>JAMZAV010000239.1:600000-1005501 GCA_024449915.1 Sweltsa coloradensis | reverse complement strand
GTCCAGTTCCCATTCGAATAACCTACTGTAAATGACTCGATTTCTATCCGTTTTTCAAAATGAATAGGTTATTTGTCAATGAGAAAACCCCCTAATTAATATTCTACAAGAAATTATGAATATCGGGGTGGGACCCATAATCGACAAATTTGAAAAGGGGGTTTAGCCTTTGTAAATTTTTTAATGAAAAATGAAATGCACGATGGGGCAATTCTATATGTTTAGTCTTCCTTTATATTTATTTGTTTGTTATTTGCTTCCAACTGGCAGTGTACTTTATTTACAAATCTTTTTTGTTCTTATTTACATTGTTGACTTTGTTTCCAATTTTCGCAGGCCTATGGCCTCTAGTAATTTCTCTCTTAATAAATATTTCAATTCACAATCTTTAAAGTGTTTTAGAAGTTTATTTATTATGTATAACTGCAACAGCAACACTACGGTGCCTATGATTTATACAGTCTTACCAGAGACACATTATGGCCATTCGTGCACATATTTTGGACCTCACCGGGCCGCATCAGATTGAGCTTTGCTAGTTCGTTCTAGAAGTCTAGGATTCGACGTCAGGCATTACCTGAGTCAAATAGACATTCTTCACTTCAATTTGGTAAGCATTCCTTTCCCCAATATAACTAGAACTTATTACTCATTATGGAGGCAGATAAAAAGAAATTACTCTTTAAAAAAAGAACATCTTGCAAAGCAGGCCCTTACAAGATTACAAACTTTTATTGATTCTTTCGAGTCTCAATACATGACATATTAGAATTGAAGGTGATAAACGCTAATTAGAAGATTTTGGAAAAGTTATCTTTCTTATCAAGAAGAACTAGAATTTGAGGACGACGAACAGGATCATGCAATTGATAGAAAAAGTTTTTGAAAGTCAGTATTACAGAGTCCAAGCAAAATACTTGAGGTTTTTTGGAACTACCCGTTGATTTAATCAACATGGACTAGAACCAGCTGTTGGGCCCTAGGCCTACCTCAGGCGTCTCACACAATGGGCACAACTTAAAAATAAAGCTACCCACAATAAATCTACCTAAATTCTTAGGAAATGTGGAACTATGGCTCATTCAAGGACACATTTGAAGCCTTGATAGTAAACAATCCTCAATTGTCAAGTATTCAAAATTCCACTTTTTACGTCGTCTCTCCAAGGAGAACCACATCAACTGGTGCAAAAATCTGCCGATTACTAATGACAACTTTCAAATAGCGTGGCAACTGGTCACACGCAGGTATCATAACACCAAGTTAATAGCACAAACACATGTCAGACAATTACTGCATGTGCCCTCAATAAACTAAGGGTACTGGAGCAAATCTTCGAAGCCTTATAAATCACGTTCAAACAAATGTGCATGCTTTAAATGCTTTAGAATTCATTTTTCCATTGCATGAGTATTGATAAATCAGTTTTTGTCTTATGAAAGCATTGACACTGAGACCCGTAAGGAGTGGGAAATGCATTCAGAATTAGATGAAATGCATCGTTTGAGTCTTTGATTTACTTTTTGGAAAGGAAATGAAAGGCACTTAAAAAGCATAGGCATATCTACATCCACTGAAGCCAAATCTCAGAACAAATCAAACTTGAATATTAAACCCACAAGCAAGTCACAACATTCTTACATAGCTGTCAACGGCCAATGTATTCTCTGTTCAGAAACTCATGCATTGTAATAGATGTACAAAGTTTTGCGAACATGATTCCTCAGCAGCGTTTCACGCTTGTGAAACAACACAAGTTATGTTATAATTGCCTCATGCCATTTTCTATTAATCATGAGTGTTCTACACTCGCTGCCACACTTGTAAAAAAGGCATCACACCATGCTACACTTAGATCTCTGACACGAAAATCCACCTCTGATAACAGTGTGCACTCCACACAAGCTTCAACTCAAGAATTTTAAATCTGCCGCTAACAAGACTTACTGTACCTTCAACGATAAGGTTCAATCTCAGGTTTTTTTGGGAACAGCGGTGGTAACCGTGAAAAACAGTATGGCAATACGTTCATTGCAGAGCACTGCTTGATTCTGCATCTCAGGTAAACTTTGTCACGGAATCATTAGTGCAAAAGCTACAACTGAAAAAAATCAAAACAGCACATTCCAATCCAAGGCATAAACGAGGTTAATGGTGAAACTTCCCACACAGTTTCGCTAAACTTGAAGTCAAGGGCAGCGATTATACTACTACAATTGACTGTGCGTTCTTCCCCGCATAACGGGCACAATGCCATCTATTTTTTATGAATTGCGATATTTGGGGGAAATTTCCCTAACGATATGATATTGGCTGATGAACAGTTAAACCAACCGGGTCCATTGATCTTCTCAAGGACCCACACGTTTCTATGAAACCTTGCCCCCCGAGAAAATGACACAAACTGGAAATTCCCCAGTATTGCAAAAAAATGAACTTGGTGGACTATTGCTGGAAAAACACCTATCAATTTGTAGCTCAATCAACTCACCACGTTCACTTTGTGCGCAATCAGGATTCACTAGAAATCAACTTCAACGCTTCGGGGAAATCGAATCTATTTGCCTCGATCAACCTGTTATGTCTCCGGAGGAACGACAGTGCGAGAAACACTTCTCTGAGAACACTACTCGACAACCAGATGGAAGATTCGTTGTCAAACTTCCAACGAAGTTTGATCCAAAAGTTCTTGGAAATTCCAAGTGCATTGCAGAACGTCGACTCAATCAAATTGAAAAGCGTCAGCCAAAAACCATGATCTAAAAGCCAAATACCATACCTTTATGGATGAGTATCAACAATGAAACACTGGATCAAGTAACAAGTGATGCTGTTAAAATTTAAAAGAGGTTGCTATTATCTTCCACATCACCCAGTTTTCAAGACTTCTACTACTACATCTACTCGTGTAGTGTTTGATGCAAGTGCTAAGTCCACAAACGGCATATCATTAAATGATATCTTGCATACAGGACCTACTGTCCAACAAGATTGCATTCCATTGTGCTACGATTCCGAACAACAACATAGGAATTGTTGTGGACGTTGCTAAAATGTACGGGACAAATTTTGGTGCATCCCGAAGACCAAAATCTGCAAAGAATTCTTTGGCGACAAGCTCCTGAAGAAGAATTGAAAGACATTTAAGCTCAAACGGTTACTTATGGAACCTCAAGTGCTCCATTTCTTGCAACAAGATGTTTGAAACAGGTGGCCATGATAATGAAATAAGTGTTTCCACAAAAGCGCAAAGATAATCAAGGAAGACTTCTATGTTGATGATCTGTTGACTGGCCGCTCAACTGTTGAAGAAGCACAACATATTTACACAGAAGTCTCTACTTTGCTCAAGCAAGCATGTTTTCCGTTACGGAAATGGTCCTCCAACTCTACAGAACTTCTTGCAGTGATTCCCGAAGAACTGCAAGAACACAAAGGACTGCTCTCTCTAGATGTAATAAAATATAAGTACACTAGGATTAAATTTTGGGGCCCGAAGTCTGATCAATTTCAAGTAAAGAGTGGCAAAACTTCTTTCTCCATTGATTACTCAAATCATAAGATATTCTTCTGTCTCACATGACAAAAGAAGTGATTGTCTACTATTTCATCGATATTTGATCCCCTTGGTCTAGTCAGTCCCATTGTAATTAGTTACAAAATATTCATGCAATCCCCGTTTGGGAAGAAGGATAGGATGGGATGACCCACTTGCAGCAAAACTGCAAGCAGATTGGCAACACTTTGTGAACAAATTCCATTGCTCAGTGACATCAATATCCCCCGCCCTGTACTCAGGTGTGATGTTCCCACAAATGCCTCAGTGGACATTAACACATTGCAATACGGGTGGTATACCCCACTGATGTCCATGACGCCGTGGACGTACAAATCCATGGCTTTTGCGACAGCAGTGAACGGGCTTATGGTGCATGCCTCTATGTACGGGCTACATATGCCACAGGTGAAACTGCATCTAACCTGTTGTGTTCAAAGTCCAAGGTTAGCACCTGTTAAAAGAACAACTCTACCTAGATTGGATTGTGTGGCGCTCTCCTTCTAGCTCATTTATGTGACAAGGCAATCCCTGCACTAAATCTACTTGTTAGTGAAACCATCCTGTGGACAGACTCCACATTGGGATTTCACTTTGGGTTTCAGCAGTTCATCAAGTGGAAAAAAGTTTGTAGGCAAACCCTGTTGCTACCATCCAAGAACTCACAGCTATGCACACTGGAAACATGTGCCATCTGCATGTAACTAGCTGATCTCGTGTCCAGAGGTGTCGACGCCACTACCCTGAAGTCATGTGAACTTTGGTGGCACGGACCTGAAAAGGCTAATTCAAGAACCATCTTTGTGGCCCCAGCTAGATATCAACCTTGTGCCGTCTCCTGACAGTGCAGAAGCCAGAAAATTTTTTTGTTGCGACAAGACAGTGCCAGAGGACTGGACACAAAGGTACTCTAAGCTGACCAAAATGGTTAGAGTTACTGCCTATTGCAGAAGATTCATCAAGAATACCAGATTAGCAAGGAAGAACGGCAACTTTCAGCGCTCTCAGCCCAAAAAGATGGAAGACAGCCCTTCTAACATGTGTAAATTTGTACAATCTATTTCATACAATAAGGAACTAGCAAGTCTATCTAACAATCAAACCATTTCGCCAAAGAGTAAAGTAAAGAGTTTGACTCCATTCATAGATCAGCATGGGCTACTACGAGTTGGCGGGGGGGACTCCAAAAAGCATCACTCCCCTATGATGCATTTACCAATTTATCTTACCAGCAGATCATCATCTCACCAAACCCGATCCTGAACAACGAACACATCAAGTTACTACATGCTGGACCATAACTGCTGATCTCTTCAATCCGCCAGAGATTTTGGATCCCATCAATCAAAAGACTGGTGAGAAAAATGATTCATCGGTGCACCAGGTGCTTCCGACTTAAGGCACAAGCTTCTCAGCAGTTAATGGGTGAACTACCAGCACAGAGAATCCAACCCACTCGACCGTTTCGCAATGTTGGTGGTTGATTATGCTGGACCTGTCACCCCTTAAAGTTTGGAACCCTCGCAGCAAGACAACAACAAAGGGATATATAGCCGTTGTTTGTATGTCTAGCGACCAAGGCTGTTCACTTGGAAGTTGTTCAAATCTAACAACAGATGCGTTCATAGCGGGTCTAAGGCGATTCATTGCTCGCAGAGGCAAACCCTCTCGAATACAATCTGATAACGGAACCAATTTTTCAAGGTGCTGCCCACCAACTCCATGGGTTAAAACCAACTACTTCAAGAAGAAAACCATTTTCGTCAGGTGCAAGACATCCTCTCACAAGACAATTGTAATTTGGGGATTTATTCCGCCCCATGCACCGCACTTCGGTGGCCTATGGGAGGCAGCAGTCAAATCCATGAAGTATCATTTAAAAAGGGGTTTTAGGAGACAAGGTCATGACTTACGAAGAGATTGCTACCTTGCTACTCAGGTCGAGGCCCGTATGAACTCCGTCCACTTGTACATTTTCTAACGATCCTCATGATTTAAATTACCTCACCCCCGGAAAATTTCCTTATTGGAGAACCTTTGACACAAATCCCCCCTGTTGACCCTTTTTGATACAAGTGTTAATAGGTTGACCAGGTGGCAGCAGGTGCAGCAACAGCTTTCAGCAGTTCTGGAGACGATGGTGCCAAGACTATCTACAAGAGATGCAGCAGCGTCGGCGCTGGCGCGACACACTGCCGAACGTACAACCTGGTGCAGTGGTGCTCCTGAAGGAAGACAACGTTCCTCCATTGCAGTGGCGGCTAGGAGTTATTGCAGACACTCACAAAGGGCGTGACGACCATCGTGCGGGTAGTGTCGGTTAAAACCTCTCATGGAATCTTCAAACGGCCCATAATAAAGTGTGCCCACTACCCCCGTGTTGAATCAGCGTTGAAAGTCCAGCCTTTCAAAGGGGGGCCCGGGATTTTAGTCTTCCTTTATATTTATTTGTTTGTTATTTGCTTCCAACTGGCAGTGTACTTTTTTACAAATCATTTTTTGTTCTTATTGACATTGTTGACTTTGTTTCCAATTTTCGCAGGCCTATGGCCTCTAGTAATTTCTCTCTTAATAAATATTTCAATTCACAATCTTTAAAGTGTTTTAGAAGTTTATTTATTATGTATAACTAGCAACAGCAACATCTACGGTGCCTATGATTTATACAGTCTTACCAGAGACACATTATGGCCATTCGTGCACACTATCATTGGCTATAAGTACTCTATAGATAGACGTGTTGATTGACAAAGACAGTTCCCGGTTTTGTTCTTTAATTAAATAACAAAACCCCACCAATAGTTTAGTTCCCATTCGATTAACCTACTGTAAATGACTCAATTTCTATCCGATTTCACAATGAATAGGTTATTTGTCAATGGAAGAACCCCCTTATTAATATTCTACAAGAAAATATAAATATCGAGTCGGACCCATAATCGACAAATTTGCAAAGGGGTTAGCCTTTGTGAATTTTTTAATGAAAAAATGAAATGCACGATGGGGCAATTCTATCACTGGCTATAAGTACTCTATAGATAGACGTGTTGATTGACAAAGACAGTTCCCGGTTTTGTTCTTTAATTAAATAACAAAACCCCACCAATAGTTTAGTTCCCATTCGATACACCTACTGTAAATGACTCAATTTCTGTCCGATTTCACAATGAATAGGTTATTTGTCAATTGGAAGAACCCCCTTATTAATATTCTACAAGAAAATATAAATATCGAGTCGGACCCAAAATCGACAAATTTGCAAAGGGGTTAGCCTTTGTGAATTTTTTAATGAAAAAATGAAATGCACGATGGGGCAATTCTATCACTGGCTATAAGTACTCTATAGATAGACGTGTTGATTGACAAAGACAGTTTCCGGTTTTGTTCTTTAATTAAATAACAAAACCCCAACCAATAGTCCAGTTCCCATTCGAATAACCTACTGTAAATGACTCGATTTCTATCCGATTTCACAATGAATAGGTTATTTGTCAATTGGATAACCCCCTTATTAATATTCTACAAGAAAATATAAATATCGAGTCGGACCCATAATCGACAAATTTGCCTTTGTGAATTTTTTAATGAAAAAATGAAATGCACGATGGGGCAATTCTATCACTGGCTATATGTACTCTATAGATAGACGTGTTGATTGACAAAGACTGTTCCCGGTTTTGTTCTTTAATTAAATAACAAAACCCCAACCAATAGTCCAGTTCCCATTCGATAAACCTTCTGTAAATGACTCAATTTCTATCCGATTTCACAATGAATAGGTTTTTTGGTAATGGAAGAATCCCCTTATTAATATTCTACAAGAAAATATAAATATCGAGTCGGACCCATAATCGACAAATTTGCAAAGGGGTTAGCCTTTGTAAATTTTTTAATGAAAAAATGAAATGCACGATGGGGCAATTCTATCACTGGCTATAAGTACTCTATAGATAGACGTGTTGATTGACAAAGACAGTTTCCGGTTTTGTTCTTTAATTAAATAACAAAACCCCAACCAAAAGTCCAGTTCCCATTCGATAAACCTACTGTAAATGACTCAATTTCTATCCGATTTCTCAAAATAGGTTATTTGTCAATGAGAGAACCCCCTTATTAATATTCTACAAGAAATTATAAATATCGAGTCGGACCCATAATCGACAAATTTGCAAAGGGGTTAGCCTTTGTAAATTTTTTAATGAAAATGAAATGCACGATGGGGCAATTCTATCACTGGCTATAAGTACTCTATAGATAGACGTGTTGATTGACAAAGACAGTTTCCGGTTTTGTTCTTTAATTAAATAACAAAACCCCAACCAATAGTCCAGTTCCCATTCGATAAACCTACTGTAAATGACTCAATTTCTATCCGATTTCACAATAAATAGGTTATTTGTCAATGAGAGAACCCCCTTATTAATATTCTACAAGAAATATAAATATCAAGTCGGACCCATAATCGACAAATTTGCAAAGGGGTTAGCCTTTGTGAATTTTTTAATGAAAAAATGAAATGCACGATGGGGCAATTCTATCACTGGCTATAAGTACTCTATAGATAGACGTGTGGATTGACAAAGACAGTTCCCGGTTTTGTTCTTTAATTAAATAACAAAACCTCACCAATAGTTTAGTTCCCATTCGAAAAAACCTACTGTAAATGACTTAATTTCTATCCGATTTCACAATGAATAGGTTATTTGTCAATGAAAGAACCCCCTTATTAATATTCTACAAGAAAAAATCAATATCGAGTCGGACCCATAATCGACAAATTTTGTTTGAAAATGAAAATGCACGTTGGGGCAATTCTATCACTGGCTATATGTACTCTATAGATAGACGTGTTGATTGACAAAGACTGTTCCCGGTTTTGTTCTTTAATTAAATAACAAAACCCCAACCAAAAGTCCAGTTCCCATTCGATAAACCTACTGTAAATGACTCAATTTCTATCCGATTTCACAATGAATAGGTTTTTTGGTAATGGAAGAATCCCCTTATTAATATTCTACAAGAAAATATAAATATCGAGTCGGACCCATAATCGACAAATTTGCAAAGGGGTTAGCCTTTGTGAATTTTTTAATGAAAAAATGAAATGCACGATGGGGCAATTCTATCACTGGCTATAAGTACTCTATAGATAGACGTGTTGATTGACAAAGACAGTTTCCGGTTTTGTTCTTTAATTAAATAACAAAACCCCAACCAATAGTCCAGTTCCCATTCGAATAACCTACTGTAAATGACTCGATTTCTATCCGATTTCAAAATGAATAGGTTATTTGTCAATTGGATCACCCCCTTATTAATATTCTACAAGAAAATATAAATATCGAGTCGGACCCATAATCGACAAATTTGCAAAGGGGTAAGCCTTTGTGAATTTTTTAATGAAAAAATGAAATGCACGATGGGGCAATTCTATCACTGGCTATAAGTACTCTATAGATAGACGTTTAAATAACAAAACCCCAACCAAAAGTCCAGTTCCCATTCGATAAACTTACTGTAAATGACTCAATTTCTATCCGATTTCACAATAAATAGGTTATTTGTCAATGAGAGAACCCCCTTATTAAATTCAACAAGAAATTATAAATATCGAGTCGGACCCATAATCGACAAATTTGCAAAGGGGTTAGCCTTTGTAAATTTTTTAATGAAAAAATGAAATGCACGATGGGGCAATTCTATCACTGGCTATAAGTACTCTATAGATAGACGTGTTGATTGACAAAGACTGTTCCCGGTTTTGTTCTTTAATTAAATAACAAAACCCCAACCAATAGTCCAGTTCCCATTCGATAAACCTTCTGTAAATGACTCAATTTCTATCCGATTTCACAATGAATAGGTTATTTGTAATGGAAGAACCCCCTTATTAATATTCTACAAGAAAATATAAATATCGAGTCGGACCCATAATCGACAAATTTGCAAAGGGGGCCTTTGTGAATATTTTAATTGAAAAATGAAATGCACGATGGGGCAATTCTATCACTGGCTATAAGTACTCTATAGATAGACGTGTGGATTGACAAAGACAGTTCCCGGTTTTGTTCTTTAATTAAATAACAAAACCTCACCAATAGTTTAGTTCCCATTCGAAAAAACCTACTGTAAATGACTTAATTTCTATCCGATTTCACAATGAATAGGTTATTTGTCAATGAAGAACCCCCTTATTAATATTCTACAAGAAAAAATCTAAATATCGAGTCGGACCCATAATCGACAAATTTTTGTGAATTTTTTAATGAAAAAATGAAATGCACGTTGGGGCAGTTCTGTCACTGGCTTAAGTTCTCTATAGATAGACGTGTTGATTGACAAAGACAGTTTCCGGTTTTGTTCTTTAATTAAATAACAAAACCCCAACCAATAGTCCAGTTCCCATTCGAATAACCTACTGTAAATGACTCGATTTCTATCCGATTTCACAATGAATAGGTTATTTGTCAATTGGATAACCCCCTTATTAATATTCTACAAGAAAATATAAATATCGAGTCGGACCCATAATCGACAAATTTGCCTTTGTGAATTTTTTAATGAAAAAATGAAATGCACGTGGGGCATTCTATACTGGCTATTATAATTCGTGTTGATTGACATAGACTGTTCCCGGTTTTGTTCTTTAATTAAATAACAAAACCCCAACCAAAAGTCCAGTTCCCATTCGAATAAACCTACTGTAAATGACTCAATTTCTATCCGATTTCACAATGAATAGGTTATTAGTCAATGAGAGAACCCCTTTATTAATATTCTACAAGAAATTATAAATATCGAGTCGGACCCATAATCGACAAATTTGCAAAGGGGTTAGCCTTTGTAAATTTTTTAATGAAAAAATGAAATGCACGATGGGGCAATTCTATCACTGGCTATAAGTACTTTATAGAATCACTGGCTATAAGATAGATTTGTTGATTGACAAAGACAGTTTCCGGTTTTGTTCTTTAATTAAATAACAAAACCCCAACCAATAGTCCAGTTCCCATTCGAATAACCTACTGTAAATGACTCGATTTCTATCCGATTTCACAATGAATAGGTTATTTGTCAATTGGATAACCCCCTTATTAATATTCTACAAGAAAATATAAATATCGAGTCGGACCCATAATCGACAAATTTGCAAAGGGGTTAGCCTTTGTAAATTTTTTAATGAAAAAATGAAATGCACGATGGGGCAATTCTATCACTGGCTATAAGTACTTTATAGATAGACGTGTTGATTGACAAAGACAGTTCCGGTTTTGTTCTTAATAAATAACATGTTGATTGAGACGGGTGGTTGCGGGAAATAACACTAGGGAAACGCCAAAGTCGTTGTTAGACGAGTGAGAGAGCCACGTGTTGAGTACCCGTGAACATTGATTGGATTTAAGTTAGGTAATTATAAGTTTTTAAGTTTAAGGGCACGTCAACTGTCCGGCCATAATGCGCCACTTTAACCAATGATAGGCTAGGGAGGTCAAAGGTAGGGGAAGAAAAGTAATGTTAGCGGGTACACAACACATGGCTCACTCACTCGTCTAACAACGACTTTGGCGTTGACCTAGTGGTTGTCGCACCCTTAATCCAAACTAAAACTAAATTGGGACGTATGGGACCAGCCTTTTTTCATAATAGGACGACGACAAACGGTTGACGCACCCTGAAACCAAAAAACTATAAACCACTTTCTCTGTTCGCCTAGACCCAAATATTTTATTTTTTGGGTTTATTTGGATTAAGGACGCGTCAACCGTAAGGTCATAATGCACGACTCTAGCCTAGTGGATGGGGAGGAGGGGCCCATGCTGGTCAGAACCAGCCATGGGTAAGGGGAGGAAGGAGGATTTCAAGGTAGGGGGAAGAAAAGTAATGTGTGTGTAATGTGTGTGTTGTAATGTGGTAACTAAACACATGGTTTACTCACTCGTCTAACAACGACTTTGGCGTTTCCCTAGTATAATCTTTATACAAACATTTGTGGTCACAGACCCTTGTTGTACAGATAGGCTTCACCCCAGGCTAAATGGAACGGCCGATGTATGACCCTTAGAACAGGTACTTCCTCCAGCGTCAATGTATGAAAAATTAAAGACGATTCCGTCTGGGTTCGGGGTAGAATTGGCCCAGAGCATTGTTCTGCTGCTCTGGCGATTCAAGAGAAAAGGTCCACCTCGCAAACATCAGCTAATAAGAGGGAAGTATACTATACTCCCCAAAACCAGAGGCGAGATCTGGCAATCGTCGTCGGGGACACCTCCCCCTTCCCTTGACGACCTCCCCGACGACGGTGACAATGACACAACGAACGATGACAAAGACAATGACGACCACGACGTGAGAAATCCCCCTTCCTCCCCTTACCCATGGCTGGTTCTGACCAGCATGGGCCACTCCTCCCCATCCCCTAGGCTAGAGTCGTGCATTATGATCTAACGGTTGACGCGTCCTTAATCCAAATAAACCCAAAAAAATATATATATTTTGGCCTAGGCGAACAGAGAAAGTGGTTTATAGTTTTTTGGTTTCAGGGTGCGTCAACCGTTTGTCGTCGTCCTATTATGAAAAGGCTGATCCCATACGTCCCAATTTAGTTTTAGATTGGATTAAGGGTGCGACAACCGCTAGGTCAAAAATCACCACTCTTACCTAGAGGATATAGGGAGGAAAATCCCATGCTGGTGCTGGTCAGAAATAGCCACGGGTAAAGGCGCGTCGTGGTCGTCACGTCTTTGTCATCGTTCGTTTTGTCCTGGTCGTCGTCGTTGGAAAGGTCTTTAGAGAATATGGGGGTCTCCGACAACGACTGCCAGAGCTCGCATTCTAGTTTCGGAAAGTAATATACTACCCTACTTACCAGCTGATGTTTGCGAGATAAAATACGTCGCACTGTTTCTTGTTGATCATCACCAGCCCAAACGAAGTGTATAATAGTATCCTTGATAGCCAGCAATGCCCCAGCATCATTTACAGAATGACAGAAGAAATAAAAACAAAACAATAATAAAACATTTACTTGGTTCATCTGATCGCAAACTTTCACAGGCTGTGTTCTATTTTACTAATGGCAGAGTCGATAAAGAAGTTTCCCCGTTGGGGAGGTCCTCCAACTCCCTATACCGCCCTGGGTTAAATAAAAAGTCGGTTTTTGGCGTTGGGAATCTAACGTTCCGCGCGACTCTGTGTGACGATTGATGGAACTACTTCAAAAAAGTACGTCACTTTTCTTCTAGTAGTTAACAGTCGATGACGACAAATGCGGAAACGTCAAAATATAAATACGATCGAATGTTTGGCGATGTTTGGCATAAGAAACTTCGTTTATTAATGAGATTTCTGATGGAGTAGCCTACGTCCTTAGGAGCTAGGCCGACAATATTGATTGTCAGATTTCGATTGAGTGCCTAGGGCGTACTTACGTCTTAAACTGTATTGGGCCTTGGGCTGGCTACATTTCGTCCCGTTAGGCTTGAACAGGCTATCTCATTGTTCGCACGAATTGTCAGTCTGGCCTGCGTTGCAACACTTATCAGTACAAATAAATCAAAGTAAATCGTTTTAAAAGACTAGGGCAGGGCTAATATGATTGAAATAAATTACAGTTTGACGTTCGTCTGTTGTTTGTTGATTTCAGCGTCTTTGCACATCGATATCTACTGACCGATATTTAGTGTGCAAGTGTTTCTTAGTTTCACATTGAGCCGCTCTCAGCGCGCAGAACGTTAGATTCCGTTTTGAACTTGGGAGTAAGGTACTCCAAAGGGGAAATTTTCTTTTCTACTCTGCTAATGGGTATTGTAAACATTTGCAATCTAAGTTCACATTTTTTATTTCTTGCGAGCTTAAATCGCAACAGATATTGCTCATTTTGTTAGCAGTTCTCAGTTACCTGGTTACGGATGTGTGTTTAAAATTTCAGCTCAATCTATTTGGCCGTTCGGCCGTATGAGCCCGGACAGACAGACATTTAACATACATACATACATTTTACATACATACATTGGACAATGCTCACGGCCAAGGCCCGATCGAGTAGAGCGTAACAGAATCCTCATTCGCTTCGCTCACTCGTCTAAAAACCTCACCAATAGTTTATTTCTTATTCGAAAAAACCTACCGTAATGACTTAATTTCTATCCGATTTCACAATGAATAGGTTATTTGTCAATGGAAGAACCCCCTTATTAATATTCTACAAGAAAAAATCAATATCGAGTCGGACCCATAATCGACAAATTTTCAAAGGGGGTTAGCCTTTGTGGCAGGTACTCACGTACTATGAGGCAGATGCTCTTTCTTTTATTCTCGCATTCATTTTCGTAATGTAACATGTTAAAATGTTGTGCAAAAGAGTGCAAATATTAAAAAGTAAAATGAAACATTAAAAACGCATGGTGAATTATTTAATTTTTGTATTTTTCTACGCTCCGTTGATTAATTTGCCTCGCTTCTTTTTTGTCTTTCTTTATTTTCCTACTTTGCAAACAAGTTTTTTTAACCAACATGTAAATATAAATTTATTTAATCATTCTTATAAATAAATAGGAAGCAAGAAATATTAGATTTGCATTGAGTCTTCTTTCTTGAAACCACATCGGATAAAGTGGGTACAAGCAAGCACGGCATACTAATTATCCGCTACATCAACACCGTCACTTTAATAATATGACGTCATTCATTCCACTGAACCCCGCCTTTGTCAAGTTGCTAACGAAGTGTGAACCGTGCCTTTTGTTTCTCGCAATCTCCGATAATTAATCTTGACTTAACATTAAAGTTGGTACAAATAAAGAGGAGTTCCCCTTTATTTGGTGCGCAAAAGAATCAAATATTTTACTCTTGATTCTTTCACATATATTTTTGTAAATTTAAATATATTTCTAATGATTAAAGTATTATTAGAACAATACACATTTTATTATTTAATGATGAATAGCGTATTAGTGGTATTGTACTGATTGAATGTATCCCACTATATGCGCATTTCGGCTTATAAGAATAACAAATGTGAATAAGACGTATTAATTATTATTTTTGTCCGGGTTAATAATATCCGAGTGTAAGGATGTACCTGTACATATTTGATTTTGTGGATTTAAAAAGAAATAGCATGTTCAGGTATTTTAAAATTGAAATTATTATTAATTTCTGATGCACAATGCAATATTTAAAAACATATTATTCAAGTTTGCTTTATGGCAAGTTACAATAGCTACTTTTTATCAAGATTCAATTTTATTTCTAGTAAATACTTTGAAAAAATCTGTGAAGAAACTAAGATTTCAAATTAACTTTCTTAAAAGATCGTTTACAATAACCATTATGGTGTTTTAAAATAAATTAATAACCGAGTAATAAGTTTCACTACGTTAAGATGGTTGTCCCTCAATCAGTTAATTCAGAGCAGTATTATTTAAATGGGTGGCGCATATAGAGATAATAGATTTTAATTTAATTAACCTGTCCCATGATGGGACAGCTCATCCAGGTCTTGGGACAGGTTAAATAACAATAAAATAAAATAAATCATGTCTACATGTGCTACACATTTCAATAAAATTGTTTTCAACATTATTCACTTAATTAAAACTTGTTGTTATTTTATATTTATGTATTTATTTATTTTTTACCGCCTATCCTATTCAGTTTAAAAAGGATACGATCAATATATTATTACTACATCCTATATGCTAGCTAATACATTGTGGCAACTATGTCCAGAAATCCCTTGCGAGTATGGTCGTGGTCATATCCCACGCGTTTCACTTGGGTATGATGACACTGATCTACCAGTAAATCCCTGCAATGTACCCTGCAAGGTATGCCCTGGCCCTACGGCCATTTCTCGTTAAGTGTCGGGTAAACCTCCAATATTCGTTCAGCATACGCTCTAGGTGGCTTGTTTAATTAAGCTGAAGGCTTGATCGTACCTTCATGGTGGTACCAAAATTAATTAAATAGAATATTGATAGTTACGCTGCGGGCATGCAACGTCACAAAAAGCTTGGTTAACCCTCATCACTAACTAATCCTTGCACTGAGCAGTTTGCACTTAAATATCGCATGCTGTAGCACCAAGAAGATGAGTTTTCTTTACATTGCTTCTTTATACACATCATGTTTATTTTTCATAATAATTAAATTATACCTACACCCTTGCCGTAAAGATCATATCTTATTTTACCATACTTGGTGAATTGTGAACTTTATAGTGTGAAATCAGGACAGTTAAAGCTCAAAATAAAATATATATTGTTTTAATATCCTGGTAATTTAGAGCATTATATTTTATTCCTACGAAATACAAGATATATATTGGAATTTGATGTATGGTATGTTATTAAATGAGGAGTAACCTAGACATGCTTTGAACATTAAGCTATAAAATAATTAATGTTTTGAAGAAAATAATTCAAAATGTATATCCAATAAAACAAATTGTGCCATAGCTGACGTAGGAAAAAACATTTGTCTTTGAATAAAACTTGTCGTGTGAGATGATAGTGATAGTTAAATATTTACTCTTCATGTGTGTGTATACCAACATAAAGGTAAAAATAGTTATAATACTGGGGGGCATCATGTAGACATAACAATACATCATAGGATAAATACTTTGATTACTTAATTTTAAGATCGTCCGTACGTAAAATCTAAGCATCCAGGTTGCAAAGACGATCGAACGTTTTATAAAAGACTATACATATAGACTAGGAAAACGCTTAAGTCCCGCCGCGTTGTTGGATGAGCGTAATTGGTGCATTGAGCTGCCATGTGTTATGCGAATTTTCTGTTGTTCTGTGGCAAAATCATTACTTAGTTGAATTTTTTTTAAATTAAATTAAAAAAATTAACTTAATTTTTTAATTAATCGTAATTGTTAAAAAAATCGTAAAATTGCGATTTTCATAAGAAATAATTTCTCGATTGTGCTCAAATTTTACACTAATATATTAATTCATAAAATAAAGGTTCTGCGAAAAAATGATTACGATCGGATAAAGCATGTAGGTGTTATAAGTCAAAGAGTTGTTTTAAAAAAGAAAAAACCTGTAAAATTTCGATTTTTATGATAAATATTTTTTCAATTGCGCTCAAATTTCACAAAAATATCTAAATTCATAAAATAAAGGTTCTGTGCAAAAATCATTAAAATCGGATAAAGCATGTAGGTGTTATAAGTCGAAGAAATTTTTTAAAAATTGAAAAAAATCGTAAAATTGCGATTTTCATGAGAAAAAATTTTCCGATTGCGCTCAAAAACGTGGCAGTTCTAAGTTCAGAGATTTCGAAGGCCTCCATAAAATTTCATCGCAATCGGATTATCGGTTTAGCCGGAATCGTGTGGACAAACAAACAAAAAAAAAAAAAAAAAAAAAGAAAGAAAAAAAAAAAAAAAACATTCCGGATTTTTTTCTCCAGTGTAGTGAAATGGAATCTTCGCTTCGCTCGCTACGCTCGCTACGCTCATCCAATAATGTATGTTTATGTGATTGCAGTGTCCACAAAAAGCTGTTGTTGTCTCTTTGTTATTTTTTGTAACTTACTAACTGTTATTAAGTTTACAAAAAATAACAAACAGAGGAAAATTACAAATGTTATGTCTTTAGTTAACGTTGCAAACAGCCAATGGTTATTAATTAATTATAGTGACTTATGTCCATCGCCTTTTACTTTACAACTTTCACGTTAAAAATGGAAAACCATTTCTTTTTTAAATATTTACTAACAAAAGTTGTAACAAAAGAGGATGTGTTGGCATAAAATATGCTTTTTAATATCATTCAAAAATCCTGAATTTATAGTTGAACATAATAAATTTAAATTTTTCTTACAGTGGACAATAAGTAATAACCACTTTCCCACAAATGCAATGTAGTGCGTTCAATAAGAAACATACACAAATCAGGGTCTCGATGCAGAAATACGAATTTAATTTGCTGACAGAATAATTATAATCCGTATACGGTAAACTATATCTATTGCATGGCATCTACCCCAGCGGACGGGGGTTCGTAGACCCTCCTTAAAATCACTGAGCGACGTGAAATGATTCTACAAACAAAATATAATAACTATGTTACTCGTTGTACGAGTTATACGTTATTTCATAGATTCCTATCGGAGTAAACCGTATCGGTAAAACAAAATAACTGTTACATATTCCTAGGATTGGTCGTAAAACGTCATTTTATGGATTGATAAAGCCAGATTGGACCAACATAAACGTTTTCAATTCAGAGATAAATTGTTTACAGACAATACTTTATGCAATGTTTTAGTCAGGATTTTGTACAAGTTCTAAACTCGATTTCAGTGATAGAGTTATAAATGTGTTTGACGTGATTTCAGTGAAAGGATTGTTAAGAAATAAATTGTAACAAGAACAATAAAAACGAACAGCTCACTTGAAACCAGACGGTGTGAGCACAATCAGCCATTAGGTAAGAGCGACAGCAGTTGCCTGGGACACTTCAACCGCCGAGGTGAAAGTACAGCGTATAAATCACGACACAGACCAGACAAAAATAAAAAAGTTCACCTATCCCATCAAATCTTGTTACTTGACCTTGACATACTTCACCCCCTGTGGTAACCAGATCGAACGAGTACATAGAACATACCCGGAATATTAACATCGTGTTTGAGATTTTATACTGTTTATTGTTTCAGATACGTACTTCACAACATCCAGCAAGGCACAGAATTCAAACAATGCACACAGTTATGAAATAAATGGGGTAACATTTGATCTTGCTTGTTGATTCTGGCGTTAATCTGCGAGTGTTCACACTGTCCATACCACTGATTGCTATATTTCCTATTTAAAATGTCGATCTTTGGTTGGTTGTCGCTCACTCGTCGATTGCGTTGGGCCTACAGGGTTGGCTTGGTCGCTTTCTTTTACTGTCCCCCACTGAAAATCAGTTATGATGACTGAGTAGGTAGACTCTAAAGACGAATTTATTTATTTTATTTATTTATTTAAACGCTTTTCATTTGGGTGAAAATGTATTCTCAGCATACTAAGCATGCATACTTTTAGCTGCAAACCAGCGGGACATATAATTAATACGTATGATCACTTACTTGCTAATAATTAACAACATAAATATTATAAAATACAGTCAAAACAATAACATTATTTCAGAAAAATCATGAAAGTTTATAAAGAAATACATACATGACTATTATATTATTTTTCACTGCGTGCTCTAAGAGGCAGTACGATTCCCGCTATAGGCAGAAGTTTTTTAACTTCTGCTTTGGACTTAAGTCTTTCGGTTCTTGGCTTAGGAATTTGTAAACGGTGACTTTGGAGCAGTTCTAACAACGAGGCACTTAATAAATTCAAAGTTGTTCTGAATGGCTTTGTTGATTCTGGCGTTGATCCGCGGGTGTTCGCACTGTCCATACCACTGATTGCTTTATTTCCTATTAAAATATCGATCTTTGGTTGGTTATCGCTCACTCGTTGATTGAATCGGGGTCTACACGGTTGGCTTAGTCGCTTTGATTTACTGTCACCCACTGAAAATCAGTAATATAACCGAGTGGGTAGATTCTAATTACGAATTTATGTATTTATTTATTTAACTATGTTGCCAAGCGCTAACACTTACAAAAAATATGCAACATTATTTACATTTCATTGTGAACCACAAACACTGAGACCTGAAACAGTCAAAATAGTATTTCATTTTTCTCACAAATTAAAATTCTGGTATTTTAAAACACCAATAAAAACAATACAAAGTTTACTTATTGTAATTCTATCGCAAACAATCTAACATTGTTAATTGTATTTACTCTTTTAGTTGTAACGTTCCTACAGCGAGTGGCATAAAGTATAATTGACGAATCTACGTATTTAATATAATAACTTTACATCCGTTGTAAATTGATTTTATGAAATAAATCTATCTTCTGTTGATGAAATATTATAGTTCAACGCATTTTGTTGCGAAATACAATTATTTGCTACTACAGTACACAGAGAGAAATAAGTGTGGAGGAATGGTTTTAGAACAACGAAGAAAACGTCACATCCGAGAGCTAATAACGATATACGACGCTTTAATTGCCTCCAACCAACTCAACTATAAAGATTTAGCAGTGCCCGCTGCGTTCTAAGCCCATTTAAGTGATAAATGAGCTTCCGTTTTGAAGACTGAGCATCTAATGCTCTGTATTTCCAGCGAGACGCGATTCTCTCAATATGCTAGTTGCAATGTAATTACTGTAACTTGAGAGTACTCATGTGAAACGCTTGATGTGCTCGTCAATGAGGATTACTATACAAGACAACTGTCATAATGTTATTAATACGGATATTGCGTTTATGACCCCGGCAGAAACTAGTAGCAAACATGAAGCGTGCAATGTTAAATATTACTAGGGAAGAACATAATATTACTATATAACACAGTGTTCATGCAATGTTGTTCCAAGTTAGCAAATTCATGAGGGTACCACAAGATCTTATTTATTATCTGGTCTTTATTTTTACTTGTATTGTTACTTGTATTTAATTTGTATTCTATTTCATGGCTACATTGCAACAGGCCACATGCCCAGCAAGGGCAATTTACTATACACAGATTAAAATTAACAAAACACTACATAATAAGTCAACAAAACGACACATTGAAAATATAAGATAAGTTATAAGTTACGGTGTACAAGTATAACTCTTTGCAGAGAAAGTGAAAAGTCTATAATTAATAATAATGAAAGTGATTATAATAATGATCTACACAGTGTTAGAAGAAAGAGTAGTAGGATATAAAGCAATAATTGATATTGATATTGATGTTGCGATTGATATTGATATATATGATGATTGAATAATTAATAATGATACACAATGTTTAGGGTATGTTAAAGTATAGTAGATGCAAAATAATAGTAATATAATAGTATATAAAAATATAACGTAATTAATTTCACAAGGATGTTTATAAACGTAATATAAACGTGAATGTGGGTGGTGTTGTAGGTAGGTTTGAGCTTATGATTGTGTGAGTTGAGTGTGTACAGTGTAAATATAAATTGTACGTTCACGTATGAGTGAATTACATTAGTGAAATTTAAAACAGTTTAGTGAGCACTTTGCTTAAAGAACCATGTTGAAAATAAAAAGGAAATTGAAAGAGGTAGCTCTTATAACATTACAAGACACTTGTATAAGCAAGCCGAGTACCTATTTTTCTCCTATGTGGATTCCTTTAGTAAATACTAGAAAATAACATTTTTTGTTTATATCGCCTTGTTTTTTGTCAACTTCCATGTACCGTATGAAAAATGTTAAATCTAGTTTAACTTGTTTTTGTTTGTTTTGATATAATTTTGATAATAAGATTTTTGTTTTTCATAAAAACCTGATGACGGAAATAGTTTCTATTAATTTCCGAAACGTTGTTATTATTATAAAATAAATAGTTATTTTCCACTTATGTGTTTTAAATATAATATAATGAACTCTTTTAACTTTATAACTAATTATATAGTGAAGTTGACTACGTTGATGTAAAAAATGTATTCTTGATATTGTAGGGGTAACACTAAATATTATATGTAATTTTCAAGATAATGTCTTCATTAACTAGTACGTATAACTAAAACACATCACATTGCCATTTTATAAAAGATAACCAAATAACTCACTCAATTAAGCAGTAATGGTACATATCTATCTGTAGTTTATTGTATTTTACCAGTCCCATGACGAGACAGGTCGGCCGGTGTGCCATCCTCTTTAGTCAATCAACTTCTACATACAATGTCATAAAATCTGGAGCAGAGAGTTCATATTGTATCTTATGATGAAATGGCATCTGATACAAAGAACACGAAGATAATTGAAGTGCTTCTAATAAGAGCGAAAAAGTTGAATTCTAAAATAATGAATGCATACAATTTAAAGCTAATATTATAATATATATTGACGAATGCTCTATGGAGTGCATATCGAATTTGTAGTAAATACATATAGAATTGAACTGATCCAATATCAATTTGAACTAACATCAACAATTCAACGCTAAGACACCTTGGGTTAATCTTTTTTAGTGTGGTCAAACAATTACGGTCGGTGATATATTTTTTGCTGCAGCAGACACTAATATGTGCGGTAACGGTGGGGCATAGATAAACTAAACATTGTTTATCCATGTACTCATTATTACGATTATGCTTCTCTTTATAATTATTGTGATTTTGTATTACATTATTTGTGTCAGGGGGGGGGGGGTTGGAGAGTAAGATTTCCATCTAAAAGTATTAAAGATCGTACTAGCATGCCAAGATTGTATCTCCCAGATGCTGTATGTTAAAGACGTATGTTAGTCTCTTTACCCCGCTGAGAACCCATGGGGAGGGCTCAGGAAAAAAGAGCATCTCTGTTGAATAACCCACCCGGATGCGGCCGACCAAACAGGAAGCTTGTATCTCATCTCTTTGGCGGCGTAAACTTTTTCACTAAGACACTTGATTGCAAGACGTAGGAAATAAATAAAATAGAACACCATTCGAAAGCAACGTCAGATAGTTGTATCAAAAATACTAGGTATAGGTTTGTGAAGTAATACGGGGAGGGAATTGTATTCCCTGATATTTGATATTGGAGTATACGTTTGCGTCAAACGGGCACTTTTGAGTCGACCGTACAAGGAAGCAAGTAAAACAAACACTAAAATGTTCTCCTTTGAAAATAATTTCAATTTTGTAAATTTATTTGTATTATATTTTATGCAGTAATAAATAACTCGGTATGTTTGAGAATTCTGCCATACTACAAAGAAAGGAATGCAATTGTTTGGCCCTACGTTGACATAAACGTGTAAGGAGGAGACTGACAAAACATGACAAATCCAATAAAAAAGTTTTTAAAGTTAGAAAAAATAAATATAAAAAAATTTAAAAAAAGTAAAAGATATGCGTATGATTATAATCATTTGATAAATACATGATTAATAATTGTTGATCGATTTTATTTGAGATGGAATGCAATAATCGTATTACAAAACATTTTTTAGTTACATCGCAATTATCTTGATATTGTTCACTTGGCTGATATGGAGCCGTGATTTTTCAATAGTTGAAATAGCAACATAAAATCATCTGAAAAACAAGTTAATTCTAATTAATTAGGCCTACACTAGTGAATTTGTCATTTATCGTGGTGATTATATTTATAAATTAATGAGTCATTTGCAAATTCCCTTCATAAAACGCCAAAGTCTCTATATTTAAAATCCATGGTTACACATTGAAGGTTAAACAACCTTTTCTTATTTTTCTTAAAGATGCGCGTTTCTGTTAACATAAAAGTTTTACCGGGTGTTTGGTGGTGTGTATTATCTAAAAAGTTGTATAAACTTTTTGGAATTTAACTTTTTGTAGTAGAACTAAACGTTGAAGTACTGAAAGTTTCAACGAACTTCAAAAAGAATATGCGTTTCACTAACATTACAATTACTTCAAAGTTCACAAAAGTAAAATTGACCAGAAAGTTCTTCATTTAGAATTTTGCACAATTTTATATTTTAGACGTTTCTTTGAGCTCTGGACAACTTTTTTACAATGTTGATGTCGATTTAAAAATTCGCTTGATCTACAAATCCAGCTACTGTCACATACATTATGGATCACGTTTTGACCTCCAATTTTTACACCAAAAATTGGAATATTTGGGATGTTGTTTGTAAAGGATGAGCGAAACGCGCGTTCAGAGCACATTTCAAGATTATAAATAATAATTGCACTTGTCTCTTTCGCCATAGGCACTATTTGGAAAATATGCTCTGATCGCACAATACACACATTCTTCACATTTGAGTGCAAACCACAACCCGATGGACAAACGATGTAGCTTCAAAGTGATCCAAACCGCATTCGCTCGAAGCCTGTTTGCTCAGTCGACCTCAGTCTAATGTATTATTACATCGTCGGTGGATCACAAACCAGTACTAACGGTTTCTATGATGGTGTACATATGTTTTCGTTTCAACCATACCAGTATACACCTTGGCTTTCATATTAAGAAGATGTGAAGTCCATGAAATTTAAGTCTCCCACTGAACAGTTCATATACTGAGTGGTAGACTCTAATAAAATTATTAGTTATTTATTCATTGTTTAATGTTTTAATAATGGAAACATCAGTATTTACTACATTAACGAGGTAATAATGAAGTGAAAATAGTTATAAATAATAATACCTGTTAAATTAAAGTGTATGCATTTTACGTCCAATTATTTAAAGATCTTGAATTCATATAATATGTTTTGTAACATTTGGTAGATAAATTATTTTATATTTATTTCGTGATCTTATTTAACTATAATTAGTTTATACAAAGGAGGCCAATGAAATATCACAAAGAATACAAAGAGTTTTAGTTTTAGTATTAAAATTATTCACAAAATAATAAATTAAACATCTGTTACACCAATAAAGGAACAAACGTCAAATATAATTGTTATTGATAAATAATTATTTTATTTTGGTCAAATTAGATTTAGTGAAATGAAAAACGAAAGGTTTTTATACCAGTCACGTTTGAGATGTAACATGTATCGGAATGTCCAGTTTAATATCATCATGTATACGTATTTTACAATTCAATTGCGTTTCGATGTCTTTCCGCCTGTGAGAAAACCTTTTTATTACGACATGTCATCCGTTAGCGATTCAAAAAGGTCGACATTGTTTTCAATAAATTACTTTGAGAGGACCCGAGGCATTGCGTGGCTCACTCTTCTGTTAGGTGGGCTACAAAACAAGAATCCCTCTCATTTATTTCACAGAGTTTTGGTCAATTTTCCACTTCCAGCTGAACAAGCTGCCTAACGAGAAGCAAAACGTATTGAGCATTGATCAAATATTCATCATTATCGCATTGGTTCGGAACGATTCACAGTTAATATACAGCGATTGATTCTTGGCGGGCATCCTAAAGTTATTGAAATGTCAGGCAGATTGATTGAGTGGCTGAAAGGCTTTTAAATATCCCTTTTGCATAATTCAAACACAGTAATATTTTATTTTGCCTGCCTTTGACTCTTTCCCCCATTTCTACTTCCGATTTTGCCGAGAGCGTTCGAAAAAATCGTGTTTCAATTTTTCACAATCCATTCGTCGTTATTATTGCTGTTCATTTTATATTCAAAGAATTGCGAAACTGCGATTTCTCAAAAGTCATTCTAAAGTGTATTATTACTTTATTTTAGTGACGTCTGGATGAAACAAATTGTTTTAACAACAGCTTGGTGGATTGATTCGTGCTGTATTGAGCTAATATGTCTACACTAAAATAAGTAATAGTTAAATCAAAAACATAATTATCTGCAAAGCTAAAACTTTAAAATCAAATCCGGACTAAGTTTACTTTACGATGTGAAAACGTTATTATAATGTTATGATAATCATATCGATAAAAACACAAATCTTTGGACACGATCATTAAAATAAAACTTAATATTTCGACTAATTTACAGAAGTCTTTCTCAAACAATATAACAATTTTATAAAAACTTCTATACAAATCGTACAAAAACATGAATAGTGAATAGTCCAATAATGGTAATACCTGTTTTATAGTTTTATTTTTCATGTTTATCATATCGATTGGTAACCAATTAAAATAATAGAAATACGCTCAAGGAACGATATGAATTAAATTGCGTACACATTGCCTTAATATTTTCCTTTATTCTAGTGTTAAGTAAATAATATGTATATATTTATCATAATAAATCAGTTTATTGGATCATAACTCTTTATTACTAAAAAATATCGTTTCCGAAACTCGAAAGTGACAGCAATTATTTCCGCCAAAAACTTAAATATTTAAAATATTTTTCATAAAGTGAAGACGGAAATGACTGCAAGTTCCGAAACGAAGTTTTTAATAAAGAGTTATTACCAACTAAACTGTGTTTTAATCATGTCATTTAATGTTTATAACTTTTTATATCTGTAGCGGCTAGCGGGAGACTTTGGGACAGCTGTGTAATGAAAAGATTTGAAGCTATCGACGTTCTTTTGTTGGTTTTCGGTGGATGCAAATTCTAATTTTTCATAATACGTTTACATACATTAACTAATAACCGCTAACGAAAAATTATAGGGTTATAAGTAATATCGAGACCATGATCAAAAAACAAAAACCTTTTGTTCTGTATATTTTAATCATTATTTATTAGCGTTGCAACTATGATTGATTACACAACACAAACTACATTCTACCTAAATTAAAGTATAGTCTTTCTTCATGTTTCGAACACCCAGAGGTGGAATTTATATCATTATCTGCAAGTTGGCTAGTAAAGATAATTGCCAATTAATTTCTTTTTCCGTATTTTCTTCCTCATAAGCTCACTTTCTGATTTTAGGGATACGCTTGCTCACATATTAATAGATTGCTTGCATCCAGGTCTTGTTCTTTGCAGACTTGGCATGTTCGTGTATCAACCTGTGAAGGTGGACTTTGAGATTGTTACCAGTGTACATCCGGAAAATTGCCACGTATACTTCCTTACCAGATGCTCCCATTGTTTTCCTTGCACAATTCGTACTTGTTTTTCTACTCCATGTTTACGAAGTTGAATGAAGCTTTGATGGACTGCAGTGACATTGGTTTTTCAGCCTTCAGGTTGTTTCAATTGATCTCCCATCTTCGACAGGTAGTTTGTTAAGCAATGACTTTGGACCCATATATTCTCCAGCCTTTATCTTGGGGCTTGTAGTAATCTACCATACACTGTAAATATCAAGGCTTGTAAGGATGTCCAAGTCTACCAAACTTTCCACTGGACGTGATTTTTCAATATTGCCTAATTCGGTTAATGCGAGATGGATGGCTGCCAGCCTTCCATCAAAGTTTGTTTAAAATTTGCCAGCCGCAATGGGCTTTTCAAAAAAATGACAACAATTCTGCGCTTGCAAGCTCCTTACGTGGTGTTGCTGATCCATCTGCATGAGTATGTATGAAACATGTTTCGAAATATCATTATGAGAACTAATTATTTGAGAGATGTATTCAATGAATGAATATGAAACATAGACTCAGATGAACTGTGTTAATAACGAGTTATAGGGCATTTAAAATTCGGCATACAAGTAGTTAAAAGTGAAGATCTAGTCGACAGAGCCACTAATTGGGGGTAATTGTTACTGAATTAAGAATTTATTGTTAAGAATATGAAAGCATTTATGCGGACTCGTATGGTAAGACCTAGCCGTATCTAAAGAACATAACTGCCTGACTGACGGACGTTGCCTATAGTGTAACTTAAGTCAAGCCGAAAACTTGTAAGGTTAATTATTAATATGATCGATCTATTCATATGAAACCTATCCAGTGCTTACCTAAATAATTGACCCCGTGAGAATGATTGGCCAAAATTTCCTACTTTGGAAACGAAAACTTTGTATAAAGACTTCAGTAAAAATTTCCAAAATTTCCAATATCGAACAGACGATTTCGGTTCCTACGCCAGTGACGCACCAACCAGAAATCGGTATTTTAAACAGAAAACTCCGGCCAAATTCATACTCGCTCTCTTAATGTTAAAATGACGTCCAAAATATTATTTTTGAAAATTTCGTGACAAATTTAAATATACGTTATGCAATACCGAGTTATACAATCAAGGTTTTCCAGTAGATACAGACAATAACTTCGTGGTGTACTAAATACATATCTAAGATATACCTTACACAAAAATAAGTTTTAAAATGTTATCTCTAGAAAATATGTTTTAATTAATTATTATACCATCATAAGTATACTCTGACAAAGCGCTTTTGTTTTGTGTTTCTAGCTATAGAATGTGATTTGTGTGCAGTTTAAAAAGTATTATTGTAACTAAACGCAATAATAATATCACCAGATTTCAAAACATACTTTTTCAAAAACTCCCTTTAAACAAACAAAAAGTTGTTAAAAAGTAAATTGGCACACGGATGTGCAGTAACTGAGTGGACTTGTAAATGTATTTATTTGTTTTATGGCACAGTGTTACAATAACTTCGACTAAGGTTTTTCCACATTGAATATAAGCTATGAGTCAGTGAACCCCACAACAACCTGAGAAAATGCAAGTCAATTATTCAATCTACTGACGAAAGACAACCACACTTGCATTATTCAAGTCAAATTAAGGAATTCTGCACTGAAATTGTTTTTGTATGGTCTAATACATATTTTCTCCCTTAAGAAATTTTCATTGAACAAAAAAAAACTGATTAAAAAATCGTCCCGAACAAGTTCGGGAAATCAATGCAAAAAATGGAAGTTTTTCTCGAATGTATTAATTCCGTATCAAGGTTTGAAACTCAGTTTTATATTTAAATTAGTTAGGTTATATTTTTTTGAAATGGTGATCTGCATGAGCTTTTCGTAAAAGGGAAAGCCAACTTTAAGCGTTGGACTAATGTGGCCCGAATCAGTTAACATGACGTACGTAAAATTGTTCAGCTTGTGTGTGTGAACCGGTTCTATGGTGCAATGTGCGTGTACCGTGCGACAACTACTGATGAACACCTTGGAAAAAACTTCCGTCAGGATTGCCGGTCACGACGGACTTTGAAACCTGGACCTCCCGGATCAGAGTACATAGAAGTGAAGACCAAAGGGAGACTGATCGGAATGCTTTGCGATAACAAAATTAAGATTAAGGTAATATTCAAATTCCCCCTTCTTTCACTTTGTCAGATTAGATATTACATTAAAAATAATAATAAAATATCTTGTGTCTTTTATCTAGACGTCGTAACCCAAAGTATGTTTCTAACTCTTAACTAAAAATGTTAAATCGCTAGCTATATATTTGTTATTTCCTTCACCGCTAGATTATTTAATCATCATCTATGTAATATGGCGTCAAAGAAAATCTTTACTGGGAGACATGAAAAGCGTCCTATTCAAATCAAATTTATAATACAATGCCAAAAGTGCAGCAAATTTTACAAGCATTTTACACCATATCGTGGTTGCTTCGTGATTGGAATTATTTCGAGAGTAATATTGGATTATATGATTGAAAATAAAACACGTTTAATAAAATAAAATATGAGAACCATTATTTGCATACAGTAAACAAATATAAACAAAGTTGAAATTAAATTTCAGAATAATAAGTCAGGTAAACACTAGCACGCAACTTCCGTTTGATTTGATGAGAATATTTCACTGAATAAACTCGTTTAATTTCGATAGTATTTACATAATATTCCCACACAATCACAATACGCTATTTTTATAGGGAACAATCCATATCACTGCTTATAACGGAAGTAACAATCTCGCCACCTTAAGTAACGCAACAATTTAAATGTATATATAATTTGGTGATACCGAGGCATCGATAGTTATCGAATCGTACTTTAACCTTTAGAACCTGTACTGTTATATCATTCTTACAATAACAAAAACAATTACAAAGAATTTTAAGTCGTTGGATATATGTACATGTTGATAACACCATACATCATTCATATATTTCAAAATCATGTTTTTCGTTTTTAATAGAAAAATACGTAATGTTGTATCCATTCAAACTCAAAGAGTCAATCGTTTATTTTTATTAACATATCTACATATACATATAGCGCATATACTATATTATTTATGTTTTAATGTGCATACTAGAGAAAATGATGCAGGAAACAGAAATCACGATCCATTAATGTACTTACATTAAAATGTCCTGTACCCTTAAAAACGAAAGTAATGTTATTTTGCTCGAAACAATAACTATTAGGTAGGAGATCACAAACATGATGAGGTATCGTACTGAAATAATAAACATGGTCAAACAGTTCTTTACAATGATAGGTCGTAAATATATTTAGCCCAATGGCTATTACTTATTTTACTTGCAATTAAGTATAGTTAGTTCCTCCTAGAAATTCTATCTAGTCTGTCCTGAAAAATAATTGTTCTGGTCTAATAAAATGGAGTGGGTCTAAAAAGTCAAACTCGTCATATCCAGCCAAAGAGTCATTACTTATTTTACATGCATTATTTGCAAGTAGTTCCCTAGAAATTCAATCTATCGCTGAAAAATAAGCGTTCTGGTCTAATATAATGGAGTGGGTTTAAACGTCAAACTCGAGTGGTAACTTGTTATCAGCAGAGGGGCAGAAGTTTCTCGTACGTCTACGTATAACATGGTGCTTCATTTGTAAGAGCCTTGAGGGAGGCGCCATTATGTGAAAAGTCAGTCGTAGCCTCCAGGCCGGTTAATGAGTCTTGAGGAGCGGGCTTCGATTTCCGGCGGCCGCAACGAGCGATAAAGGATAATGGGAGGACGCGGTCAGAATGCTAAACACTGAATTAAAGGGGCTACGCGAAAAGATGCAGAGGGCTGGCTGGCTGACTGAGAGGGAGAAAGATAAGGGAGCGAAAGAAGAGGGAGGGAGAGAGAGGGAGGGATAGGAGAGGAGTGGAGAGAGAAAGGGTGCGTGATATTTGGATGGAAAACTTTGTGATAAAGATACGCGCAGTTGGTGTGCGTGGGAGGTGGGAGAGAGAGAGGTAGAGTTAGAGAGCGAGAGCGAGAGAGAGAGAGAGAGACATACGAAGTAACCTATAATACAGCTATACTGCTTTTTATTTTAAACTAAAGCAACACCACAGCGCAGGAAAAACTTCAAAGTTTTTAACGCTAAGCATTGAGCTCATTAAGGAAAAGTAAAACGGAGCAGAAAAGTCTTAGCTTCATGAAAAGATATGTTTCCCTCAAATAGATTTAATTAGCTAGAGTTTTTGCGGTGGGATTACTTATATACCCAGCATCGATGTTCATTGTTACTAATTGAATCACAACAACTTAAGTTACTTAATTTTAAGTTAAGTTCTACACAAAGCCGAACAAAAGTATTATAGATTTCTTTTGAAACGAAAAATATGATTAATTTCTTATTATGCTTATAGAAAAATCTGTTGTTGTGGTAAAAAACAGATAAATTATGTATTACATAAATTATTGGAAAAAAGACGTTACAAAATGCTGGATTATTTTAAAGTCGCATTAACAACGTATCACACAGTGACGTTCTGAGGAAGAACGTGGAGGGTGTTATCAAAGATTACAAATGACAATATTATTATAGTAAAACTGATGTTCAAAGACTTCATGTAACAACTATTGTAATAGACCAGGTTTAGCGATTTTATGGTCTAAGAAATTCCCGCTACATGTATGTTATAATTAACATTTTATTGTATCGTAAGTTACGATTAAGGCAGCAATTGCAAAACACGTATTGTCGTTTATACGTTCGTTGATTATATTTTACAACATTGTCATGAACATTTCTACAGAAAACGAGCACTGAATCTAGGTTCTTGAATATCTCTAACTACTATAACAGGTTATATATTCAAACTTTCAACTGTAGCAAAGATTATTCATGTGAAACCTACTAAACTCCCCTATTCTTGCCGTCAAACTTATTTGTTCACGACAACGACGACGCTCCTCGCTTACGGTAATTAATTCCCCTCGGTCTTAAGTTGTTTGGGGAGAAGAGGGGAAGGGGGGGTTGCTCAGGGGAATTAATAGTGTTTTTACTATCTACATTACAGGGTGACAAACTTATGATAAGTTTAGGTAAGAGGTAAAATAAGTTACCAATGCAAAAAAGTTGTGTGAATAAATTAGTTAACATCTTGGCACTTGTCAACAAGTTTCATTAAAGTTTACACTTATAATACAAGGTGAGATAAGTTTTTAAAATGTTTCGTAGGGATTGCTACTGAAGTATACACATCAGTTTTACACGGAGATACCCGGAGTTCAGGTTACTAGCTGTAGCCCTTTCAGACCCCAGCCACACAAACGTGAAGGTAGGGTTTTTCCATTTGACCCAATTTTGTTTTTTTGAGGAATTAAGAAAAACATTTTTCCCAAGCCAATAGGACAAAAAGTGAATTTTTAAGAAAAGATTGAAAATTCAAATCTGTAAAAAAAGGTTAGCAATGGAAAAAAGTAGGTTTGTTCCGGAAATTAAGTAAATCTATAGTATTGCTATTAATTTAAATACAAAAAATACAAAAAATGCCAAAAATTAAGAAAAAATCGAGTTTTAGTACCTAATGTATTTCAAATTTGAATTTCTTCTTAAAATTAAGTTTTTATTTAAAAGACAAAATTTACAAAATTTTATCTTAAAAAACGAAATTGTAAAATGTGAAAAACAATAACTCTCTTAGAATTTATTTATAAATTAGAAATTTTGTTTAAAGTTACATAATTTAGAAAATCATACTATAGGTCTGAAAGGGGTAGGTAAGTAGGATGTTAGGGTAAATATGAAGGGAATGTCCGAGTGCTGGTTGAAGAGAACTCAATCTCAGCATTCCATTACAGGATGAAGAAAACCTCGAAAACCTTTCAGTCACGATTGCCAGTAACGGGATTCGAGCACGAGAAGAGTATCACGCGTTAGACATGATCTATGATCTACCTCTGTGAGTAGTAAGTATAAGCAAAATAAAAAAGGAGAAAGTGTACAGATAGTATATTAAATACACTGGAATTTTGTTTTGTTAGTTCAGTAAAATAAAACGAATAATTTATCATTGGGCAAGTGGAATGATCAAATGGAATACTACATTTGTACTGGGAATAATGAACGAAACAACAGTCATCACTGTTGGTATGGAGCAATTCACGAGATAGTAATAAAACCTGAAGTTAGTACCATGCCGTGGAGTTTATGAAACAGATGTAGCGCAACGTAGCGTGTAAAACTCTGATTCGGAAGGTCACAGGTTCGATATCCGACCACGGAAATCCAGTCTGAATTTGTTTCCAGTCGTTTATGTAAATTCTTGGGATTTTCTTTTAAAACAGCCCTTTGGCATGACATTATATTCACAACTACCTGTATACTTTAATAGTCTAGTTAAAGCCAACTGAAGAGCTACATGCCGGGTATAGCTAAAGTGTGTAATGTACTGCTGCATACCTTCGAAAAAAAAAACGTAACACAATTTAACATTTTGTCTATCCAAGTGTTTTGGAGATGAAATACAACGCGAATGTCAAAGATCAAGTTTTAAGTGTGGACCTAGCAAGATAAAAACAAGAGTCTAGCTAAGTAATGTGGAACTAGACAATCTCGCATGAAAGTCAACCTAAGTATTGTGGAGCAAGCAACGAAAATACCCCCTCAAAAAAATCTCGCATTGTGTAGCGAGGAAATATACGACAAAAAGTCCATGTTGGTCATGTGCCAAGTAGGTGCAGAGAGTAGTATTTCCTTGGTTGTTGAACGGGCGCTGAAGGCCGTGGCAACAATTGTCAGTCCACACACTGGGATCCACGATTCAGCAGTTAGAAACGATGGGTGTCCAAAGAGTTAGATTGCAAGCCATGTTATATGAAATATCAGTGGTTCTGAATCAACGATTCAGGCCAGATAGAAATGGCTTCTATGATGGCGTCATAAACAAAAACGCGATGGGAGGCACATTAAATTATTCCCGACCTCCCTCCCCTATCCACAACCACCCCAATTCCTGAACTCTGCACACAAATAAAAACGTAACTCTCGAGTGGAAAAAGAACAAATTAGCCCCGCTGAAAAAGTAAAAAATTTGATAAAATCGTATAGACAATATGGTTATAGCTAGCTTGTTGTTGAAAGCCAGGGTCTTATTTATGTGGACATCCTTGAAGACTTTAACAATGTGGTCCCTCTAAAGCACTCTGGATAAAACTTCAAAGATGGAGCGATTGGTTTTCCGTTAAAGGGGGATGTTTTTCTCGTGACAATACCCGTCTACGTTCGGCTGATCTGACTAAAAACACTGACTGAACAAGGATGGGACGTTCCGGTTCCTCCCCTCGAACAAGATTTCGACGTTTTGTTAGGTGGACAATACATTATCTGAATAAAACATGGTTTGACGTTAACTTTTATACGGTCATCCACCTACAGATCCCGAGAATTTACGTAAGGCCTCTAAGAGAGGTTTAGCATGAAGAACCATTCCATAGAGGAATAAATTTTAAAAGTTACGCTTTAAAAAGTGTTAAAATATCGTAGTTCACATATTGTTTACATTCTTATATAGCTGCAGGCCCAATGCATTGTTGTCTTAAACTGTAGATTTTGACTATTTCATGATTATGTTTTGAATGTTCATGGCCTTCACCTATTATTATTTTCTGATGTATTATTTATTTAAGAAATATTTTATTTTTACTCTAGGGCCTTATCATGTTTTGTTGGTAGAAATGGTTTTATTGTTGGTTTGTTATTTTATATTTGATTTGATTTGATTAAAAATTTATTTTGTTCTACTTTAAGTTTTAAAAAAACTTGAAAAGTTTCGAAATGTCCTATTAAATATACTCAAGATATAATATATTATATCATATATACTATTATAATATTATCCTTTTAATGATTAATTAATCTGTTCTACTAGTTTATCATTAATAACTAATAAACTAGTTGGATGTGGAATAACTACGTAACATTAAAATCTAAATAAATATGTATTCAGGTTTATGGGGGTATAATTCATCCAGTAAGATCATTTATGTATGCTAAGGTACCAATATTTTATAACTGTGTATATACAAGAGAAAACTACTGTTAATTTGGCGAGCGATGTCGTCTTTACCAGCACATATACATAATGGCGGCAGTTACAAGCATTAGTGGTACTTAAAGACACAAAGCGCGCAACAAAAAAATCTCTGTCGAAAGTAACAGAGTTACACTCAGATTATATTAACACCTTATGAATGAATTAAACAACAATAATCATAAAAAGGCGAATGATCTAAAATATTGTCAGCCAAAATGCATTTCTAGAATATTAACAGAACGCGAGTTATCAGTTGAAACTTTGTCAAAAATAATTTAAACAAAAACATATAATAAATAAATTGTTAAATTTATTGTTTTACATTATATTTCCTTCTTGGCATTACACATATTATAATTCTTAATTTGTTGCAAATATTATTTGCTCAAAGTAATGTTTGTCTCACACATTTTGTTAAAACGAAAGATGGACCTTATTGAGATATCGTACATTGTAGTGCAAATATTTTATTAACGCCGGTTGTACCATTTCCAGGTACAAAACACTTAAATATCTGATGGTCTCTCACAATCATTACCTGCCGTTTTTAAACAATCATAATTTTGTCTCGTGATAACATGTCAGAAACCGCATTTGAAACGACTTGTGAGTTTTAATGAATAATACTTAACAAGTAGCAGGTTCCAATGGCGATGATCCAATGGTAGTAATGAATTGTGGTGATGTGCTTTTGTTCATAAAGTTACCTATTTACGTATTGTTCATTGTGTTAAGGGGAATCCCTAGACCCAAATATGATTTCTTAAGAATGCAGTAAAGACGTCTGAAAAGTAAGTAGAATGTAAGAGGTGCTAAATAAAAGAGCGAATTATTTTTTTGAAATTTTTTTGATGGGACATAACCTCAGAATCAACAATTGTATTCAAATTACTGGAATCAGTTGCTCAAGTTCAAAATTGAATTTTTAGCAGCGGTTTTTTGTATATTATTTCTACACTCCTTTATCTACAACCTAAATATAATTATTATTGGTTTTATATGATTTCAGGCATTGCACGATTTTTCCCGTTAAACGGTACAAAATTTGAAATTGTACCGGCAGGCGAAAAAAATTGTGCAACGCAACAAACCATATAAAAACAAAAATCCTTTTTTATTTAGGTTGTAGATAAAGGAGTGTAGAAATAATATACAAAAAACCGCTGCTAAAAATTCAATTTTGAACTTGAGCAACTGATTCCAGTAATTTGAATAAAATTGTTGATTATGTTATGGGTTATGGGTTAGGTTATGTCCCGTCAAAAAAATTTCAAAAAAATTGTCCGCTCTTTTATTAAGCCCCTCTTACATTCTACTTACTTTTCAGACGTCTTTACTGCATTCTTTAGAAATCATATTTGGGTCTAGGGATTCCTCTTAAGTAGGTAATAACACTCGTTTAAAATGGCATACAATAATTTAAAAAATTGGATCAGGCAAAATTATTCTATTCAAAACTCAAATCAACATAAAATATCTCAGCTCTTGTTCATCTAGCAGCAAACACCACTACATAAATTTAATTACAGTGTGTTTTTAGTAAAGACCGTCAAACAAACAAAGCACGAGTCACTTTATGTAAGTTGCGCGTTGCAAGTAATTCCCAAGGTGTGTTCTAAACTAATATTGACACTTGAAACTACGGGAATCGTATGTTAAAAGGTGTTGTTCCCTCTGAAACTTACACCGACAAAAATAGCAAACCGCATTTAAAAATGCACGATTTTGATTCGAGAGGTCAACGATTAAATACCATCGGACATACAGTGCTGGCTGAAAACTTTTTCACAATTTTCCTTGAACATGGCTAACAGGAATATGCTACGATTGAGTCTTATTAAATTTAACATTGGATTTGTTATAATTATTATTCTGACAAGGTTCAGTACTAAAAGTAGTATATAGTAAACTGAGGTTTACTCAACAGCGGCCATTCCAAAGGATTTTTTTATTTTGTATAAACTTGAAACCGTGTAGGGGCTCCCACACATAATTCATGCCAGTACACAATAAGTACAAGCAATTATCAACACTATGAATAATTTATTGAGAATAAAATTAATTAACCATGAAACGAAGTGAATACGGTTAACTTTACCAATTTTTAAACCAGGTTTTAAATATTATTGACAGTTGCTCTCTATTGAGTTAAATATTAGTATGGCGACCTTACAAATGTCTGCAAGCGAATAGCGCGGCGCTAGCGACCACATGTTTAAATGATCTCAACTTTGGTCGCGCCGTTCATTGGTGTACTTGGTCGCGTGGTTTAAGCACTCTGATTGGTCGTTGGTCTAGAACCTATTCACAATTGTATTCGCTCGCCTGCATGAAAACGACGCTTTAGGGTCACGTGCTTGTATTGTGATTAGGATTAGGAAACACCGCCGACCAAGGTCACTTCTGCCGCAGATAGTGGTGCATTAGTAGCATTATCCAAGGTGTTCCAACAGGTTGATACGTGGGTATACCAAGAGATCGGTTTTATCAAGGCTATTCGACCACGTTTTCCTATTTTCCCAAATATGCTGCTACCAAGTCAAAATATAGTGAATGGCTTTGAAACCTGTCTCTATTAGAAATTCAAAACTATTTTTTTCACATTTTTTATGATCGGACACACAGCAAATATTGCCTCTTCAAAATAATTTCAAACTTTAATTCGCCCAAGAACACCATTCAACGTAGATAGTTGTGTTTTTGTAAAATTAATTTTCAACTAGTTTTCTTGACTGAGAGATAAAAAGTTTTTTACAATTGTATTTCCTGCGATTTTTTTTTGTTTGGCGTTTTGTACCGATTTGTACCGCCAAACGAAATACTTCTCAGGAAAGACAATTGTAAAAAAAATCTTATCTCTCAGTCAGCCTCAAGAAAACCAGTTGGAAATTAATGTTACAAAAACACAACTAAATTTTCCGTTTCTCATTTTAATTTAAATCATAGTTGAGTCGTATATCTTAAAAGTTACATTTTTATCTTACACATTTTATTGCATTTCCAAAAGAGAACAAAGTAATGATAATATAGATTCTAAATTGCATGATGTCCGAGGTGAAGAAACTGAGAATTATTACTTCGGTGTTTCAAAGTTGGATGAAGAATGTATAATTTAAGAAGTACACAATATGAGTTAATTCATGACACAATGTAAGAAGAATGCAAGAGATGAAATTAGTAGAACTTTGCGGGTAGAGGTTTTGACAGTCGAAACGGGTCGGTTGTGCTAAATACTGTCTTTATATGATACTGCATGTTAGAATGGATAATCAGTTTATTTGTGAAGAATCTTACTTTATAATTTTCTCCCAATTCATTTTCTAGGTTTTAATTGACTGGAATTTTATTAGGCTAAATTAAAATTTGTCTGGACCGGCACCTCCACCAAAAACGTTTGTAAATCCTGGACCAGCCCTCCATGAACTCATTAAAATATATTTAATTGTAACCCAAAAATCGGGTACATTTTGTTACTGTCTGCCCGCAAGTACCTGACCCGATCATAAATTTCGGGTTCCCGTACACCACTATAAATTAATAGTAGTATCATCTACTAGTTAACTGTTAGTTTGCTCAATGCTCAAAGGAAGATTGAATTTTGGTTTAAAATCGATAAAATAAAGATTAATATTTATAAAAGAGGGTGATAATAGGGGAAAATGTAATTTTTGGATCACAAATAGACCAATACTATTGGAAACGAAAAAAAATAAATAGTTACTAATTTCAAATATATTGATATAATACTGGATGAAAAACTTGACTTCAAGCAACACATAAGGTATATAATAAAGAAACTTGCCAAGAAGGTAGGATACATGAGAGATAAAAACATGAGAAACCAGATTTCGAATACTGTGCAACTATATTTTGTGATGCATGTGCATACTAGATTATCAAAATTTAAATGATCCCAAACTAGGCAATGAGATGCATATTAAAATGTAGGAAATTATCGCTAATTTCCCTTATGATCAAATATTAAGATTGTTAACAGTTCAATAATTTTTTTTTTTAATTTAATAAGGAATAATAATAATAATCATTCGTTAAGTTATTGGATGAGCGAAGCGAAGACTTCAATTTTACTGACCCCCCAAAAAATTTTGCTCGGGTTGTTTTTTTTTTTGTTTTTTGTTTTTTGGTTGTTTGTATTTTTGTCTGTTTTTTTCGCTTTCTACCGGGCAAACGGCATATGCGATTTTGATGAAAATTTGACAGGGCCTTCGAAATTCTGAACTTTTGACTTGCTACGGTTTTGGGGACAATCGAAGAAATATTTCTCATGAATATCGTACTTTTAAAGATTTTTTTTTTTTTTTGATTTTTAGTGCGATATTTTTTGTGACATTTGGGCCAATTCTGACCAAACGGGTGGAGCTAAAACCCTTCATATTTCACATGGGCATTAAGGTAAAAGGTGATGTATTGCTTTCTGAAAGAAAAAATTTTAAAAAGTTAGCCCAGAATCTATAGAAATAAAACTTTTAATAAAGTTTTTTTGATTTTTTGTGCGATATTTTCGTGCCCTTTGGGCCAATTTTTTACCAAACGGGTGGGGCTACAACGTTTATATAAAACATGGACATTAAGGTTATGGTGTGTAGTACCTTTTTGAAAAAAAAAGTTGAAAAAGTTTAGCCAGAATCCATAGAAATAAAGCTTTTAATATAATTTTTTTCGGTAAATAAATTTAATACCAATTGACAAAAAAACAATAGAAACTTGACAACAATCACCTACAATGCGTAGGCAGCAAAAACAAAGCACTTGCCCTAAGTAAAGAAAATCCTACGCAAACTAAAAACTTTAAAAAAGCTCATCCATCAACGCGGGGGGATTTAAGCGTTTTCCTAGTTTAGAAGAAAAATTAAAGAGTGTGTAGGAAATACATGGAAGAGAGACCAGACAAACTGATAAAAATGAGTACTATTATGTAAGTGTAAGCCGAAAGAATATCAAATCTAAGTTTTTCATGCAGGACTCCGAGAATACAACTAATTGCCAGCCGATGTAAAGGGGTCAAGATACGATAGATAAGATACATAGTTTCAAATTAAAATGTCAATAATGGATTATTAAAAGTAGTGTGTCTATGTGAAAAGACAAAATTGTAAATATATTATGTGACTTGTAATGTATAGTAGCAATAAAGATAAAATAAAGTAAATTCATTGAATCGCAATTGAATCGTTACCAGAAAGGTTCAGTAGCACATCGGTTAACAGTTGCAACAATATTATTGGTATATAATTTCTCATGCTAAGTTTAAACAATTACGATACCACACACGTATGCCGTCAACATCAAAGAAAAGTCAATGGTAAATCGTAATTGGTTTATCCATGTTTATAGGCAAATTTTGATGTCATGTTCTACCAAATTTGAATGGGACATTACATAATATAGAGTACATTTTCACTCAAACACACCACACCGTGAATTCTTCTTGTTGTTTTCATAGTCTCTTAGAAAGAAATGCTCAAGTGGAAAATCTAAGGTCGACACAGCCTCAGACCACTTAGGTTCATGCTATGAATATCATAGTATCCTATTACTTGCAAGCCACGACAAATTAAAGAGTTAATTTCAATTTATAAATTTAATTTGTATTTATGTTTTGCGAGACGAAAAAATAATAGAATGTATTAATATAAAAAGGTTTTTTGATTACATTATTTCACTTTTAATCATATAAACATACAATGACGAGAAATGAGGGAAACTTCTGTCCATTTTAAATACATATTGTGTGATAAAATTAAATTAAATGTAAAAGTTAAAGTGAAATAAAACCAATGTGGATGTAATAATTGAACGAAACGCACTTTATTATAATGGTAATGTTTTAAGTATAAACAAGATTAGTATAGTCAAAGAAGATGCCCATAAACAAAAAGTTTATCCAAACTGACGTAAAACTAAATGGAGAAGTTAATTAATTACATTTATAATTACAATTCTAGTTCATTAATACATAATGAGCAGCTAGCTTATTATGTGAAAATGAAAAAAATTAGAATTGTTTTGCGTAGGTTTCAAATATTATTATGTTTTGAAATAATTCTAAAAATATTCTAATCAGTTATATTTTATTACTTGAATGTTTCTTTGTTCGGAGATTTGACCTTAGTAAACAACAAATTGACATGTTCATTAGAAGATGAAACGATCACTATCATATGGGTTATAATTTTTGGTCTGTCATTTAAGTTGAACTCATGCGTTTCCGGTAGAGGAGTTCATGGGTTCGCACTCCGCGACAAAACTTACGACATGGACGCACTTAGCATCATTATTTGCAAAAGCTGAAAGTAGCAGGAAGAACACAGAGAAGGAAGGTGACCTGAACGGATTAATTTTTGGTGAAGCTTCAGTCCCTAAATTAGGAAGCATTTCTTCGAAACACTTATTTTACAAACAATCTAGCATATTTAAAAATTTAATTATTTAAATGTTTAATTTTTAAGTTAACATAAGAATATTATTTTGAAATGCACAGAATCCCCATTGAGAACGAAATACGTTGTTGGATGATTGAACGAGAGAGATTATAGAGAATGGAAACATTATCAACAGCGAAGCACATTACAGTTTCGATTTTGTTCGGTGTGTATTAGTATACGCTAACATTAAGTACTCTGGCTTTACTGGTCTCCATGTCTTCTGGAAATGAGGGGTTGTTGGGAGGGTAGGGGAGGGGGCTACGGAAGGCAAGCGATGGAAGACTATATCCCGGCGTAAGCCCTCCGTGGACACAGACCAGATGCATAGCAAGTGCGCAAGAATTAGCCATTTCTAAGCACTCCAGCTTACCTCGAACAAATTACACTTCAATACATTATTCATGAAAGCGCAGTGCAGTGCAGTCATTAATGCAACTTTGCTCCAAGAATGCAATCTAGGTCATATTATTATAACGACTATATATACATGTTTAACTATATGTAAATTACAATAGTTGTATTTCTTGGAAAATAAACGTGTATAGTATTAATCTCATAACGATCAGTCATGTTTTTTCTTGATGTTCCGGAGTTTATCCCTCCCTAAATTTGAGTCCAAACCTCGGACAAATCTCTAACACAATACATTTTAATTATAAAACCATTTGTATCGTAGCAAGTGTGCAAGGTCATCGTTTTCCGAGAGCCCGGAGTTCTGGTTTCGAGCCCCAGTTTGGGCAAAAATAAACATGATTGCGCAGTTTTATTTTCTGAATTTTAAGTTAGACTCATTGTTTGTAATTTCACGGATTGACTTTTGAATTATTTTGCTTTCAGTGGGATGATTTATTTCCTCTCTAAAGCTCAGACTTGTCTAGCAACTTGGATGGCAGGTGAGGTTATCAAAAATAATACGTTTCCGAAAACAAGTATTGATTTAAATATAATTTATCACATGGTATTTATGTAGTACGAACATTATTTTGTATCTCGATTACATTAATTGAGAAACACTCCCGTAGGTTAAATTGATTTCGATAAAATAAGTTTGTGTCTTCTGAGAAGGGCAATACGTCTATCGTTAATTTCTTTTTAAGTAGATGCATTTACCTGCTATTGCAAATTTTATGAAAAATTTGAGTTGCTAAGTTTTGTAAAAGTATACAATTTGTACGGCTGATATTTTAATAATTGCTTAGTCATGCATTTGTTGGCATGTGTAATCGAATGGGATATTTGAAAAATATGTATATTTAATAATCTTAGATCCTCGATTTGCTATATGGTACAACAAACTTTTTCCATCTCGCAAATGTTAAACCTCAAAGAACGCAAGATATAAATATACACATTTAAAATATACATGTGCAGGCAATAGCCATCCATATCGCATACGTTTTGCAAAGTCCCAATAGAGCATAGGAGAATGCGTCAACCGAACACAGAGAAAACAATTGATTTCGTTTTCACAGAAGACTTATGTTTCTGCACCACTACTTCTGTATCCTACATATTTTGGGAAACGTATTTCGCTCAACTCACAGCCCTAAAGCGTATTCTTTGCAACCGTGTAAGGATATCAAGGAACGTCCCTTCGAAATATAATAGTATTATTAACCTTCAAATGTGACCATTAGATATATCGAGTGTATGGGTATACTTTGCTGCTCTAGTCTAATTGGCTGCGTCCTCTGAGGCCATGGGTATACTTGACCAGCGTTCACACTCGCAAACAGCGTTAAAGTGGTTGAAACCTGTGAATTCTTTAAACTAGGAAAACGCTAAAGTCCCGCCGCGTTGATGGATGAGCTTTTTTAAGTTTTTTGTTTGCGTGGGATATCTTTACTTTTGTAAGTGTTTTGCTTTACTGCCTATGCATTGTAGGTGATTGTTGTCAAGTTTCTTTTGTTACTTGTCAAATGTTATTATTTACCGTAAAAAACTTATATTAAAAGCTTTATTTCTATAGATTCTGGCTAACTTTTTAAACTTTTTCTTTCAAAAGGTACTACATCATCATAACCTTAATGTCCATGTATAATATGAACGTTGTAGCCCCACCCGTTTGGTCAGTATCGGCCCAAATGACACGAAAATATCGCACTAAACCGTAAAAAACTTATATTAAAAGCTTTATTTCTATGAATTCTGGCTAATTTTTCCAACTTTTTCTTTCAAAAAGTACTACATTACCATGACCTTAATGTCCATATATAATATGAACATTGTAGCCCCACCCGTTTGGTCAGAATCGGCCCAAATGACACGAAAATATGGCACTAAAAATCGAAAAAAATCGTAAAAGTACGATATTCATGAGAAATATTTCATCGATTGTACCCAAAAACAATACACCTCTAAGTTTAGAGATTTCGAAGGTCCTGTCAAATTTTCATCAAGATCGCTTATGCCGTTTGCCCGGAATCCTGCTAACAAACAGACAAAAATACAGAAAAAAACAAAAAACAAAAAAAAAACAAAAAAACATTGGAGCTAAATTTTTTGGGGGGTCAGTGAAATTGAAGTCTTCGCTTCGCTCATCCAATAAAAAATAGGCCCTACATGATAAGAAATTCATACAGTAAGATGTACGGTGTGAACTAGTAGGCATACCCGGTAATAACATGGAGTAAGGACTATTTCCCCCAACAAGTGAATACGGTGCGTACTTGATTAAATACATTTACTCATTCATCCGTGTTGGCACCAAGACGATGATGCCAATAAATACGAGGGGAAAATGAAGAAAACAAATCACAATCGAGCTTACCTTGGCTTCGAGACAGTGGCTTGTGGAGACGGCGAACTTGCCGTTTGAGCGAGGTGTCGATGTAGGTGATGAAGAGGGAAAATGATAGGCTAGCCTAGTGAGATGATAGATAGAAGGGGGATCGATAGTGATGAAAGTAGTAAATGATGATACAACAACATACGTAATGCACACGAAAATAGAAAATTAAATATCACTTAAAAGCACTGTGAACTGCAGTGAACTGTGTGAGTTAAGTAAATGTCACAGAGTGACCACTAAGAATAATTATTGCACTCGAGGCAACAGTTAGGAAATATGCACAGAAAATACGCTTGCCTAGAACAGGCAACAGTAAGAACGTCTGTACTCTATGGATGTTCGATTGCAACAGAGGCGAGCCAACGACCTGTCTAGGTCAGGTTTAACATCAGAGATAAGATAAGCAAGAGGGGTACGAGGGGAGTGAAAACTAAATACAACGTGAAACAAGAGTGGGCTAATACTGGCGCGAACAATCCGCGTAATATACATGAATGTTAATATCAACTTCGTCTAGGGTGGTTGGACCGAAAATATTAAGAAGTCAGGGCACATAAAAGCGCCCAAAAATTGCCCGTAAAAAAAATTGCTGATGTTAATAGGCCTACTACAATTTTCTACATAATGATACAGAGCGGTTGCGTCTATTTTTGGCCTTTTCTTATATTTTTTCCCTAGCTGTCTTTAGAGAATGAATGGAAATGGTATGTCAATGTTGTACAGATTAGTTTTGCAAAAATGATCCTATCAGTTACAGGCCTAGTGATAATGATTGTTGAATTAATTGTGTGCAATCTGGGGAAAGCTTCCGTATCGTGTACAACCTACAAAGTCAATCATGGTTATTCACACTGAACTTGTCACATTTCGTCACTTCTCGTAAGTGACAGATGTCAATTAAATAGTCAAAGAACAGTACACTTTCGAACATATTTTCTAATCAATAATATATGTCTCGAACTAAGACGTAAACTACATTCATTGTTTAGAAGATCCCTCGTGTGTTTGCGCCTCGCCTGAGATCCTGAATATCCTAGTAACATAGGGTGAACGTAAGTGAGTCAACGTATGTAGGTTAATACGTCCCTTAATTAAGTTGGCTGGCTTCCCTCGCCTCCTGTCCGTGGCCATGTGGCGCAAAGGGGGCCGCACCGCGCTTATTTATTCCAAGAATTATTCATCCGGAGCGTCTTTATATAAGACAAGAGCTGCTGCGCCTTTATTTGCATCAACGTTATTAATGGCATATACGTGAAACTCGTGCATAAGAAGGTGAAAGTCTGAGAGTAAATGAGATTATGTAGTTTGAGATCTGCGAATATTTTCCCTTGGGGCCAGCGTGTTCGAAACACAGCTGATCTTCATACGTGTTTTAATTAGTGTGATGTTCACTCACGCCTGTACTTTCGAAGATTCCCCCCCCCCCCACGCTTCCCCAAATAGTATTACCTACAACAACAGGTGTAAAGCATACCTTTGGTGGAGATGCCAGGTTGATAAACATCTTTCTTTTGGTTGGGGATAACTTGCACCCTGACTCCTACGGTCACCAAAACGTTTGTGCCATTCTTTTCGAAAAGTAATGTCAAGAAACCGTTCGTAAATCAATCGGTGGTCACGTTTGGTTTTTTATCGTGAGATATGATACTTGCACAGTGGACGGACGGACTAGCTGGTATACAGACAGGCACGGACTGAGGGACGGACAGAAAAGTGGTCCATATTATAGGAGAGCGCAGCTTTCTACTTAATTACACATATGACGATGATGTTATAATCTTACAATGTATGTTTGTTATAATGAACGTGACGAATAGCTCAATAGTCTTGATATGGTAGGCCCTAACTAGCTAACCCGTGTGTGTTTTACTGATTTCAGGCTTCTTCCTGTTAAAAGCAGTTACGTACGCTATGAATGAGCGCAACAGAGAAACTTCTATCGTTACATAGCTAATTTACCTACAAGTAGAAATGAAATAACGTAAACAAGGTGTTTAATGGCCGCAAAGAACCGTGCATTTTTCAGTAAAGTAAGACTTTGACAATATTTCAGCGGTTGGCTTATAACAAAACTCATATGTTGCTTTACATGTGATTTCAATGCCTTCAAATTGACGCAACTAAATTATTAATTTTATATTTTTTAAATGAGTTAAAACGTCACTTTTTACACATTCTTAAACGTGATTAGAACCATGGCTGACACGTTTCATTTAATTCGTTCAAAACGCACTGTAAATTTCTTTATATTAATATGGCAACAGGTTGTTTGAAATTGTGTTTAAACAGCTGTTTTGTTGTTTCTTATCTCGATGACCGTTGTATTATTTCCTTTATCTAGTTATTACGTTTTGTTTTGTGTTTTCGTATTTTATCCTGTGTTTTTGTTAAATTTGTCTGCCATTTTCAGTTTCCCAAATTCTTTTTTTTATTTTCAAATTTCCTTCCTAGTTATGTATCTTGATATTATAATTTTGAATATGACGGTTAAATATATAACAAATGATGTATTCAAATAACCTCTCCTAGGTCGTAAGGGATAAAATAGCGAACTTACAAGAACATTATTATTTATGAAGTCAAAAATTCATACTAGACGTAACTTTGGAATTAACAAAGACCGTGACGTCAATAAACATGCGCCACTTTTACATATCTAAGCGCAACAAAAACTTCGACAACACTCCCTTCATTTCCTCACTCGCCTGACTTTCCCTCCAAGCTTGAATATATGCTTTTAACCTGAGTCGGTAAGAGAAACCATATTATTCTGTAACTATAAGAAGTCGGTAGCTTCAATGACGAGTGAAACCATTTGGCAAAGTACCAACTTAATATAATAGTAGCTTCTCGTTTCCCACGTCTCTGTGAAGAAGTTATTGAAGTGATATTTTCAGCACGTCTGTTGGTATTGGAATGCGTCCGACACAGTGAGTTTGAATAATATGTCTAGTAACCTGACGTTGACAGTAACGTACAAAGCAAGTGTCAGGAAATTAAAATTTTTCGGGTAAAATACGAGGACAAAATTGTTTATGAGCACTTCGTAGGCCATCAATATAATTCGTTACTATTAAGCGTGTGTTTATATGTTGTTACCAGCGAAGTATAGACAACATGTTATACTTGCATGTAGGGAACAGCAAACAATACGGTGTAACCCAATAGAATTTGAATAGAATCTTTAAAAAACACTTTTAGAGATTGCATAGACTTACTTACTTACTTACTTTCTTGCCAATTTGCCAACACGTATATTTTATAAGAGTGATCCTGATTTGAATTTTTTCTTCTCGTCTTTCTTCTTGTGTCGCGTTGAGATGTATTGTCATGTGACAACGAATCTTAACTCACAATACTAAGGCATTGACATCTGATTTCTTACATAAGGGAAGGTTATTGAATAAAATACAAGTACAATATAACTGTTAAAATCTTTCTTTCTTCTAATTTGGTGGAGGTACCGAGTTGCGTATCGGTTGATCTATTGATCTATTTTACTAACCCTAATTTGGTGGAGGTGCCGGGTTGAGTATCGGTTGATCTATAAGGAGTAACTAAATATGTTGTGGCGTAAGAAATTTGATGCATGATTAAAAAACAATGTCTGAAGGTGATGATAATTTCTTTGGTGTTGGCTTTAAAAAAAACATACTTGATTTGAAAATATAAAAATACATTATTTAATAATTTATTTTTAATAAATTTATTTTTATTTCCAAAATGTGTACAAATAATATATGAAAATTGTTAATACAGGTATTTAAATGTATGAACGAGATGTCATTGTTTTTAATAAATGTTGTTTTAATATTATAATGATAAACAACGTTAATTTGTATTGGTGTCAAAACGTGTGTTTTATTGTTTGACGAGACACAACTAGCATTCATCACACTGAATATAACTCTCTGGCTTCGTCTCTGTCTCATAAAATATATTCCTCGTAACTCGCAATTTTATGAAAATTACAATGTGTGGATTTCATGTAAAAATAAAAATATTACTTATTTATTTTACAAATTCTGTTTTTGTTAATTTCATTGTACAACTTTACTAATCTAACTAGTGTTTGTTTAAAATGTTTTTATATTCCATGTAATATTTTCTGACATTTGAACATACTAAAATTTTTAAAAATATAAATTCCCGAGTTTCATTCCATTTTGTCGTACAGTCTTGTAACAAAGGAGACGTCATCGCATCACAAGTATTAAAATTAAAATTAATCAAACTCTAGTCAGCCTTGTTGAACGTTTTCCAATTAAACACAAAACGAGAGCTGATGTTTGACAGCGAAAGTTTGCCACTTTTATTAATCTAAGTGTCAGTCTGTCTGTCAGTCCGTGCGACTGCGTGAGTCACGATCTGATTCGCAGGGGATCTAGTGTCAGCCCCACTCAGATGCTGACAGATGCCTAGTTATTGTGCGTATGGATTTTATTCAAGCAACTACTGTAATGTGTGTGAATTGAGAAATTTCCCAATGCATTTAATCTCATATGATTTAATAATTGCATATTAATATAAATACATAATTTTAAGTTTGATTTACAACGTATCAAAACAATTTGTCCCATTAATAAATTATCCTTTAAAAATATTTTTTTTCACATTTGCATGCTTTCACATGCCAATAACCAGTTTTGTCCCGATCACAATTATTTTAAATGATGATTTAAATAATTTGAAAACAATTACTGAAAATTGTTCGACAAGAAACGAGTTTAACTTGGTGCTTTTAAAGTATTCCATGTTTACGTTGATTTCCGGACAAGAATTTCATTTACGATCTAATTTAACGTTCTGTGGAATGAACACAAATATCAATATGCGAAAATACTGATTTATTACCTCCGAAATCGAAATCCCCCCTTTACAGTTGTGATGTCTAATGCAAAAATAATTACTTCATTGGATTTGGTAAACGATAAATATCCGTTTCGTTTTGTATTTATGTAATCGTCGTGTGTATAAATGCTGAACCGGAACACATTCTTGTTGTTGCAAACATTATTCAAATCCTATTTTAGTTTTTGTCAAAGAATCAGACACACAGGTATTCCTTTGATCCATAAAATAGTTGCGATAATGTATACCGTAATAATTTAAAAGCAAATACCAACGACAATGATACACGAAACGAACAATATTTGTCAGCACTTAAAATATATAGTGCACCACCATTAAAAAAACATTTTATTTGCAATGGTTGTTCCTACCCACGGAATCCAGGAAGTAACCTAGATAGTGAATAGATGAAACCAGATGTAACTGGATGTTGGGATAGACTATATACGGGCTATTTAAAGAAGACTCATCCCGTAGCATATGCCTTATTGAATGGTGACTGTATTAGTCAGGCAAGCAGTCAGGACTGCTGATGACTGGTATCAAACCAGCGACCTGCAGATAAGAGTCTCTCGCGTTACACATGAGCTATCACTGTCGACGTACAGCAATGCCCATTGAAACTCTTTTAACTAAAAACAATAATTGTTGTTGGAAAATTTAATTTTGGAAATTATAGTTGAGGCTAAGGATTGAAGGCCTGTTGTATTCCACAGTTCCATGATTGTACTGTTTGTTTAATGACAATTCATTAATTAGTTTGGATCACAAAGTTGAAACAATCACACAAACCATTGCGCAAATAGAACACGACATGTGAATGGTGTCTAGTTATTATATTGTGATATTATATTCCAAACTGGACCTTTACAAACAATTTGTCATGGATTCAACTTTACAAGTGAAAATAACATAAAAGTGAGGATCAGGGTAGGTGAAATTGTATTAATTCTCATCTAGATATTGACAAGCTACAGGTGATCGTGGATATATATCAAGCATTTTACAATTACCGTGAAACGTAAAGGGCGTATGACGCAAGTTTAACTACGACATAATGCACCTTAAGAAATCCTACATACGGTAATCGTTTTAGACATTTTAAATTATGGAAAGTAAATGTGTGCAGAACACTGCAACATTATGCAACGGAATATCTTATTCATTTTCTTAAGCGCTAATTCCACATTTATCATGTGAATGCTGAGTTGCAGAAATTCCATTTTCTTTTTATATCCATTTTTTAATTTGGTTAACCCTATCTTTGATGGTTTCTTATTTGTACATTATATCTGGTAGGTAAATATAGATATTTTGTTAAATTAATACAAATACAAGTTAATTACTTCCAAACAGCGCATCTTAGCCAACTTATCTCTAAAATATTACCAATATTATGTGTATTTAAATAAAATGAATGAAAGTTGTATTAAAAATACATTTGTTTTTCTCAGCCAAACTAGGAAAACGCTTAAGTCCCGCCGCGTTGATGGATGAGCTTTTTAAAGTTTTTAGATTGCGTGGGATATCTTTACTTTTGCAAGTGCTTTGTTTTGCTGCCTACGCATTGTAGGTTATTGTTGTCAAGTTTCTATTGTTACTTGTCAATTGGTATTATTTACCGTAAAAAACGTATATTAAAACTTTATTTCTATAATTCTGCTAGCTTTTTCAACTTTTTCTTTTCTTTCAAAAGGTACTACGTCACCATAACCTTAATGTCCATGTATAATATGATCGTTGTAGCCTTACCCGTTTGGTCAGAATTGGCCCAAATGGCACGATAATATCGTAAAAAATGTCAAAAACTTATATTAAAAGCTTTATTTCTATACATTCTGACTAACTTTTTCAACTTTTTCTTTCAGAAAGCAATACATCATTATTACCTTAATGTCCATGTGAAATATGAACGTTGTAGCCCCACCCGTTTGGTCAGAATCGGCCCAAATGTCACGAAAATATCGCACTAAAAATCGAAAAAAATCGTAAAAGTACGATATTCATGAGAAATATTTCTTCGATTGTAACCAAAAACGTAGCAAGTCTAAGTTCAGAGATTTCGAAAGTCCTGTCAAATTTTCATCAAGATCGCATATACCGTTTGCCCGGTTGAGAGCGAACAAACAGACAGAAAAACGAAAAAAAAAAAACACCCGAGCTAAATTTTTTGGGGGTAGGTGAAATTGAAGTCTTCGCTTCGCTCATCCAATCATACGACCAGGGTAGATTCTAAATAACCGAAGATAGGATGAATGTTTTGTTAAAAATAATTACATTATACGTGCACTTAAATTGATTTCAACCATAGGGCTGTTTACATCAACGTTCGCTTTCGTCGCTTAACCCGGCACCTCCACCAAATAAATATATTTGTATTTTTCGCGTAACGGTTCAATCAATACAATAATCAAGATACGTTCAGAACCACGATAGCTTTAATTTTCCTTTCTTTTTGACTTTCTTCGATGTGATGCTATCTATTACATACTCTGAATAGTAGTAAATAAGGAGGAGCGACGATTACGATCCTCCGTCGAGGGCATAGGAGTACATAAAAGATGCAACCATTTGGAAAGTCTGATCAACACTTCGGTTAATTTTATAAAAGTCTTGTACCTAATATTTTTTACATGACTTGTTATCCAATAAATCGTAGTTGTAGTACGATCATAAAATAATTTGGTGCCAACAATGAAACCCTTGATACTCACAATATGGACATGGTTGGATGGTAGTGTTGGTGTAATACACTGAAAATGATCATTCTAATACTAAGTAGGCTACAGTTATTGCGAACAATAAAATAAACTCACCATTTAGGACATGGACGGAGATGGTGGTGGAGGCGACCTCGGCTAGTGCGCACGTATAGTTGCCGGAGTCTTGTTTGTTCGCATTCGCAATGTAGAGGCGACTCATTGCTCCCCCCGGCTGTATGTCCGTTTTAACACTGCAACAACAAGAATTTATATGTGTTATGTGTGTGTGCAGTGTGTGTTTCCATGTAAATTAAATTTGGATACTTTTTTCATCTTTGGGCCTGTCATTTACACCTTTTCTGTCCACTTGCTACTATCCACTTAACACCTTCCACATTCTTTCCAATTTCTAATTGATGTAGTAAAATGTATGTAGGGTTTGATTTAATGATAATAGCTTTACTAAAATCAATTCAAAAAAAGATTAAAATGTTATTTATTTTTACTGTTTCACCATGAAATAATCGTCAATCAGAGAATACTATTGTATTGTAAGTTAGAGCTTGATATGAAGGTGGGGAACCCAAAAAAAAGAATTTTGATTCATATAAAAACTGCCAGAATAAAATATACATTCAGTGTCGTGATTTACAGCCAAAAATCTGTTCTTTGTTGTAACGTATTAACATAACAACATATGAAACGAGGGATAAGAACAGATACACAATTTTGTTTACTAAAAATGTTGATATTTGTCGCTGTGTTTTCACAGGCCGTTTTAGTTTCCCTTGCCTTTGTGTCTTTCCTCTTATATTATTGATAGCCAACTAAAAGTATGTCAAAACATTCTGTTGGCAATAATATAAAGAATGCCATTCGTAACGAATTGCTTTGATGTTAATTGCTTTATTTTCCATTAAAAACAAACTTTATATACAAAGACGTTTCCTCGTTAAATAAGACAAGACATTTCTTGAAAATATAAAGCTCGTATTTTGTTTGGCTGGATTCTGGCACGTTCGCGTTTCAGCAATATTCATACGGAACTCGGCTAGCGTGGGACGATTCATTTCCGTGCAAACTCAATGAAACCAACAAGAAATTCATACTAAACATAAAACAAATATCTTCCGATGAAAATAAACGAACAATTTTATTGGTTTTAGAGATTTTCTATTGAACAAACTAAGTATACATCGATGCAAAAATGTCCTCTACATTTCGAATGTGCAAGCGGATATGTCGATATTCCTACAGTTTTTACTCAGAAGAATAAATTGTCTCCAATTGTACGACTGACAATGAAACGTTAGTGATAATAATAACCAAACCATACTGCGAATGAAATAATAAAGCTGGCATTAAGCACGACTGTATATTAGTTTGTTATATCTTACATCACGTACACTGAATTGCCATATCTTCAACTCAATTCCGTTAGGGTACCATATTATTCTAGCAGAGTTGTTTCTACGCTAAATTATTATAATATGAAGAGTGCTTTTGAAAGTTTTTTCAAAAAAAATATCTTCTTGTACCATATGTAACAAATTTAACATGCAACTTTAATTGTCCCCGACTAAAACATTTGTTTTGTAAAGGAGTGGGCAGCCTCACTCTTAAATAAAATTTATTTAAACGTTCTTCATTCAAAATATAACATGTTATCAAAACAAATAATAATGCCAATCATTAGTTGTGTCATTATTATTTGCAAGTCCGGGTTTTGCAACGCCATTTATGTCTTTGAAGAGTTTTCTACTGCAATCAAGTGAATTTTAGTAAATCAAAACACACCTGTTAAGGATTTGTTTTAAATTATCACAGGGTAATAACCTATGAAGAAACATGAATATGATAAATTCAGTTATAATAGAGTGTCCTCATTGTCGATCTAATTTACGTTTAGTTACTTAATCACATTGAAGCAAAGAAACAGATATAAAACGAATTGTTATTGGTATAAAGCGACAATTTAGTTTTGTAACACGGTCCTTGGGCGAACCCCCCCAAACCATGCCACGTGTTCGCTGGCCCGAGCAAGAAGCAACCATGCGGTATTGTTGGGTTCAGTTTATCGAGATTGATGCTGAACAGGGTCCAAGGACTATCTGTTATCGTTAACCAGAAGCCATGCCTCTTAAAGCCTAGTCGCTGGCTGGTGATAAATATACCACAAACAGTATAAAAGATGACTTATGAGAGATAATTGCTTACAAAAGGCCTCGGGCGACGGGGAAATTGCTACTCGCTGATGCGTTGCGGTGTCGCGAAGCTCTGCGACGCCACACACGCTTTGGAAGAATGAGTGAATTCAGGGCGTATAGGACAAGGCACAAGGTTCTACCATTGTTATTAGATTCTCTTCAAAATCTAATGAAACCCCTGACAAGATTCTATTCAACACCGAAAGTGTTTGTTGGTATATATAAGATTTTTAGAATATTGAGAATTTCCTCAAAATATATTTGAATGAAGAATTATAAAACCTGATTTTTTTCCAATATCTGCGATATTTTTTTGATCGCTTTTCATGTAAAATTCTATTGCCACTCGTGTCTTGTACTGTGTAAAAGCTCAGAAGAAAATTGAAATGAAAATACGGGGTTTAAAACAGCTTTAGCTCTTTCTTTTCTCGGTGTGCCTGAAAAAGGATACGCTTGAAGTAGAATGTTAAAAAAGTAGCATCGATTCCTTTATAGTCAATGTTGGAACGTGCGACAATAGCTATTTGAACAAACGCGATGCTGGGGCTGTTAGCCGCGCGGAAACACGCCTTTAAGAATGCCATTCACGGCAAACACTGCGTAGTCAAACTGTTGCTAACAAAATAAGCAATATTGCGTTGGAAGGGTTAACTATGCTGTAAGTGATCTCTTTCAACGAAGTGAGAGGTGAATAAACACTCACTTGTTTCAGCGTCAACCGTGTATTTGATCACTTTATAACCACACCTAATTCCGTTTAGTGAAAATATTATTGTGTACTGTATCGAATAGTGAGTTTTGTAACAAATTTTTATGAAGAAAACAAATGTGTATTTGATTCATAATAGTTTTGTCGTTTCAATAATTAGTTTTAAAACATTAAGAATGTCACAACGTGCTTGCATCTTTAATATAGAATGTGTGTTTTACGCTATTACTATAATTTAACAGTTTCGCCTATAACAGTAATGCTGTATTAAATCGTGACTAAATAAATAAACAATTTAGTAAAATGAAAATATTTTTGTAATATTTTATTCATAAGGTGTAGATTAATCAATACGTAATATGTTTTTGACATTTTTTTTGGTGGTACATAACATACGCTTAGTATAATGTTAACGTATATTTGAATAATTCTTCTTTGAACTGATAACCTATAGTAGTTTTAGCTGATTGAAATGAATTAATTGAAACCGAAATACAATCGCAATTACATTTTGTATGTTGAACCTAGCTTTATTTTTGTGGATGTGGATTTTACCCTAACTTATGTTTTATCCTATTACTGTTACCAGAATCATAAAAATAAATATGTGAATACGCAATATTTTTTTATAAAAAACTAACTCTAGTGTTATTTTTAAGTAAAGTTTAATAAACAAGAATATGTTTTTAGGAAACTCTATTGTAAAAATGATCACATTAAGAATTGCCGCATAGACTCCAATATGGTTTTACAGGAGGCCATGTAATTGAGTGACATATTATTAAGAAGTATTGTATACACACAGTACTGTTTTTGGGAGTTATATTTTCATAGGTAATGTTTATAAGTGTTACATATAATTAAAATTGTTAACATGAACTTAATGATAAGTGAATGAATTGTTAGGCTTTTCTTTAATTATTTAATTAATTGTTGACTAAGACAAACGTGTTTCCAAAACACATACCATAGTATTATTTATTTTTCTAGACTGTAATAGAATGTTTTTACAACATGTAGAAGAAACAAATTGAAAATAAAAAGCCTTTCAGAAGTAGCTTTACACATTTCGGATCCTCTTCAGTTCATTCCAGACGCCAATGCAAAAGGCTCAGAATTCAAATCCTGGTTAAGGCCGAGAGTTTTTCAACATTTGAAATACACTTTAATACATCTTTAGCATAGTAAAAATAAATAAAACACTCTGATTTTCCTGTGTAGTAGAAGTAAGTGAGAAAGTTGTGGGTCTGTGATACAAAGATCATATTCACCATAGGCATATTTACTCTCAGAAACCTGGAATGCACTAATCCGTGCTAATATCTCTGGTGATTATATTTATAGTTTTCGCTGAATATTAATGGTTCTTCTGTATCTCTGAACAGGAACAGAGTGTAAGTCTTCTTATTAAAAGTTTATTTAATGTTTTTATCTCTGAAGAGGAAAGAGTTAATGAATAAATAAACACAATGAAATCTTGGGAATTGTTAAATATGACCGTTACTGTTGTATTCATCATATTATTTGGAAAAGTATTTATTTCTTTATTCACATATTAACATTTAATTTATACATTACACAATGATGATTTTTTCACTTGTTATAATATCAAAGATATCGTCACTCTGATACGTCGTACCGATACGTAATATGGAGAACATGATGTATTTAAGTAGGTGATAAAGCCCAGTTTATATATTATTAATCACTATTTAACATCTTTTTAAACATGATTTATTTCTGATAAAAGTGGCAGTGTTATTGTGAAACGTAAACACAACATTAAAATTATGAACGGGCTTTACCTTAAAATGTAGAGTGTGTTGGATTTAAGGGTGCTAATCTATACGAGCATCATATTTGTTTTACAATTTTAGTTTCTAAACGTGCATTTTTAGTTGGATGGAATACAAACTTCAACGTATTTTTAATGATGTCATAAATTTCCATCAGATAACTTGATAGATAAGGAGTATACTTAGTTGGTTAAAAAGTTTATGTTTTGGTATTTATTTTTAGAACTGTGGCGCAATTGACATTTCCGACGAGTCTCTGCTCAAATTGGCGCGCACTCTGACTTGAAAGCTTTGGTGACATCCTTCATCTTGAATAAAATTGGGTTTAAACTCACGTTCCCCATTAGTCTGTCCTAAAACATGATGCTCACTGAGCCGACGTAACCGCAATGGCAGGTACAAAATGCAATCTAGAAAGATTCGAGAAGGCTTTCTAGGGTCGAATAAATGTATTGGACGAACATTTTGACAGCTGTAAGATGGTGGCTCAAACCATAGTAAACGATCTCTACCCCGTTGGTTCTAACACGTATCATTAGATGAAGATTAATTTCAAAAGAAACTTTAATAGAACAGGTAAATATTGTTTAATCGTTATTGAACACTTTCACTGGTCTAAGGTGGAAATTTACTTTTTTTAATGTAGAAAAAAGTTTATTCCTATACCTAAGAGCAGTGAAAAAGTTCAATTTACTTTTTAACTTTCACATACCTACAAGATTTACCAGAAATCACATCTCCTTCAAAATTCCATGTGCTCGTATTGATGTTTAAAAAATTTCCCCCATCAACCGAAATCAAGACGCCAACAACTTATTATTTAAATTATTAATTGATTCACTCAAATACATAATTTCTGCCTCTTTTCATGGAAGTACAATGCTAAAGTTACTTTAAAACATATAAAACCATAATACGTAATAAAAGACAGCACAACTTAGTAACACTTAACACAAATAATTACATGTATAAATCAATAGTTAATAATAAATGACAGTGTACAATGATTTAATGCAATTCAGAAGTTAAATATCCATACCGATCGTGGTTCGAGAAGTGTACATTGAATTATGCGATGATGAATTGATGATTTATAAAGTTCTGATATATATGAAAAAAACAAAACACATAATAAAACGGCAAAGCATTAATTAATTTTTAACCTTAAGCTTAAATATCTGATTCATGATTTGTGAGATGCCGAATTGATGATAAAAAAGGCCGAAATGTATTAGCAAAATGACAATTGATGGAGATTTTGAAATTGAAAGTTGTAGGAAGACGAATGAATAGTGACATTTGATTGATACAGAAATTGACATCAAACATATAAAACTTCATTTATTTAAACAGCTGTTTATATCCCAGTTTACCAATACGACTCATTCATCACTATAATCACCTTTAATTAACTACTTTTGCATTTTATAACCTCAATTTTTTTCATTCATCCCGGTTTTTCAATCTTTTTTTATATTTATACTTTTGATATTTATTTTTTCTAATTGTATTTGGTATAATTTTTAAATTTATAGTACTTGTTCATGTATTTAATGATTTGTACTACGTATTGTTTTAAATTGTGATGAAAGTTATTTTCTATTTGTTTAGTTCCAGTAACCTGACAGGTTGATAACAACCTGTTGATAGAGATTATTTAACAATAAACATCAGATGACGTATTGAGTTTCGTGTTTTATATATTTGTTATGAACATTTACAAATTTGATGTTCATAAAAACGTAGGATTAGGAACACGCGAAAATCTTTGAAACAAAATGTGTATAAATCTTGATCAAAAAGGCCAATTTTATATTAACAATTTAAAAATCACTATTAACGTTTCTTCAATGAAAAGATTATTAACATCATATATAAGCATGGGTACAGGGGTATCCAAAATAAAAGTCGTAGCTACTTAATAAACAGCAAAAAACACATTTCAATCGGTGGTCAAATTTGGTTTATTATTATAATGTCCTGAGACATGACACACTTCACGGACGGACGGACGGTAAGCTAACAGACTGACGCACGCACATCGTGTTGGCTTATACAGGGGATCTTCGCTTCTCCTAGTCTGACCTGTCTTTCAAATATGACATCGTATATTTCCTCATTGTAAACGAGTGTGCACCTCTTTGTCAAACAGTCATATTGTAAACTATTCATATTACTTAATTATTCAATTGGAAGAGTGAATCCCGACTCCAGCTCCAACACACTAGATAAACTAGATAAAGTGAATGTAATGTACAGAGTAAGCAATCCATCAGCCATACGGATGAGTCCAAGTGTACTTTTATGAAGGTGGTTGTGAAGTTCTTCTAACTCATCATTTTCTTATCACCCGTAACACATTGAATGTTCTCGCTACTAAGATTTGTGTAGGTGAAATTGACGACTGTGATGGCGCTAGTTGTATACATACCGGCGGTGCAGAGAATATAATTTTATTTTTACTTTCTTGCTTGAAATTAAATTAATTTAATTTAAAGGTGTGTCAACGGCTGGGTCATAACACACTTCTATTATTCTAAAGGATGTGTGTGAACAGGACCATGCTGGACAGAAGCAACCATCGGACGGGCAGTGGGAGTAAAGGTTCCTGTTTATTTAGCTTCGTGGAGAACAAATTACTTCCCTACTAACTGTTCAAAGTTTAAACCATAGAAAGTATATAAATGGATGGGTTTGATTATCTGAATGCCTTATTTTTGCTTTTTATGGTCAGCAGAGGCCGAAAATTCGAATCTTGGCCCAGACTAGGACAATATTTGTTTTACATATTTTGATTACTTCCATAAAGTACTATAATAATTGTGCCTTGTCTGTGTTATTAATGTATATAATTACTTCCGATCCTTCGCAGAAATACGGAGAATAAAATGTTTGATTTGGCTTAGATTTTAAGTGTTTTTAGCAAAATATTTGCTAGCGTCGACGCTGTTTCTTGTTGTTTTTTAATCTATGAATGACAAGGATAGACAATACATAGATTGTACTTCAATGAACAAAAATCTAGCAAATGTTGAAACGAATCCACATTTTATTTTACAACTGAAAATAAATACGTTTTCTAATCGATGTGAACCGAGCTGTCAGCCGCGCTAGTGGCTATACCGCCACTTATTTACTTCCCCTCCCGTGCACTCGGCGAACAATGCGTCAGCCACGGAACGAAAAAACCTTTACACTTTATCGCGATCGTAATATGTCAGAATGAACAGCATTTGTCGAGCGTTTTTGCAAAAACCAAAAACCAAAACATAAACGGTGTATTTACTTTCACACTTTTTATCCCGAAAACATTGTGGATTTTAGAAAGAAAAACAAGTTTTATTCACAGCCACGGTAAACATAAAACTTGAAATAATAATCATGCCTAATGTATTTACTACTTTCCACAAAAAAAAATTGTAAACACTATACTAGTCGTATCGGTTTTGTTTCAAAAAGCTGAAGACAACGTATTAATTGTTCAATATTGTTGTACATACTACATTGCAAATTCGGACGAAAACATGCAGTTTAATTCTGGGATGCCTTACCTCACACCAAACATATTGTCAGGTTTGTATAGTGAAATAGTTCTTTGATTTGAGTGGCAGTAAATTAACTGAGAACTTAAAAAAGCCTCTTTGTGAACACATTGAAGAGTCGTGTTGATGGATGAGCGTTTTTGGCCTATCTCTAGTTTTACAAGTGTTTTTTTGTGATTGTTAACAAAGAGTGACATTTTAAAAGTTGTGTGAAGTATTACAAATCTTTATGGGAAAGTCTCCGAAAAAATAATGAAAGGCAATAAAATAAATTTTCTTAAAGTTAACGATCGTAAGATGTATATGACCTCGCTGCCCTGCACCTCCATCTTTCAAAACGAAGTGAGCGAGCAAGGGCACAACACTCCACATATGAGTTGATTTTGACTCGCCCGTCTTGGCCCTGGAATGAGTAATAATGTTAATAATTGACGATTTAAGGTTGATGATTTAAATAATTCAATTCGATGATGACATCGTAGTAATCGTTTGTCGTTATTTTGAAGAACCACAATAAACTTGTACCCAAAACAGAAAAAAAGACTTAATGTGATTTTCATGAGAAATTTTTCATTGATTGATTGCCCTCCCAAAAACGTGATAGGTATAATTTAAGAGATATGGAAAGTTCCCTCAAGTTTCATAAAGATCGGAGTAGCAGTTTGTCTGATAAAGAGAACGAACAAACTGACACAAATGCGCGAGCTCAAGAGTTTTCGCTACGTTCGTTGCTCATCCAAGAATTTTAAAATTCTTGCTATATTATTATCATTTCTTTCATTTCGTTTCATGAAGTAGATTGTTAAAATTGCAAGAAAACTCGTAAATGACATAACATAATTAACTATCAAATTGGCTCATGGCCATAAATATAAAAATCAATATAAGTGAATAATGTTGCATAAAATTACACAATTTTCGGTTGAGTAAGTGTAAATATCGCATCACACACGACCCCGAGGGATGCATTACTGCCGGAAGCCGCTGGCCCGCCCCCTATGGTAGAGCGCCCATCTCTTTCAACTGTCACCAGGCCGAAACAAAAAGCTATATTTTGCTACGAGTTATTAGAGCCTTCAGACGAGTCTGCGCTGGCAATAACATCTCTTACAAAATACATTCATCACTGAAATAAGAGAACTAAAATTTCTTTTCTCTAAACTTAAGGGGAGAAGTTTCAAATTCTTGATTCTTAGTTTTGAGAATAAAGCAATTTCGCCTGGCATATAATATGCATTTAAATACGAAAATGGTTGTATATCAGTCTATCCTAGTTGGAACTTAAACCTCCATCTTCTGTTAAAAATAACGGTAAAGTTAACGTTTAATGGTTCATGACCATGATAAATTGGTATGGTTTGTGAAAGGGGTTGCATTTGTGGGAGAGTTACAGTATCAGGTCATTCGGACCAAACAAGTATTGTCGCAAAGACTCCCTAACGATAAAAAGGGTTTTCTGTCCAAAATCTTGTAAAATATGCGGAGAGTGAATCGCATTTTCAAGGACTGTCTGTGTTTGGAAAAGGGGAAATAAATAAATTCAATTTACAATGTAATGAATAATGAAATTGATTTTATTCCTCGTTAGTAAAGGTTAATCCCCAAGAACACTCAGGACCAATAACCATTTGACTTGTACTATTGTCAAACAATTGACACTTGGTATTTTAAAGCCGTTGGGCATAGTAAATATTAATTACGCCTAGTTACTAAAGCAGCCATGTTGAGCACTAAATTCAAGTTTGTGTGAACGACTTATATCTATCTGGGGTGTAGTTCTTAGTCTTCTTAGCCCTAAATAGTACCATTAGTCAATACCAATCACAATCGCACTTCTTTATACGGCCATTAACATCTGTTGCATACCTCTAAATAAATAAAATAAACCTTTCAACGGTAATTAATTTCTACCTTGTCATCGTTGTTCAAACTATCGCATCACCATCAACATTGTAACAGGGAAAACTAAAACTAAAATTGTTTTACCTAGTTATTTTAAATTTTTATTTAGTCTTTTATTTGCAACATATAATGGAATTCAATAGTGTAAATTTAGTAGAGAAGGGAGGAGGGGAAACCCAGTACCGACACATAGCGTACTCTTTTCGAAAAGTACCAAGGGGACCAACGGCTTTACGTCCCATCCGAAAGGACTGTGTAACCTCGACAGTCGTATAAGTTTCTCCGTTAACCCGGACTGCCGAGCACATGTCATTGAGAACGAAGCCATCTACACTAGCTCTCGAACTCTCTATCTGCTCTAATTAGCGGTATACGTGTGTCTCAAGGCAGAGCGGTAACCCACTCCGCCCATGACCACTCCCGAAGGTTGCTTAACTTTGGTATTCGAGTGGGAACCGGCTAAGCGACCGCAGCTAAACCTCTGGTTCTCAACAATACACTTCAAGTACTAGTAAGTATTCCGTAAGAATATTCAGAAGATTTATCAAAACCCTCCCAAAGAATCATTATTAATACGTAACATAAATGTTTATAACGATGTGTTTTTACGATGACGAAAGGCACCGATGATTTCAATGCAGTGTCTCTTTGATCACTGATAATAATTACATCACTATATTGCGTGGAGTCATCCAAATTATACTTGGTCTTCCGATCCAATAATCTCAGTAAATTGGCTCACAAACAAAGTCGTTAAATATGTCGTAGACTCACGTGATGGGACTGAAGCGTAGAACTGGTTAAACACTCGTTATTTTTCAAACACAAGTACACATTCACATAAACTTGTAACACTGTCTCAATCAGAAAACACAATCGTTATTGTAATTATGAATGAATTACTGGGGTAGTAGAGACATACACAACTTACAAGTTTATATTGTTATCAGCAGTCGAGTTTCAGGGAAAAAAGGTAGATAAGGTTAGTTGAATTGATATGGATCTATTGATACCAGCTGGTTCCAATAATTGACAATTACATCTATTGTAGTTGTTTTATAGTAATAGTTGTTTGATACAGTTTAACTGTCCCATGACAGGACAGGTATTCCAGGTTGTTCTACTGTGCTGTTACTTTTGCGCTAACACTAAATAATATATACTAAAGTTCAACTCTAGTAAAACAAAAGTTAGCTTCAAATAAGGTAATGTATCGATTAAAATTAACAATTTAAAAAATTAAGCCACATAATAATATATTATGTAGTTGCATTTTAATTTTTAGACAAACCTGTTGAGGTCAAACCATTGAAGTGGTTAAAGCAACGTGTTACATGGAAATTATAAACGACATTCACATGGGTTAAATATTTAATGAAATTACTTTTTGTGAATGCGTTATTATATCCGGGAGATTTAACAAGCATAAGCTGTTTTCTGGTTACCACAATTTGTTTTTAGTACAAAACAAACCCAATTTTATTAAAGTTTTTCACTTCGAACTTCATTTTATTACGAAACAAACCAGATGTGGTTTTCATCAAAAAACTTTGCACTTTGAAAATAATTTCAACCACCGCGACCTTTTTGTCAACTCACGTACGCTTTTGACAATATGTTACGAGTTTTACATTTTAAAGTTATTTTATGGAATGTTATTAGTTGTTGGGTATTTGAATTTTCAAATGTAAATAAACTGAGTTAGACAGACGTTAAGTAAAAATAAATTTTAAAAAGTATAGGGTGTTTAAAAAAGTGTTTAATTTTTTTTATATTTTGTTTATAGCCAGTGTTTGTGTACATCAATGGCATACAACTGGGGTCGATACATTGTTATAAATACGTACCCGTAGACGAATGTTTGTATTCCATGCCTCTAAGTTGATGACAAACATATTACGTCAGTTAATTACATCGTTTGCTTTATCGTTCTTAACCCGGCACCTCCACCAAATAAATATTAGATGTTAGTATTTTTCGCGTAACGACTCTACCAATGCAATAATCCCGATACGTTCAGAACCACGATAACCGAGTTTTCTTTCTCTTCTACCTTTCTTCGATTTTAAGCTGTTATATACTCTGAGAAGTGATAGATAGTACGAGCGACGATTGCATATAAATCCGTTCCATACGCTCTATCTTAGCAGTTTGATCCGTAGCGTAGCTGGGGTACGATAGAGTAACTCGATAACTAACTGCTGACAACATACTGACAATAATTTATGTTACGAAAATTTTAGTTCAAAAATTTGATAAATATTGTTTTTTTTCAGGGATATCACACACAATGTTGTGTTTAAGGATTATGTTCAAAATGATTGTGAATCATTGAATGAAAAATAAACAAACATAGCTCACAAACAACGTCTTTCATTGAATCGCCTACCATTACCTTACAAGGTTGTTAAAATTAAATCCCATTACCGTGTACTATAATATATCTTCATTGTTACTCAATTAGCGCATGCTTAGAATCCGTGCCTACAGTTGCATACTTCATCTGACGGAACGATTTCAAATCCTGTTGCGTGAGCGAGGAAAGGAGGGGGGAAGGGGGGGTAGAGGAAGGAAGAGCGTTAATCCTGCTCGCTAAATCACTCTACTAATCCATGTCAACGTGTATAACTCTGTAATGCTAACAAATTTACGATGTTCTCCCACTTTACGTTACATTTTTAATCGCGTATTTTATCTTTTAGGATTGTATTTTTATATGGGAATGGTGTTGTCATTTCGTTTATCTATTGGTCTTTTAAAATGAACGACATATTACAAATATTAACAACGCTTTTATCTATGAATTTACAACATTTTTGCAGATTAATAATATCGAATACGTCCAACTTGGGCACAGCATATTCCTCACTCACACACCATACCAAACAGCAAAAGCTTATATCGCCAACATGTGAAAACCTCTCCGCGATATTCGACATTTGTAAGCATACCCTGAAAAGATTTGCTCTCCGTCCCCGGTCCCAGGTTTGCGTTCGAATTCATTTGAGCCTATCTCGTGAAGCGACGTTCCCGAGTAATCGTCAGCAAATCCCCGTTCAGAAGTCCGGAGTCCAGACGGTAGATATCGACTCCATTAATCTCCCCGGCAAAGTCCAGGGTGGCGTGCTGACCCACACATCCACGGAGATAGAAGCCAAAACTACCTCTCCACTCTTTATTATGGAATAAATTCTTATTCGCATTTTAAATGGTTGAAGGACCTATGGTAAAATTGATGGTCTACCTGGGTATAGAGTGACACCAGCGATAGGTATTATAAGTCGTAGTAACATACCTTCGTTACATTTCATCGCTTATCATCACATACATTACGTTACATACTTTCATGCGCATAAATGTTCAGGAATTGACTTGGACGCGAACACGTACCCAATGCAGACGCTTATTGTTAATTTAGGGCCTTTTAAATGCTTATATTATAAAACCTTGATTTCGATGCTTTCAACTTAACTAGTTTTTTCTTTTAAATTACGTATATCACAATCTACTTTATGTAGGCTACACACAAAATTTAAACATTGTATTAACCCACTTGTTCAGTCAGAATCGATGGGCAACTGAAATTGACGATTAAGGCATTAGTAAAGCATACGAGGAGTATCTGGAAAGGGACTTTTAGCGTATTTCAACACATTTTTCACTCGCAAGGAATGCTCGTACCACAACCAAACTTGGCTTGAATTGCAAAGGTGTTTAAATCCTCACGATCATGACAATATTTAAAATTCATATCACGTTTCATGACTGTTGGGTGACACCTCTAAAACGCCCTAAATTGGCTTGTATAATGTTCCTGGTGTGTAAGCACCGTGGTTTGGCTGCTATGCGCCCTAAAGGGCACCTCAATAATATTTAAGGCGTCCTTGGCATTCTTAGGCGTGATTAGCATATTAAACATTAAAAATTACTTGTAAGCGTAAACATGGCATTGATATTTTCATTTTATACATCATACACAAAGTGCTAGCCTACTGCAATCCCTCTGTTAATCAAGCTTTGGCACGAGACTAAAATATGCAATTAAAAGGGATCCAGAATTTTATCGAAACCTTTGTAAATGTACATTTCTGAAGTTTGTAAATTGTTTTAGATATTTAGTTAATAACGCGCGCAAAAGTTTGCGATATTGAGACAAATAACCATTAAGTTTCTTCTTCAACGAATTTAAAATGTTTCCTCCGTTTTCTCTGCCTACCTTTTCGAGAAAGCTCACTTTAAAATATTGAAATTCCGCCCCGATGTGACGTGAAAGTTTTAAAGGCGAGCTAGTCTTTAAGCTCCGCGATCTAAGTATCAGGTGAATTATTTCCGACAGGCCTGCATGATAAGCGGTGTGAGTAATTAATCAGAGTGACGTCTTGGCGTGTTTAAAATGTAACACCGTGTAGGATACGCGCCCTAATTGTACCCGTTTCTTCTTGCGCGAGGCGATTTGTAATTTGGGAGTGACATCTGGCCAGCCGGTTTGCTTTGTTGCCCTGGAAACCAATAAGATTCGACCACCTGGCGCTGTCGATAGATCGCTCGCATCAAACTCGCGCGTCTATAGCTTCAGAGCGGAGCAGTGGATTTAATTACTAACTCAACGGTAGGAAAACTTTTTGAAGGATTTGAAGGGCTAAAATATTAAAACTAGACAACTGACTTCATGTTGGACATCTCGTGTTTACTCTTCTGGCTAAGATGACCAACTCAAGTATTTTATTGACAAAGGAGAAAGGACACGCACGTGTTAAAGCCAGAACTCTGTCTTCCCACGCCAACTCTATAAAGGTTATTTTTACACACTCGTCAATCGAGGTTATAAAAACATTAATTCATTCTCAATTAATATCTCTTCATACCGGATTTATTAACGTTATAACTCTTAATGTTTTTTCGAAGTCATAAACGTATTTGATTTATCCAGGGGCTAGGACTCAATCTCAGTAATAACAATCGAATCCTTGGAACACATTCAGTCAAGACTGTCGGTGGCCAACATTGATTCGACCGATCTGCCTAAAGACATGGTGACCGGTTTGTCATTGTTGTTCTTTTCTTGAACTTATTTCATTTTTAGTTGGTTAAATCAGAGTTTTCTTCTGAAGAGGATGAATTTATGTGCAATATACTTCAAGACAATTTATCCCAAACAGCATTTTATAATGTTATATTGACATATTATATTGCACAGCTCGGCATAGTTTTCTACTTGTATTTGGATATAGTATTTTGCTATTTTGTGCACATTAGGATACATGTTTTTTTCGATTTTTTAAATGTTTGTTGTCATTAAGTTATTTAATAAAAAGGAATCTAATACCTACATCACACTTTTAGAGCTTGCTCTGTTATTGGTGGCATTAAATTAATTTTAATTTAATTTTTTATTAAAAATATAATTATTTTGTAATATTGAGAAATTTGAATTCAAATAGTAGTATTGGTTTTAATTGAGTTCTTATTACTAATCATTCAGATATATAGAAAGCTGATTCAAGGGAACACTCAAATAAAGAATGCTGGGTAGTTTATCGTGCGTCAGTAAATAACCTCGTAAACGCAGGCCACCGCGGCCCGAGCAGAGCCGGGTTGTTGAAGAAATAAGTGTACGGGCGAGTTGTATGGGGAATGAAATGAACCGTCCGTGAGGATTGCTAAGGAATTTAATTTTGAACAATTCACATAAGGTTCTCAAAGATTGAAGGAAGAGGCCTCGGAGTCAGCGAGTGCGAGAGAGACGGGGACACATGAAATCGGGAAGTTGGAGAGAGAATGATTCTACCAAAGAGAGATTGCAAAGGAGTGAGAAGGAAAGGAATGGGGAATAGGACACTGCAGACGGGAACAAAGTTAATTAAAGAGAAGTCGTGGAAAACGCAAGAGAAAAGAGAAAGGCGGTGCAGCGAGGCTTTTAAGGGGATGATACCCGGGGGGAAATGTATCTTCATTTTCTAATTATCACTCTTCAGATCCATACATGGGGTCAGAGCCGGAAAAATAGAACCAATATGTGAACGTGTCCGTGTTTTCATATGGTTGCACCTTGTTCTAATATCAATAACCTAGACCTAGTAGATTTAAACGATATGGAAATGTAAGTTTGTTCATTGAAGGTAATAATAACATAAGGCCTATTCAAAACGTTTATTCAATGTGAAGTAAATTCAAACTCAAATGCAGAATTTACACAACTGTGCAAAGCTCGTGCAACTTAAAAAAACCATCCCTAGGAAAATAAAAATCATTTATGTATTTGTATTTCTCTATATACATTTACAATAGCTTTAATTATTCATTTTCTTGTAAATAGAATTTATCTTGTTACTTTGATACGTAATAAAATGCAACATTGATATTGAAAACTTTCCACGAAATCTAAGGTAGGAATTGACATAATTATTGTTCAATCGTTGCCACTGGTTTTGCTACATGCCGTAAAACATAACTAAGGGCGGGTGTGTTCCAAATTAGGTGTACTTAAACGAAGAAAAATATTGGTATTTGACGAATATTTTTGCGACGCATTTAAAACTACTCCCAACAACTGTAAAAAATAATTAAAAACAGTTTTTGTGGAACATTAATTTTCAAAATGAATTGTTAAACTTCGACACGTTTAATTGGAGTTAGAAAATATTACCACCTCATTTTAGTTCGATTGCGTTTCGCCGATATCGACTATTAGCAAAATAATTAGTCAGGAACTATGAAGAATTTTGAAAAATATCATGTCCAAGCACCCTGAGATACACCCTTATATAGTTGAAGTCACGGTAGCTTAACTTGACATTTGGGCGCAGCACCGTCGGCCATCACAAATATGGGGTGTGATCAACACTATAAGTTCGACTTTGAAAGTAAAAAAATTCATAAAATTTATAAAATAATAAATTATATATATATAATGAACAAAGTAAGGTGCGTAGTCATACAAAATGTCGAGTTTGACAGAAAATTGGATAAGATGATGAGTATATACATAGGAAAAGATCACAAACGAAATAGCACGACCGAATAAGTTACGCGAATAAAACGCGAGATTAACAACGGTGTATTAGTGTCTGCACCCCAAAAGATAAATAATGGGCGAATCGTACTTAGTTACCACAAACTGCAACATTTCAAGAGATAAACAGTTATTCATTTTCACAACATAACACGGATTGTCCTGTGTTAATCAGTTTTTGTACGAGAACAAGGTATAGACGTTAAAAAATGTATTATTAGCGTTTGGTTTCCATTATTAATTAAGTATAATAATAATATTATTTTTTCCTCTTGATATTAACATGATATATTTTGTAATTAGATTCATAATTTAGATAGGTTAGTTTATGATAAGTGTTTAACCAGAACACAGAACAGTAGAGTCTTGTGTTCTCTTGCATGTCACCAACTTTAGCGGGAGTCGGATTCGAAGTAAGCCAAGCCCAGAGTGTCTCGGAGAGCTAAGATTAATGCCCGTGTGATCTAGAATTTGCGGCCGCAATCCAAAAGTTCAAAATTCATTGTTCAGCAGACACCCTACCTCTGGCTTTGGTGGACACGTGGCGCATAGGAGGACGGAGGAGACGCCATGCACATGTGGAGGTCGTGAGGGTCCAACGAGGGCATAATCGTGCTGTATTCGGCGGGCGTGGCAACACACACGGGACACTTGCGGAGGGAAATTGGGTAGGTGCGTACATGTCTCCAAAGAGTGTCAAAGTATATGTTCGGTACAGCTTGGACTAACTTGTTCCCGTTTGGGCAGTAAAATGCGAAGCACTTGGGGTAGCGTAATGGTAACTTACCTTTTATAATGTGTAATACAATTCAGAAGTTTAAAAAGTCCATCCCTACCGGGGTTCGAACCTTGGTTTCCCGCATTCCAGGTAGGCGCCTTAGCCAACTCGACCGCCGAGACGGTAACCTTGTAACTTCTGAGTTGTAGTTGCATTTTAGGTCTGATTTTTTTATTTTTTTATTTCTGAATTGTATTAAATATTATAAATTTCACCTACGGGAGTGTTTCCCGACTATGGAAATCGTGAAATATTCCCATTTATAATTGTGTGAAATACGATGATCATCTAATAGCCGTTTGCGAGGCAGTTAAAGTTAAATGTGATTTGTAGGTGAAAGGAAGAAATATGCCATTACTTTACTCCTATATATAAATTCTTGCGTATATAAATTTGAATTTGTTTTCTGCATAATTCAACAAAAAGTATGGCCAAGCAAAGATATATATAATTATATTTAGATACGGTATGGATATGAGGGAATATTTTCGATTTCTATATTTGGACTCTATATCAACATATCGAAATTTAGCAACAAAAAATGGAATTAAAAACTAGAAGCAGGATCGGAATTTTGAGAAAGTAAATGTGAAAGTTCGTAACGCTGTAAGCACCCAATAAAAATCGATATATTTATTAAAATTTCGGTTCGCGTGATTATCAAAAGTGATATTTATAGTTAATTCGTCCTGACGTTTTCAAATGGTGGAGGTGCCGGGTCATTCAACGCGAATGTGAGAACATAAACATTGTTTATCATTATTGGCGATTTGTTTAGCCGTACATTAAGCAGACCTACTTTGATACAATTTTTTAAACACAAAAAATTGCACAGACAATCTTGCAATATTGATAATTTGTTGAATAATATGACATAGCCCGGCCAAGGTCATCTTTTTTAAGTCGTAGAGGCAAAGATAATATCATTATTTTAATCCCTCAGGAGTTGTTAGTACGTCAGTATGTTTATTAATAAATCACATGGGCAAAATATGGCCTACGTGTTTCTGTTGTACTGCAGCTAAAGTGCCTTCTTTAGTATTGCCACGACAAACTTCAGTTTTGTTTAGGAAATATTTTCCTTCCTAATACATTTTGCATTAGATGGAAGTTAGTTAGTTCTAGTTCTAGAACAAAGTCACAAACTTCATGGCAGTGACACAGGCAACTATCCAAGTCGACCTGTCGAAGTCTCTTCCTAACGAGAAAGCTGAAGGAGCACAGGAACTAGTGACAACTCATTCATCGCACGTCGTCTCCCGCAGTCTAGGGTAGGGCCTACCTCGCCGCGACATTTGAGACGTCGAGCGCATCCACAAATCAATCCCTTCTGACGCTAATCACTTTTTCTGTTGTGGTACCCTATGTCTTAATTGCGATATCGGACATCAACTTAAGATAGTACGGACAAGTGGGAATTAGCATTATTGTCCTTATCTTGTATTGAAGTATATTTTCGGATTTTTTGCTATTTTAAAATTATCAAATCAATTAAAAATCAAATCGAAATGACATTAAGCAACACATGGAAATCATTATTTTCATAAAAATTCCTATACATTTACGACTTTGAAATGAAGGTCTAAGACCAAACACTAGTATTAATTGTCCCCACTGTTACATATTGAAACATGTTAATTTGTTATCAGAACTATCAGTTGCATTTACTTATTTATTTGTGACGTCTATCCTATTCGCTGTACAAACGTAGTTGTTAAAATTACAATGAGTTTTTATGACTTTTTGAGTCAAGGGAGCGTGCCGATCACCACCCAAATAAATAAATTTCATCGTCCAGTTACCTAGACCAAAGAGATTTGAATGTTGAAGGAGACTTATTGTTTGTATTCTTCTTCGAAAATCTATTGAATTAAGAGTTTCACTCCCAAATTAGGGTTCTCCATACCGGTGCTATAATGTAAGACCATCTCTTAGTTGGGCCAACTTCAATGGGATTCATCTTTTTCTTCGTTTTACACGTTAATATTCGAAAATCCTACAGCGCATTAAGAAAAGAACCGTTGCGTAACACTCTTTAGTCTTTACACCGTCACGCAGAACACCAAGGCTGTTCCAATCGAAATCGATTAAAACATGTCGTTTCTCTAGCAGACATTTTCAACTGACATTTTAAATTGACGGCAGCCCATGTAATTTTATTTAACACATCGTGACATGACTTAATAACTTTTATTCCGAACAAATTCCATTTTTATGCTACTTCTCTGACTCTTTAATCCAATCAACAAGCCACCATTGACACAGCCGGTGAATTGTGGCGGCGCCCGGAAACCCATAAATGAATTCCTCGTAGAGTGGGAGTGGAAAAAGCTTGTCCCCGCGCGCGTAATTTGGGGATTGGCAAGAACGGATTTTCTAGAGGATAAAATCATAATTCTTATTCGTTTTGTTCTAGTGGTTGTACACGTGAAATGTCGTGATTCTTACGGCAAATTTAAAAAGTACAAATTCAGTTCCATCGGCCCACATTTTAAAGTAAACCATTGTGACGAGAATTTCTTTACATAAATAAGTTTCCAAAGTTTTAAAAATAAATATCCAAAGGTAACGTACTCTTTTCTTTCTTTCCTTTCCTGTGTAAAAGTGTTGTGAATATTAAACAATGTGCTCGAGATTCACTCATATTAATTGGTGCAAACATTATTATGTATCGAGGACTGAAATGTAACAGTTATAATTCAATTCTTTGTACTAATAAATATTAACTCTTTAACTTATTCTGCTAAACATTTCACTATTGTCTTTCTGTGGGGTGATCGAAACTTCATTTTACTTCTGTTGTAAAATTGTAACCTACAAAGATTTATTATTTATCTTAAAGTCAATATCGCCTTAAAAAGGGTAGATATTTCCCCCAAACTATGATACCCTATCCTATACCCATTTTTACACCTAAGGCAAGGAATGGGTAGTCCCTGGAGAGCTCGCTCATAAAAACTATTAAACTATAGCTCATATTTCCAAAAAGTTTATTTTTCGTATAACGGGCTTTACATTATTTCCATACAATCTGCATATTGCTCAAACTTCCATAACCCCTGGGTATTTAGAAATCTCTTTGATACACTTCGTTCCTCTGTTCCTCTTGCTCAACTATATTTTCACATAGTCAACATTAGAATTCTGAAACTTTTAATAATCGTTGTGTTAGTTGGCTTGCGAATGAGAAGGAGAACAATACTGAAAGTTCGGTACTACGTCTATCTAGGGCAGCGACGCCAGCGCCACTGGCGAGCAGCTTCGTTTCGCCATGGCATCGCGTATACGCAAATGACTTGTTGAAACCGTGTATCAATTAATTACTTTATGCAAATTTCTAAGGGATCAAAATACATTTCATACGCTTAACGCTAACCTCATCAACAGAATGCCCCCTAAACACAGCGTTTCGGTTAGCCAACCGAGCGTCATTATAAATCCGGCGGGTACACTTCTTTTTCAATTAATTCAGTAAAACCACGTCCCCATAAGCACCGCCTTCTACAAATTTTCTTTACAAATTTTTTCCCTCGACCCAGCGTTTTACATAAATTAAATGATAATCCATCTTTGCAACGATTTAGATAATGGCGGTCTGACACCAACACGAAGCAGCAACTCATAAGTGTTGAACAACCTACCTGGACATCAGTGGATACCTTGTACGAGCTATCACTTGTTTGGATTTCTTGTCCCCCCCCCCCTCCTCTTCATATGCTATGGCTGCTGTGTGCCATTCTTTATTCAGTGTGTGTTCCGTGAGTTTCACGGGTCCCCAAAGCACCATCTCACGCACATGCTACAGCCCCGTGCAAGGATACGTGTTCCGAGCCTACTTGTCACTCGCTGACGACATACTTGAGGAATATCATATGTTTACAAACATAGTTTTAACTTTTTAGACGATCTTTCTGTCATAAACGAGAGAGATAATGAATTTTACATACATTTGCTAAGACATCTCATATATTATTTGCTATTTTCTGCTTGTTCCCTAGATACATCAGTTAGAAATCGCGATTGCTATGATACTTGTAATGCAAGAGTGCAATTGCAGCATTAGAGAGCTTCGTTGAAGACAATAATTCACATAACAAGTTGTGGAACAGAAAGAAACTACTAATGAAATTCTTTGGAGTTAACCAGAACTTCGTTTAAAAATAACAAAAATGCATCAACTTGGTTCACAGTAACAGATAATTGTTACAGTTGCAACTTCAAAATATCATCGTTATTAATGCAATGTATGTGCTTAAATAAAACTTGAAACACGCGATCATAAGGTTACGTTGTAAATATTAAATGAGTAAAGTTGTTTAACACCAGCACACTCACAAACACGGATATCATATTATATGATCTGTTCCTAGACGTAATGTTATGTTAGGCACGTTTGAACGAATCTGGGCAACCCAACTTTCTAGAATTTTCATTATACAAAAAAAAAACGCAACTCTATAAACTGTGAAATTTTTAAAACAAAACAATGGCCACAAGAGAAATTATTTCGTGAAATACCCACATACCTCCCGAATCGATATAACTTGATTTTTACACTCCATCTACAAAATTGTTGTTTATTATAGTCGAGTTAGAATATAAACAATGAAAACTAAGGCACGGTTTATAAGTTTACGTTTATTTTAAGTACCTAATGTAATGTGCATTCGAGTATTCAAGCTGTTTTCACTCAAGAGGGTGCAATAAAACTGGATTTCTTGTTTCAAAAACGATTTTTCTTTCTTTCTCGGTTTACTTTGTAACAAAAATAGCAACTTAATATTCACGTTACCGTCTTTTACTTACGTTATGCCGCATTTTAAAATGTACAGAAGCCACATTAAATATTTATTAGGAAAATACACCCACTTCCCAAGATGGCACGTACTTTGAACTAAGAATAATAAAAACTATTACAGAGGTGCAACTAGTTTCATAATCATCTTACAGACATAACAATATAAAATGAGAGTTATGAACTCCAAGCAAGCTTAAAACATGGGTTTGTGTTGATAATTAACTAATTCTAAACAACCTTACAATTTTCCTCTCGCCAAGTACTTTGTTGTTGCCCCCACAGCAATAATTTGCAATTTTATGAACTTGTGAATAGTTAAAAACTAATATACAGGAGAAGAAAATAATTCTTGAAGATTGATTGAGATTCTACTAAGTAAATAAAAATGGAAATGGAAAATGCTTAAAAAGTAGTATATGCATCCCACATACTAACACCTCGACTGCTGTTGCTTTTAATAGTTTCTTATATTTGCTAAATCTATCAAACGAAACATAAATCAAATCAAATATTACAACAGCAATGAATTATGTCTTAAACTAAGAAATAATATGAGTATAATTGTCCAAATTATTTTTGTGTGTATTAATCGAATGTAGGAAGTATTTCAGTGAAGCATGTGTACAGTGAATTTAATACCTCCTAAACCTTGAACCTTGAACGACCGAGTAAATCTTGGCCCAGTTTTGGGATGATAATTCCTTTAAATGTAAATGTGAAATCAATCAAGATTTCTTCGCAGAAATCAAGCTCATAGTGATCGACTTAGTGCTTCTCTCTCAGTGTCAATATCATCTTCGATTCAATAGTAATTTTTTTTTAAACTATTCATGACTTTCCTTGAAATGGTCTCAATAGGAAATTATATACTAATTTTTTGTGTAAGCACGGTCAATGATGTCTTATAGTGCGGCGGTCGAATCCGAAATTCAGCTTTGACCCATACAGGCGGTACTAACGCGCGAAACCAAAATAAAATCGTCGGCTACTTCATTACCCACTAGAAAAATGACGTTGTGGTCTCGAAATGCGTGTACGTCATAGATTTACGACGCCATCTTGGATGCGCGGCGTCGATCGCACTTTGCGTTATAAATCATGTTGTAAATTCTGTAATTTTTTTATTTAAAAAATCAAATTTATAGCGCGTTGTGTTCACAAGACTTGGGCGTTCATTATGCTTGAATTTTTTTGGTTTGAACAATAAGTAAAGGTGAAAAATCAACAATTACGGGGAAAATTAACATTTTCAGAATTACACTAAAATGTTCTATATTTTTTTACGGTAAAACCATCAACATTTTCTTAAGACACGGGGATAGATTTTAATTGCGGAATACATTTGTAAACACGTCCGTATTTTTCATTTTGCTTAAATGCAAATACTTTGGTCGCTTTGGTGGTAAACGTGATGAAAAGCGTAGCGTGCGGCAAGCTGCAATTATGGTCGAATCCTTATTGTTGGATGCATTGTTATACAGATCCTGGCCAAAAGAGACGTGGAATCTTGACCTGGTCGAGTTTTCTCTTCCTATCCTGTTAGTGTATACCTTAAGGATAAAAATAATCTTGGGTACACATTTGTGATTTTGGGCAAAATATTTTTACGACGCCATCTTGTTTTAGGCATATGCATATAGTACACGCTTTTGATTTTCATTTGTTTTCTATTATAATTATGACAGTTTTAACAAATCCGACGTGTTATTTGGATTTTTCATAAAATTTCCTATTTATTGAAACAAATTTTGTCAGCCTGGGACTATTATGAGATTATTTATAGGAAATTACATTTTATTAGTCCTTCAGCCAAGTACAATATTTAAGTGTGTTTGATGACGGACGAATAAATGTTCACATATTCATAAATAATGTTATTGGAAAATTATTTGTACATAGAGTTGTCTTAGATTTGTCCCATGACACTAATGGTAGCCATTTTACAAGATGGCCGCCAAATATATGTACTATCTAAGTGCCCGTTAGTGCGCCGCATCCGAGCAACGGTGTGCTTACACACTCATGCACATTATGCAGCAATCCGAGTTGGTGTGTTTTGGAGGTGTCACTCAGTCATCATGATTAGTGTTATGAACCCTAAAACACATAGTCGAGGAAATGTAGGTACCTGATAACACAATGCCAAATTTGATTGGGGTACGATAATTAATCCTTCTTTATTTAAATGTGGTGAACACGCTGGTTACTACTTATTCGTCTTATTGTCTTATTCGTCAGTTTCAATTGGCCAGCAATTCTGACCAAACGAGTGAGCGATTATGGCTGAGTAGTGCCTTTGAAAGAAATTGTTTTTAAAAAATAGCTGAAAAGCATTGAAATAAATGTTTTAATATAAGCTTTTTTCATGTACTATATAATAAACAAGTAACTATAGAAACTTGATAATAATCACCTACAATGCAAACAAAAAGCAAGTATTATGGTTGACGAGATATTTTACATTCCATTGCTTATTGGTATTACTTTAGCAATTAATACTACTTTATTAAAATAATAATTATTCTATTTTAACAAAAATAATTTGCAATGGAATTTGAAAAAGAAATAAGATCCCATCGCATACAAAAACCTTGTAAATAGAAAGCCAAACCTTACACACTCAAAATAATGAGATCTTGAAGAAGGGCCAAGCTCGTGTATCTTTCTACATTTGAGTATTCTCAATTCATAAACGTACACTGCCCCGAAACACACCCTTAAAAAACTTGGCAAAATATAATTTGCAACTAGGAAGAGTTTTCACGAGACATGCATGTATTCTCACGATTGTAAGAACTCACATTAATTTGTACAACGCTTTAGAGAAAATTTGAAATTACATATTATGCGAATTCTAAAATCACAAAACACTCACATTTCATCGCATCAGAACTTATTTTTTCTGTAGACTTTTTTCACTTTTTTAGTTAGATGTTTAAATTTATTTATTGGTGCTTTTTATGTTCTATATCCAATGCATTAATTGGTCAATCTTTGCCGTGAAGTGCCCTAAAACTACTAATACTACTGGTCTATAATTGGATGAGCGAAGCGAAGACTTCAATTTCACTGACCCCCAAAAAAATTAGCTCGGGTGTTTTTTTTGTTGTTGTATTTTTGTCTGTTTGTTCGCTCTCTACCGGGCAAACGGCATATACGATTTTGATGAAAATTAAACGGGACCTTCGAAATCTCTAAACTTAGACCTGCCACGTTTTTGGGTACAATCTAAAAAATATTTTTCATGATTATTGTACTTTTACGATTTTTTTTTCGATTTTTAGTGCGATATTTTCGTGACATTTTGGCCGATTCCTAGCTACCAAACGGGTGGGGCTACAACGTTCATATTTTGCATGGACATTAAGGTAATGGTGATGTATTGCTTTTTGAAAGAAAAAGTTGAAAAAGTTAGCCAGAATCCATAGAATAAAGGTTTTAATATGAGTTTTTAAAGGTTTATAATAACAACTAACAAGAAACAATAGAAACTTGACAACAATCACCTACAATGCATTCAAAAAGAACTTGCAAAGGTAAAGTAATCCAACGCAAACTAAAACCTTATTTAAAAATCTCATCCATCAACGCAACTAAAAAAAGCGTTCGCGAAGCGGCCTAGTTACCATCCATTGCTACAGTAAACGAGAGACAGGTTGGTTCAATAGACCAGCCTTTCCTGTCAGTGTTTGTTTGTTCGATGTCTCTTCTTTGCATGAAACTATGCAGGATAAAACAAACTAACATTGATTGGAATGATGAGATGGTATATTGAACATTTTATTTACCTCTATAAAAAGTTAAAATGGTCTATTGAACAAGCCTATTCTTAGGCAATTTAAGACATTTTCCCAATTACTTTCACATTTTAATGGATACTAGGAAGCTTCGCAAACGCTTTTTTTAGTCGCGTTGATGGAGGAGCTTTTTTAATAAGTTTTTAGTTTGCGTGGGACCACTTTACCTTTGCAAGTTCTTTTTGAATGCATTGTAGGTGTATGTTGTCAAGTTTCTATTGTTTCTTGTTAATTGTTATTATAAACCTTTAAAAACTCATATTAATATTAAAACCTTTATTCTATGGATTTTGGTAAACTTTTTATCTATTTTCTTTCAAAAAGCAATACATCACTATTACCTTAATGTCCATACAAAATATGAACGTTGTAGCCCTACCCGTTTGGTAGGAATCGGCCCAAATGTCACGAAAATATCGCACTTAAAATCGAAAAAAATCGTAAAAGTACGATATTCATGAGAAATATTTCTTCGATTGTACCAAAAAACTTGGCAGGTCTAAGTTCAGAGATTTCGAAGGTCCCCTCCAATTTTCATCAAGATCGTATATGCCGTTTGCCCGGTAGAAAATGAAAAAAAAAAAAAATAAAAACATTGGAGCTAAATATTTTGAGGGGTCAGTGAAATTGAAGTCTTCGTTTCGCTCATCCAAAAATGTCAGTATTTTGTGTATTTTAGAATTCGCATATTTCATTTTTAATTTTCTCCGGAGCGTTGTACAAATTAATGTGAGTAATTACGATCGAGCAGAATGCATGAATACGAATACACATGGGGCATGCAATTGGATTGTTTTAAAAATAAGGCAATCTCAAATTTAAAACAGTGGGACCAATGCAGGATATTAAGGTAAAATTACGTTCTTACCACAAATACCTAACCTCTGCTCATAAGGTACCAGTTTGGCATAACCAATTAAGTAATTTCGTGATTATTCATTCGTGCAAAGTATACATTACATCTCAATGCAAGTAAAATATTTACAAATGAGTTGGTTTTATTTAAAAGCTATACAAAAGCGTTTGTCCTATCATGCACATAAAACAAGAAGCATTGTACATTACAAAATCTAAACCAAACATTTAATTTCGCAAAACGGCTTCCACAGCGCCAATTTCATATGGCTACATAAAAAAAAACTGATTCTAATATCATGCCCCATGTGTGTATTAAATTTCAAGATCCTGTTAAAAGACTACGTTACGAAAAATATATTTGGCGGTCATCTTCTAAACTGGCCGCCATTACTGTCACTGCGTTTTATTTGTAATGGTCGTAATGGAAATTCGTTTTCCAATGATCGACAAGAACAATTATATGTTTACCCAATTTAACTTTCTATCATAAATGTCTATACAATATATTTGGTGGCCATCTTGTAAAATGGCTACCATTAGTGTCATGGGACAAATCTAAGACAACTCTATGTACAAATAATTTTCCAATAACATTATTTATGAATATGTGAACATTTATTCGTCCGTCATCAAACACACTTAAATATTGTACTTGGCTGAAGGACTAATAAAATGTAATTTCCTATAAATAATCTCATAATAGTCCCAGGCTGACAAAATTTGTTTCAATAAATAGGAAATTTTATGAAAAATCCAAATAACACGTCTGTTTTGTTAAAACTCTCATAATTATAATAGAAAACAAATGAAAATCAAAAGCGTGTACTATATGCATATGCCTAAAACAAGATGGCGTCGTAAAAATATTTTGCCCAAAATTACAAATGTCTTCCCAAGATTATTTTTATCCTTAAGGTAAACACTAACAGGATAGGAAGAGAAAACTCGACCAGGTCAAGATTCCACGTCTCTTTTGGCCAGGATCTGTATAACAATGCATCCAACAATAAGGATTCGACCATAATTGCAGCTTGCCGCACGCTACGCTTTTCATCACGTTTACCACCAAAGCGACCAAAGTATTTGCATTAAAGCAAAATGAAAAATACGGACGTGTTAACAAATGTATTCCGCAATTAAAATCTATCCCCGTGTCTTAAGAAAATGTTGATGGTTTTACCGTAAAAAATATAGAACATTTTAGTGTAATTCTGAAAATGTTAATTTTCCCCGCAATTGTTGATTTTTCACTTTTACTTATTGTTCAATCCAAAATAAAATTCAAGCATAATGAACGCCCAAGTCTTGTGAATACAACGCGCTAAATTTGATTTTTTAAATCCAAAAATTACAGAATTTACAACATGATTCATAACGCAAAGTGCGATCGACGCCGCGCATCCAAGATGGCGTCGTAAATCTATGACGTACACGCATTTCGAGACCACAACATAATTTTCTAGTGGGTGATGAAGTAGCCGACGATTTTATTTTGGTTTCGCGCGTTAGTACCGCCTGTATGGGTCAAAGCTGAAATATGCGTCTTTTTAGCCTTCGACCGCCGCACTATTACGATTGCCAACAAGTTTTGTTTTGAAATGGTTTATTAAATTTTTGACATTCATGTGGTAGCATACACTCTCACAATGTGGTTTAACGTTAATTCTTTCATTTTGTTTCGACTTACTAAAAATCACAAAAGTGTACACATTAAAAAATCATTTGTAATCGTTCAAAATTGAAAAAAGTGCAATTAATAGAAATGGTAAAACAAGGTTTAATACGCATAGCAAAGTGATGGTAACTGTAATAGCAGAATAAATATATATTGGCGGGGATAAAGAAATAACCAAGGACCTGTCTTCAACCAATCTTATGATTGAAGATATAACGATGAAACAAGATACGCAGCATTCGTCGAACTCTTCCACTTCTCGATAGGCTTTATCAAGCTCACGTTGACAAACAAAACAAGACAACATCCCGTTTCGTCAATTGGATCATTTTGTCACAAACAAATTTAATATTTCTCAATCTGAAAGATGCGTCCGCTAAGAGAATGGGATTCACTTTTATATTAAGCTATCTCGTTGTTTTAAACTTGAACAATTTAAACTTATCCAATTTCACTTTTAAAGCCTATAGTATAACGTCTAGTCAGAGCATTTCTGTATAACGAATTGTGTATTGGAGAAATGGGACGTTGCGTTTTCCGGTGGCGACCAGAAACCCACAACAACTCGATATAGTTCGATATACAAGGGGCGGACAGCGCATAGTGGTGGGCTGCCGCATCCCCGCCACCGACACTCGCCCACTCGCCCACTCACCCACCCAGCAAGGCACTTGTGGCAGTTTGTATTAAATTGTCACGTAGCCAAGCAAATAACACGCGCCTAGAGTCGGATTGCGATTCTACGTCCGCATCTGGCTTGGATTACGTTACGTTATTTGCATTTTATTGGCACCGTGTGCCACTGCCATCAAGCAAACAAACAAACAAACAAACCAACAAACAAACACGAGCCGAGGTAGGTTAGTTGGGGTGTGTATGTGGTGTACACTGTGCACACACGTGTTTGTTGTCGGGGTGGGAAGGTAATTTAAGTTGAAATGAAGAGCGTGTCAAGTGTCATCATAAACAGAGGGGCCGGCAATACAACATAGATTATTTCGTAGCTAATTGGTACAATTTAAACCACATTGAATCCTGCAGTTCTATACAAATAGCTTTAACATAACAAATTCACCATTCATTTACATCCATGTGCATAAACTATTTTAATAATTAAGCTAAAAATGTTTTAAATTTGTTTGTTTTTTATTCTGAAAGTTTCAAATACAGTTAGCCACTTTCAATTGAAACATATCTAGGTGCCCGTTAGGGCGCCGCAGCCAAGCCGCGGTGCGCTACACATCAAGCACCTTATACACCAAGCAGAGTTGGGGTGATTTCGAGGTGTTACCCAGCCGTCATGTAACGTGATGTGAACTTGAAAACTATCACAATCGAGGGGATTTAGGTACCTGACAACACATGCCAAATTTTATTGGGGTACGACCATTCCTTCTTGGTGAAAAAATGGCTTGAAACATGCTCAAAATCACTTTAAGGATGTTAGCTACTCCTACTACTACTGCTACTACTGCTACTTACATCTAATACGTCGGCCCGCGATTCTGACCAGACGGGTGGGACTACAATGTTCATATTTTACATGGACATTAAGGTTATAGTATTATAGTCTCTTTTGAAAAAAAAAGTTGAAAAAGTTTGTTGGAAGGCTTCCAAATAAAGGTTTTAAAATAAGCCTTATACAATCAACAAGTAACCATAGTTACTTGACACTTGTTGACGGTATAAGCAGAGTACGGCGGGAAAGTGCGATACGTAAACAAATGGCGGACATTTTAAATTTTGCTTCTATGTGTGAAATGAGAAAAGTTGTCATTATACTCTCATAAAACAAATCAGAAACCGTCCCTGACCTAGGCCCAGATGTAGAAAATTATTTATAATACAACAGTGTAGGTCTAAAGTTCCATTAGGCTATAGGACTAGATAAAATTATTACTTACATTACATGTTTGGCAAGCCTAGCCAACCCTAGGCCAGCACAACATAGTTCTGTCACACAATACACACAAACACAATGTCGAAGCAAGGTGTCAAAATAATATGCGCTTGCTCATCTGTTTGTTTACATAATTGCAACAATCAAATCATTTCACGCAACTCGTCTTTCGATTGGCCAGCGTTTATGAAGGCACTGCCATCTAGAATAAATATAGATTTTTTTCGAGCTCTTTATTGCTATACGCATATCTTTTTAAAGTGTCAAACGAAAACGACTTCGTTTTCAAATTGCGTTTTCAACAGTCATCTCCCACGAACTCAAGAATTGGGGTCCAATCCTTATACCGTCGTTATACCATGGTTATACCACCTATACCCAGGATGTACATGAATCCGGGTCTAGATATTTTACATCCTATATTGTTATTGCTAATACCATAGAAATTAAATCAACTTTGATAAAATTATTATATTTTAACATATAATTTTGCAATGGAACTTGAAAAAGTAATGAGATCACACACATAACAAAAACTTGTAGAAATACAGCCAAACCTTACACACTCAAAAGAAATGAGATCTAAAAAAAGGGCCAAGCTCATCTACCCTTCCACATTTGCGCATTCTTAATTCATAAACGTACAGTGTCCCATAACAGCATCCTCGAAAAGCTTGGCAAAATAAAATTTGCATGTTATTACGTTTTAATTAATTAGAAAAAAGAACTTGGATGAACTATTTCGTTTAAATTAATAATCGCAAATTCTATTTTGCCAAGCTTTTCGAGGATGCTGTTATGGGACACTGTACGTTTATGAATTAAGAATGCGCAAATGTGGAAGGGTAGATGAGCTTGGCCCTTTTTTTAGATCTCATTTCTTTTGAGTGTGTAAGGTTTGGCTGTATTTCTACAAGTTTTTGTTATGTGTGTGTAACAATTAACTAATAACACACACAATATACACACAATACGCAATATGATAAATTATGATGAATTGTGTTAGAAACGTAAAGACGACCATTGGACTAAGAGTAACAAACTTGTCCGATTTAAGCCTACTAATTTTGTATAAGGTGGGAAGGAATATAAAACTAATTTAAAGCCTTCATACTTAAACATAAGTTCGATTTTTGATTTATTGCCGAAAGCATGCGTTTAGATTGACAAACTTTATGACTTCTCATTTTTTAAACTAAAATTTTGAATCTTTTAGAACTTGCATGATAGGAAAGGAAATTATAATTGTTCTGCCAGATTTAATTTTCATAATATTGTTTTGTCTCTTAAGGTAACAGTCCGTGAATATGCCATACATGAAACTAGTGAACCGTTGAAATTTCTTAAGCTTAGAAATTATAAATATGGAAATTTTAGCATATCAATCCTTACAACAACCTACAAATGTTTACATATTGAGAGGTGAAGATAACAGGTAAAAAAGTGGCAAGGAACGTTTGTTGATTTGATTGTATATTGCAATCTATCACTTTTAAACACAACAACAATGAACAACATTTTAACAAAGTTGTCCAGAATTAACCGTGTAATAAAATGTTGTATAATCAAATTTTAAAAATTGGGTTTTGTTTAAGTTGGTTATTTTTCGTTTCGCACTGAATAGTATAAATCTTAATAACCCATTACACAATTGTTTTTAAACTGTGCACAAAAATTTACTCCAAACAGATAAATTATGGACGCATTATGGACGCATATGGCGCATTTTGATCGAACCGAGTGCAAATAACAAAAATCACAAGTCGTTTGTGTGCGACAATCAACTTAACCCGATATTTGTTATGACCAGAATCCCATAGGTCACGAGGTATATAGAACGTCACCAAGTTTGACAATTTTTTTTCTTCTTTTTTACTCTCAAATTCAAACTTAATAATTGTTTTTGTGAAATAAATACTCTTTTGACGAAGCGCGTAAAAGTTTGTTTTTAATTACTAGCAGGAAAAATTGTGAATCAGTATGTTGTCTTCAGCACAACTCCTATTTTTGAGGTAAAAGATTCATTCAACACGTCTTCCCACTGCTGTCAGTATTTCTGATATTATTAAATCATATTAGTTTAATTGCAAGTTGCTTTATGTGGTTAATGGGGTTTCAACGATGTAGGGTTATTCACCTAACCTAAACAATGAAGGAATATATTCCCCTTTTCACGTAATCAAATACACAACTCAAAGCTTTTATGTGCGTGCATTATAATAAAGCTCATTGAAAAGGTTATTCAAATATGGTTTATGTTTCTGTTAGCGTGATAAGTAGTTGCTGGCATCATTTCCCTGATATTACTGACGTATACTGTGTGTACGCCCTCCTCGTTCCGTACCCTGCCACGACCGTCAATGCGTTTTAATATATAAGCTGCTTGGCTGAAATTAACCGCATTAAATCTGGTTTCGAGGTAAAAGCATATTGTATCATTCTCTTCGTATTCATTACATGCATTGTTTGAAAGGTGGTGTTAAATAATATGACGCAGTGGTTATCTAATTAAACATTCTATGTAACACAGTACTATTTCATTTCCTCAGATAATTCATAACACAAAATGTAAAATTTTGAGATATCAATTCATAGTATAGGAAATTAATCAAATTATATTTCATTTTATGATTTTGTGAGTGTATTTATCTGATGAATTAGTATGATATTTCTACTCCTCTTTCAGATGTTGGCACCTTAAAGCTATGACATCTTAGATTTTCATGTTTGTTACGTTTTCTTACACCATTGTAGACACAAGAAAAGTTTCAATTTTCTGTAATTGCGGTTTTCATAAAGTTGTATTACAAACTTTTGATGAATCAATTTGATGTAATAAGGGCGCTGAAGCTGCGTATGCTCAATCCTGACCATTAATAAAGATTATCTTTGCCATTAGAAAGGCAATTTTGCAGCACGTTGAATTTTGAAACATATTTTAGACTTGACTTGACATTTGTTGCTTAACGTCTCTATTAATTCACTAAGGCTATTCGAGACGATGAGTGGTGATAAATGACGATGAAGGACAATTACAAAAAAAACTATGCCTTATGTGGGATTCGAACCTACGTCCTCGTAGAGCCTACGCTTAGGACCGGCCACCGCGGACGACGAACCATATTTTAGTGCGTAAGTTATTTCTAGATTGATTTAGATATTCTGTGCAAATTGAACTAATTACTTGACACAATTATTTTTATCCTGCACGAAGCAAGACTGGTTAATATTGACTGGAATGTTCTGAATGTCTTCAACGCAAACAACTTTTAGAACTCTCGAGTTTCACTACTAAGCTAATATCGCTGTTACTCCCAGCTAGGATCACATGATGCGGTGTAGCAATATGCTTAGACTTATCATTATTTAATCCGTTATGCTGCAAGTCCCCCCCCCCCCCCCCCCCCGCAAAATTGATTAAAGGTCAGATTTTAAATTTGTGGGAGTTACGCAAACATTGAGGTTTTCATCCACGCGCGTTGGTTTCAAAATACGCCAAAAACAGTAAACCATCAGATTATATTGTTCCTATTACAAACAATTTATAAATAGTTGGATTTACAACCTTCTAAAAATTTAGTAGCAAATATAAATGACTTTTTAAATTATTTTTCTTGATATTTTTCGAATAAAAATTTTTCAGAGCATTCAAATCGCTACCATGGTTTATTTAATATGTATGGATATTATATATGAATGAAATTGAGACTAAAATATCCCCTTATTGCAAATAAAACTAAAACTACTCGTGTTCTCTCTCTTCACATTGTTTATACGTTTGCGTCACTATAGTTCCTGTATATTAGTACAGTTTCCCGAGTAACAACCAAGTCATCCATCATATTATATAATGCTCAAGTTTGGTGAAGTGGGATGGGTCTTAATTATGTTTACATAAATATATGTTAAACTCTCTCTATCATCGAACACATTCTCCCTTATAGCATGTAGAACTAATTGTATGCTTGTAGAGCCGATATCTCTCAAATCTCGAATAAGCTTCTCGAAACAACTAAACGAACTCATAACAACGAAGGCTGTCGTTAGCAGAAGACCAAGTTCGGTCGAAAGCATGAATATGCAAGTTACTATAAGTCGCTGTTGTAATCTTATTGAAAGAGACATTAAAGTTTGTGGCTTAATTCCAGCGCAGAAACACGGTTTTCGGCTATCCTGTGTAGGTCCTTTCAACCGAATTAATAATGATTACAATTACTACGTTTATTTAATCCGTTTACGCATACAAACGCACTTATACAGCTTACTACCTCTTGTATTATATGGTAGCGTTAAATCGGTTTAATCCTCTGCCTGGCGATTCTAAATTACGCACGTTGTATAGGTTTCCCAAACAATATACAATTTTTAATTGACCAAATCTGGCTGCTTAGGGTCAGTGTGTAAAATATGAATTGTTCAATAGAAAGTCTACACGGTATCTTTTTTATAATACAACTAAAACACACAAACAAAATGAATTCCCATGAACAATTCTGTTGAATAACTTTGAAGTTATCTGTGAAACATAATGGGTTACAAACACCAACGCCAAATTATGAGAGTAGAGTTCCCGTACGCGCATTACTTTTTAGTCTACCTGTTTAACCGTCAGTGTGTGTGTCACGTTTCGATAAAAAGAACCTGACTTATTGGCTTTTGTCTTTTGTTGACATTGTCTTTTAACAAGGATGATACAGAATGTTTTGGGTGACCCTGGGCCCGGGGTTGGGGGCGGGACTGCCAACCTTCCCTCCCGAGAATGAAAATATTTGTCCACTCGGCACTTCCAACGAGGGTAATTAATAGCTGGAACTAGCGTGGTATCATAACGGTGAACTTCGCTCACTATTTTGGACCCGATAAACTGAAACAGAACCCAAACGAACCCGAATCCAAATCCAAATCCAAATCCAAATCCAAACCTGGAACCTGATAAAACGAAAATATGCTGAATCTTGATTCGAAACTCTATGACAAATATCTACAATTCTCTAACTGAATAAGTGAATGAAAGTGATAGCTTATTCGAGTTTTTGAACTATCTTCCAGGAGAAAGAATTCGGTCTTTTTTCCCTCGGACTGTAGCATTGTTCATGTGGGTTACGCTGAACCCTCTTATTCCCTAGAAACACCTTGTGATGGGCTACCCCTATAACTTTGTCTGGTTTGAGTCCCGGCACACAATTTCGTGTTGACGGTTCACATATTTTGTATTTACTAATATGATTTGTCTTGTTTTCTGCTGATGTTCGCATGTTTATCTTTGTTACTACCCCAACACTCGTTTAGGCCTACTGTACAGAAGCCAAAACATTTTATTTTACATTGTATTAAATTGTAGTCAGACATTTTATTTTACAGTGTATGTGTATTGAGTATCTAGAACAACGTTCGTTGTATTTGGGGAATAAATCAATGTGCCTCTTGTATCTGTCATAAGTTGCGAATATTTACATTTGTGTTCGGAAGCCATATTTTAAAGAAATGTTTCTTCTTGAAATTAGTATGGTTAATTGCACAATGGTCCTAATGTGGATTGTGGGAGGTTCTCGGTAGAAGGGCATTCAGTCACGTTGGTTTTATTACATAATAATGTGCATTCAGATAGTTGGATGAGCGAAGCGAAGACTTCAATTTCACCGACCCCCCAAAAAATTTAGCTCCGTTGTTTTTTTTTTTGTTTGTTTTTTTTTTGTTTTTCCGTCTGTTTGTTCGCTCTCTACCGGGCAAACGGCATATGCGATCTTGATGAAAATTTGACACGACCTTCGTTTTCTCTCAACTTAGACTTGCCACGTTTTTGGGTACAATCGAAGAAATATTTCTCATGAATATCGTACTTTTACGATTTTTTCGATTTTTAGTGCGATATTTTCGTGCCATTTGGGCCAATTCTGACCAAACGGGTGGGGCTACAACGTTCATATTTCACATGGCCATTAAAGTAATGGTGATGTATTGCTTTCTGAAAGAAAAAGTTGAAAAAGTTAGCCAGAATCGAAGAAATAAAGCTTTTAATATACGTTTTTTGACTTTTTGTGCGATATTTTCGTGCCATTTGGGCCAATTCTGACCAAACGGGTGGGGCTACAACGTTCATATTATACATGGACATTAAGGTTATGGTTATGTAGTACCTTTGAAAGAAAAAGTGGAAAAATTTAGCCAGGATCCATAGAAATATAGCTTTTAATACAAGTTTTTTTACGGTAAATAATACCAATTGACAAGAACAAAAGAAATTTGACAACATTCACCTTCAATGCGTAGGCAGCAAAACAAAGCACTTGCAAAAGTAAAGATATCCCACGCAAACTAAAACCTTTAAAAAGCTCATCCATCAACGCGGCGGGACTTTAGCGTTTTCCTAGTTAAATGGTTGTAAAATGACCTTTGTGTGAAATGTAGTTAACGGTTAAAAATTAATTAGAATAATTTTGCTGTTTTAAGTTTAAAGACCTTCGCCGCAGAAAGTATTAAAGCGTTTGTTAGAAGCTCTCAACTCATCAGGGACTGGAGTATTTCAGATGTTTTACTAGGAAAATTATTAATTAAAGGTCTACCCCATAATGTTAGTTGTGCGTGGCTTCGCTGAACAGAAATAGGAAAGCCTCCATAATTTAAATGTCTGTTTTATTACTATTTAATCAAGTTACAGAAACTGATTTACAGAGGAAGACGAAGCTGTTAAAAGTGTGACGTCACTCCTTAACAACTGAATGACAACGGTTCGTAAGCTAAAGTGGCAGCCCCCATGCGACCTGTAACCCTTGACTTTAACTATTGATAATGTTTTAAAGTGTTCATGTAGTATATCTGTCCTGTGAAATGATACATTTTCTTCCCTAGAGCGTTTAGAGTATACATAGTATACTTACACTTTCCACATTATAATCGTTGTTTTTGTTTTTGTTGTATTAAGGTCGTTCCGCGTGTATTAATGACAATGTTCATGGGGTGCACATCGCCCACCATTGGGTTCGAGACTACGTCGGATTGTCTGCTTTGTCAGACACAAAAACTAATTAAAGCCGACTCACATTTCTTTTGTCTTATTTACGCTTCAGAATACCCAAGGAATCATGCTATGGTTGTAGCGGTAGCTAATTGGCAGCGCTTCTGTCTCCTATAGCTTAAGGCGCTTGGCACTTCGCGTGCTTAACGTGCATTTGTAACATAAGTTTGTGTGTTGCTCAACCATAATATACAAGTGCCGCGTTGACAACGTAATTGTTCAATAAAAGACTCGTCAATGACAAGAAGCTCACCCGTCTAACTCGTGACATAAAATTTCAATGAGTTCGGCATATCATTAGATGAGCGAAGCGAAGACTTCAGTTTCACCGACCCCCAAAAAAATTTAGCTCGGGTGTTTTTTTTTTTCTTTTTCTTCTTTTTGTTTGTTTTTCTGTCTGTTTGTTCGCTCTCTACCGGGCAAACGGCATATGCGATCTGGATGAAAATTTGACAGGACCTTCGAAATCTCTGAACTTAGATTTGCCACGTTTTTAGGTACAATCGAAGAAATATTTCTCATGAATATCGTACTTTTATGATTTTTTTCGATTTTTTTGTGAGATATTTTCGTGCCATTTGGGCCAATTCTGACCAAACAAGTGGGGCTACAACGTTCATATTATACATGAACATTAATGTTAAGGTGATGTAGTACCTTTTGAAAGAAAAAGTTGAAAAAGTTAGCCAGAATCCATAGAAATAAAGCTTTTAATATAAGTTGTTTACGGTAAATAATACCAATTGACAAGAAACCAAAGAAACTTGACAACATTCACCTACACTGCGTAGGCAGCAAAACAAAGCACTTGCAAAAGTAAAGATATCCCACGCAAACTAAAACCTTTAAAAAGCTCATCCATCAACGCGGCGGGACTTTAGCGTTTTCCTAGTTAATTTGATTTAAAGGATTTGGTATTACTAGGAAGCTTCGCAAACGCTTTTTTTAGTTGCGTTGATGGATGAGCTTTTTTGTAAGTTTTTAGTTTTAGTGGGACCACTTTACCTTCGCAAGTTCTTTGTGAATGCATTGTTGGTGATTGTGGTCAAGTTTCTATTGTTACTTGTCAATTGATATTATAAACTTAAAAAAACTCACATTAAAACCTTTATTTCTATGGATTCTGGCTAACTTTTTCAACATTTTCTTTCAAAAAGCAATACATTACCATTACCTTAATGTCCATGTAACATATTATGAACCTTTTAGCCCCACCCGTTTGGTCAGAATCGGCCTAAATGTCACGAAAATATCGCACTAAAAATCGAAAAAAATCGTAAAAGTACGATATTCATGAGAAATATTTCTTTGCTTGTACCCAAAAACAATACACCTCTAAGTTCAGAGATTTCAAAGGTCCCCTCCAATTTTCATCAAGATCGGATATGCCGTTTGCCTGGTAGTTAGCTAACAAACACAAAGAAAAAAAAAAAAAAAAAAAAAAAAAAAACAACCGAGCTAAATTTTCGGGGGTCTGTGAAATTGAAGTCTTCGCTTCGCTCATCCAATTATTTTGTTTTTGATTTGTGTCTCTAGGTAAATAACTATACTTTATGTTTATATAGTTGAAAATAATTCTTGTGGCCTGATGATTATTGAGGAAACTTTTGGAAAGTCATTAACACAAAGTGACATCTCTAATAACGACTTAGCCATTATAGACTAAGCTAAACTTACAACTCCACTTTTCTCCTTTGTTATAAAAATTATGTTTCGAATGCAAAATTACAATGCAAAACAAATTTTAAAACTTTCTTTGTAAAAGAAAATCATAATATCAAGTTTAAGAACATTTTGCACCTAGGCTTGAGTGCTTATATTTGGTATCATTGTCTCGATTACGATCGTATTAATGCGAACTAAACTTAGGCTAATATAAATTAGTTGTTTGTATTGGTTAATAATACTAATAATAGAGAAATCATATTATATATTGCAGTTCATCACTGTTAAACAACAACGAACAAACAAAACAAAACAAAGTTCTGTTTCAATCGAAATGCCCCAAAAGCCACAACATAGCTTTAACTGTGTGAATTAATTAGAGTTCATATTAATCAGAAAATTATTTTTTAAAACAAAGATAATCGTGAACCCCTCCAAGGTATTATTAGTTTTAATCTACTGTGTAGGTATAAAATAACCAAACAGGATAACTATATTTCTCGGGAAACTCTCCCGTAGATGTAATTGTTAATATTTAATACTAGGCCGCTTCGCCAACGCTTTTTCCAGTCGCGTTGATGGATGAGCTTTTTTTTAATATTTCTGTCCAATGATAACGTTTTTAAGTGGAATCTCATTACCTTTTCTATAGTTACTTGATATTACTTGTTAATTATACACCTGTAAAAGGCTTATATAAAAACCTTTAAATCTATGAATTTTGACGATCTTTTTCATCTTTTTCTTTCAAGAGGCACTACATCACCATAATCTTTATGTTAATTGGATGAGCGAAGCGAAGACTTCAATTTCACCGACCCCCCCAAAAAATTAGCTCGGGTGTTTTTTTGTTTGTTTTGTTTGTTTTTTTTGTTTTTTTTCGGTCTGTTTGTTCGCTCTCTACCGGGCGAACGGCACATGCAATCTGGATGAAAATTGGAGGGGACCTTTGAAATCTCTAAACTTAGACTTGCTAGGTTTTTGGGTACAATCAAAGAAATATTTCTCAGAATATCGTACTTTTACGATTTTTTTCGATTTTTAGTGCGATATTTTCGTGACATTTGGGCAGATTCTGACCAAACGGGTGGGGCTACTACGTTCATATTTGACATGGACATTAAAAATATGGTGATGTAGTACTTTTTGAAAGAAAAAGTTGAAAAAGTTAGCCAGAATCTATAGAAATAATGCTTTTAATATAATTTTTTTTATTTTTGTGCTATTTGGGCCAATTGTGACCAAACGGGCGGGGCTTCAACGTTCATATTATACATGGACATTAAGGTTACGGTTATGAAGTACCTTTTGAAAGAAAAAGTTGAAAAAGTTAGCCAGAATCCATAGAAATAAAGCTTTTAATATAAGTTTTTTTATGGTAAATAATAACAAATTGACAAGTAACAATAGAAACTTGACAACAATCACCTACAATGCGTAGGCAGCAAAACAAAGCACTGCAAAAGTAAAGAGATCCCACGCAAACTAAAAACTTACACAAAAGCTCATCCATCAACGCGATTTAAAAAAGCGTTTGCGAAGCTTCCTAGTTGAAAGAGCGAAGCGAAGACTTCAATTTCACTGAACCCCCAAAAAATTAAGCTCGGGTGTTTTTTTTTTTTTTTTTTTTTTTTGTTTTTTTTTTTCGTTTTTCTGTCTGTTTGTTCGCTCTCTACCGGGCAAACGGCATATGCGATCTTGATGAAAATTTGACACGACCTTCGTTTTCTCTGAACTTAGACTTGCCACGTTTTTGGGTACAATCGAAGAAATATTTCTCATGAATATCGTACTTTTACGATTTTTTTCGATTTTTAGTGCGATATTTTCGTGCCATTTGGGCCAATTCTGATCAAACAAGTGGGGCTACAACGTTCATATTTCACATGGACATTAGGTTTATGGTGATGTAGTACCTTTTGAAAGAAAAAGTTGAAAAAGTTAGCCAGAATCGAGAGAAATAAAGCTTTTAATATACGTTTTTTGACTTTTTGTGCGATATTTTCGTGCCATTTGGGCCAATTCTGACCAAACGGGTGGGGCTACAACGTTCATATTATACATGGACATAAAGGTTATGGTTATGTAGTACCTTTTGAAAGAAAAAGTGGAAAAATTTAGCCAGAATCCATAGAAATAAAGCTTTTAATACAAGTTTTTTACGGTAAATAATACCAATTGACAAGAAACAAAAGAAACTTGACAACATTCACCTACAATGCGTAGGCAGCAAAACAAAGCACTTGCAAAAGTAAAGATATCCCACGCAAACTCAAACCTTTAAAAAGCTCATCCATCAACGCGGCGGGACTTTAGCGTTTTCCTAGTGTAAAAAATGAACGTTGTACCTCCACCCGTTTGGTCAGAATCGGCCCAAATATCACGAAAATATCATATAAAAAACGGGGGAAAAAATCGTAAAAGTACGATTTCTATATTAAATATTTTTTCAAATGTCTCTAAAATCATAACATATATAATTTCAGTGATTTTAAACGTTCCCATAAAGTTTCATCAATATCGGAGTAGCCGTTTGCCAAATATCACGAAAATATATCATTAAAAAATGAAAAGAATCGTAATAGTACGATAATCATAAGAAATATTTGATCGATTATACCCAAAAACGTAGCAAGTCTAAGTTCAGAGATTTCGATGGTCCCCTCCAATTTTTATCAAGATCGCATATGCCGTTTGCCCGGTAGAGAGCGAACAAACAGACAAAGAAACTAACAAAAACAAAACACCCGAGCTATTTTCTTGGGGTAATGCAAGTAAAAAAAAAAACACAAAGTTAAATTGATGTCTTCGCTTCGCTTTTCCAATTAAATGCACATCGCAGTCCTTAATTCTACCTAAATGAAGTGGAATCCAACGCATTCTGTCATAAATAAATTATTAGAATAACAAATGTTATATGCAATGGGTGGAGATGCAGGGTAGAGAAAGAAATGTTTTAACTCCATAAGAATAGCATTGTTGGTGGAGGTGCCGGGTAGAGGAAGAAAATTTTTTACTCCATAAGAATAGCATTGTTGGTGGAGGCGCCGGGTCTTTACTTTTGATTTAATATTTTTACGGTGTACTCCTGTTTAATTACTGAGGGTGGTATTGTTGTTGTGGTATTTTTTTAAGTATAGCACACGTGACCGTGAATTAATTGGGTGTGTTTCAAATTATGTAGGTCAGTGTACTGTTAACAACAAATCGTATCTCAGTACTCTTACTTACCCTCACAATTATTTTAATTCATATTAAAAAATATACTTTTTAAGCCTTTTACTTCGTCAATAATTTTATCCTAATACTAGGAAAACGCTAAAGTCCCGCCGCGTTGATGGATGAGCTTTTTTGTAAGTTTTTAGTTTGCGTGGGACCACTTTTCCTTTGCAAGTGCTTTGTGAATGCATTGTAGGTGATTGTTGACAAGTTTATATTGTTACTTGTTAATTGTTATTATAAACATTGAAAAAACTCATATAAAAAACCTTTATTCTATGGATTCTGGCTAACTTTTTCAACTTTTTCTTTCAAAATGCAATACATTACCATTAACTTAATGTGTATGTAAAATATAAACGTTGTAACCCCACCCGTTTGGTCAGAATCGGCCCAAATGTCACGAAAAAATCGCACTAAAAATCGAAAAAATCGTAAAAGTACGATATTCATGAAAAAAATTTATTCGATTGTACCCAAAAAGGTAGCAAGTCTAAGTTCAGAGATTTCGAAGGTCCCCTGAAATTTTTATCATGATCGCATATGCCGTTTTCCCGGTAGAGAGCGAACAAACAGACAAAAATATATATAAAAAAAAACACCCAAACTAATTTTTTGGGGAGGTCAGTGAAATTGAAGTCTTCGCTTCACTCGCTACGCTCATCCAACAATTCAGAAATTAAAAAATCCATGCCGATCGGGTTTCGAACCCGAGTCTCCCACATTCCGGGCAGGCGCCTTAGCCAACTAGACCACCGAGACGGTAACTATGTAACTTCTGAATTATAGTTACACTAGGAAAACGCTAAAGTCCCGCCGCGTTGATGGATGAGCTTTTTAAAGTTTTTAGTTTGCGTGGGATATCTTTACTTTTGCAAGTGCTTTGTTTTGCTGCCTACGCATTGTAGGTGAATGTTGTCAAGTTTCTTTTGTTTCTTGTCAATTGGTATTATTTACCGTAAAAAACTTATATTAAAGCTTCATTTCTATGGATTCTGGCTAACTTTTTCAACTTTTTCTTTCAAAAGGTACTACATCACCATAACCTTAATGTCCATGTTTAATATGAACGTTGTAGCCCCACACGTTTGGTCAGAATTGGCCCAAATGGCACGAAAATATCGTACAAAAAAACAAAAATCTTATATTAAAAGCTTTATTTCTATAGATTCTGGCTAACTTTTTCTACTTTTTCTTTCAAAAGTCAATACATCACCATTACCTTAATGTGCATGTGAAATATGAACGTTGTAGCCCCACCCGTTTGGTCAGAATCGGTCCAAATGTCACGAAAATATCGCACTAAAAATCGAAAAAAATCGTAAAAGTACGATATTCATGAGAAATATTTCTTCGATTGTACCCAAAAACGTGGCAAGTCTAAGTTCAGAGAAAACGAAGGTCGTGTCAAATTTTCATCAAGATCGCATATGCCGTTTGCCCGGTAGAGAGCGAACAAACAGACGGAAAAACAAAAAAACAAACAAACAAACAAACAAACAAACAAACAAAAAAAAAAAAAAACATCGGAGCTAAATTTTTTGGGGGGTCGGTGAAATTGAAGTCTTCGCTTCGCTCATCCAATTATAGAACTAAATGGATGGAACAATAAAGCATCGAAAAACTGTTGCTGTTGAACTGACCAAACAAACATTATTTATATCAACCTTACGCAGGTATGAGCGAGGGTATATTTCTCGTTTTGGATAGTAATGCATGGAAAGTAAATGACATTATAAATAATGTTTGTTTGGTCAGTTCAACAGCAACAGTTTTTCGATGCTTTATTGTTCCATCAATTCAGTTCTATAATGTAACTACAATTCAGAAGTTAGTAGTTACCGTCTCGGTGGTCTAGTTGGCTCAGGCACCTGCCAGGAATGTGGGAGACTTGGATTCGAATCCCGATCGGGATGGATTTTTTTATTTCAGAATTTTATTAAATATTAAGGATAATTATAGACTAACATAAATAAATTTAACACAACATTAAATTGTGCGTTGACTTGAATACTATATTGCATATTATTGTTAAAGCGTATTGGTCAATAGGTACATCCCACGATATAGTTACATTTTCCAGCACAACATGTCAGAGCGTGAAGTCAATCAGGTGTTATCAGGTGTTGTTTCCCGTAGTATTTTAGCTTTTTGTATTGGTCGATAATAGTAATAATAGAGAAATCATTTTATATATTGCAGATCATCACTGTCAAACAACAACGGACAAACAAAACAAGTTCTGTTTCAATCGAAATGCCCCAAAACACACAACATGGCTTTAACTGTGCGAATTATTAGTGTTCAAATTAATTAGTAATTTTTTTTTTAAACAAAGATAATTCGTGTACACCTCCAAGGTATTATTAGTTTTATTCTTCTGTGTAGATGTGTTATACAACCAAACAGGATAATTATAGACTAACATAAATAAATGTAATACAACATTAAATTGTGCGTTGACTTGAATACTATATTGCATATTATTGTTAAAGCGTATTGGTCAATAGGTACAGCCCACGATATAGTTACATTTTCCAGCCCAACATGTCAGAGCGTGAAGTCAATTTGATTATCAGGTGTTGTTTCCCGTAGTATTTTAGCTGTCATGTTCGTGCGGTGATCTATCATCTTAGCCCCTGGGATAGTCTTATCATTCTCGGCCACAAATGTGTGCAAAGAAGAGCGCCTGGCTTTGAGGTAATATTTTGCTGTTTGTGTGTTATGTATGTATTTGTGTTGTGTGTATGCATGAACGTGTGTCTTCATGTGAACATACTTTTTTTTTGGCCAATATAGTGAATTGATTTTTTTTTTAAATTATTACTCATAACATCAAAATTGGCATCACTATTGGTTATCTGTGTGCATCTTTGTTGTGTCTTAATGTTGTGTTTATGTTGATTTGGTGTTACGTTTAGGTTCGAATCTTTTAATGAACAGCAAACATACATTGTTAACCAAACCAAAATAGGCACGTATTCAGTATTTCGAAAACATATTGGTATGATTTGATCATGAGAATGAAGAAACATTAATTTAAATATCATAATTTAAGTTTTGAATGACATTTTAAAAAGGTTAACTACGTAATGAAATATAAAACATTGTTTTTAACATAGAGTGTACACTATTATATAATACGGAGCTAAAAATGGACTTTTCATTCAAATAACTAATTTTTTCCACTATAATGTGTACTATATTATTTAATTCCCAACTGTATACAAATGTTAGGGGCATTTACAATACTTTATCCTCCATCGATTAAGTGTAAATTATCCATAAGCATTTGTATAAAAATAGGCTTAGTCTAGACAAAAAATTAAATTGAAATCATGTAATAATTTGGCCAGGAATTCTTCACTTCGCTCAACACAAAAGCTCATGTTTGTGGTCCGACGGGAAACCTTCTCTAACGGGCTTTTGATTCCGATTAAACTAAAAGTTTTTTAACTACAGATGAAAAGTAGCTTCACTTAGGGTTAAATCGCTAAACAAGGCGTAGGGGATAACAAGAAATGGTGTTTTCAGATTGTGAGCAAACAAGAATAAGAAAATTGCACTCTCACTTCGTAAACCACAATAACAATATATATGTAAAACAGTCTCCCAGGAGAGCCTACGACTGGCGAATATTTTTGAACAGCTACCGGGAAAACCAACTAAGGCGTTGTATACGTAAAGCCAAGTCTAATCTCAATGGCTCGCGAGCTTTGCCAAGTACGTTCCTACTTCCTCGAACCCTGGTCGCTATTTATTGGTCAAGTCGGTTGTACTACCTACACACACTGACCTAAACGATAACGTAATTTTAATAACCCTCATTCTGAGAAGTTTTGGAATTGCTTAAATACAGTTCTTTAGAAATTCAGCTCTACATTGGACATCTAACAAATTCCAAAATAATAAGCATCATAAAGTCTTCCATAAATACTTTGGACCTGCCTAAAGTTTACATTAAAGGCAGTACTGTTGAATAGCATTTGGTAAACGTAGTTTAAATGATAGGAGTAAAGAACGATTATTATAAAACCCACGTCTTAGTGGTTCCCGATATTATTTATATTATTTACTAATTTATTTCCCTTTCAAGAATTGACATTTTAAAATGCCATTAACTTTGCCATATTAATAATGTTAGCATCATTAAGAATCGACTAATGTTTATGCTGTAGGTTGCCACGAACTTCTTATGTAATTTTATGTTAACAGTGTAAAAATAAAACCGACGTAAAAGCAGGAGAAGGAAGGCTCATTGTACCAAGAACGCTCTTCCTAAGGAACACGGCTATAAATAGCGTTTGAACCCTAGTAGAAACCCTAGTACAAATAACACGCAATAATTGAAGTTGTCCGATAAGGTTCTGCCACTGCCATTGTTGGCTGTGTGTAGGTTATCACCGTACAAACGTTAGCAACGAGTCCGGTAGCAATAACCAGTAGGCCTAAACGTTGGTCCGGGGTCTATGATTAGCACAATAGCGGGTAAGATTTCCCCCATCGACAATTCGGCGTGAAGAGCTCACCACAGTAATAAGAGATGGTTGAGCCCCAAACGAGCGTTCAAACCGTGGAAGCAACACCGTATGCACGCAACATTGTTTCTACTTCCTTCCTGAATATATCCTTACGAAAACTTTTCTTCTGGGTGAAAACACCGATGTGAACAATAAGTTATGTTTTCATGTGTTTAATCTGGGAACAGACACACTTTCACTTTTTCGTGTGATACAGCTAAAGGTAGCGCACTACTAAAATAAAATCTTCAATAAAAACTAAATTCTAGCGTATTCAGATTGAAAGTATTGTATTTTAATGTTTTTTTCTGAATAAAGATACTTGCTGGGGTTTAGTCCTAACCACGTTTCTTCTAAATAAACCAATTACACAAGGTAAATCACGTGTACTGCACACTTTGCACTCGAAAGAAAAATGAATATGCACTTAGGATAAACCCATCACTTTATTGTTTAAGAAAATAATAGGAAACTTTATACAAAGTTCCTTTTAATAATGTGGTACGGTATTCATTCGTTCAGAAAATAAGGTTGAGAAACATCGTATCCTAAAGTTGACAAAGGTAATAACGATCAAACGAGCTGTGGCAACGTCATTGTTGTCCTGAACATTTCCAAGAAACTTCGTCAGAGAATCCGATACTGAAATCTGTTACACAGTTAAGAAACTTCTAGGGGAGAATAGTACGCGAAGTTTGCTGCACTAGTTATTTCTTCCTTCGAGTAAAATTATGGAAATTATTACAACTGCATAAAGTTTGACAAGTCATGAAACGGGATGGGTGTATCTAGGATTTTGCTTCACAGCTTTGAGACAGAAAAGAACAGTTAACATATATGAGTACATTGCCAGCAGTTCTAAAAATGCATTGTCACAATACACTGTCGCAAGATATTACTGGAGTCGCTTATTGTTTTGTGGCTGTTCTTTTCGTTGAATGACAAAAGCAGAGCTGCTGAATATATTGAATGTCAATATGCCAATAACAGAATACTGCTTCCAAGTTCTATATTCGTAAGCAACGAAATAAATAAACATTGCTGCATGAGAGAAAAATACGGTTTGAATATATTTCTTTGTAATAGAAAACCTAATATATCTTGCATTTAAATATGTTGAATAAAACTCTATTACTCCACTTTGAAGCCGATTTAAATGGGGGAAAAACTTCCGATCTATAAAGTTTTGCAAGAAGTGAAAACAAATAATGCGGTTAAGTTTTACAAGTAATGTTTAAACCCTAGCGTAGGCCTACTAGCCTTAATTATGAAAAAAGTTAACTTCGTTAAATTTTAAATAAACTTGGTAAATTTCGTGTTCTTGTAATTAGGTATGAATCTTATTTTGAACATAGCGGTGCACATACAATATTATTTTTACGTGTTATAGTCTAAATTATGATAATAATAATCATCTTCATATTATTATTATTATAATTATATTATATTATGAAGACATGCCCATTTGTAAGTATCAGATTAATGCAAACAAAACATAATAAATACATCTTGCAATTATATTTGAACTGAATAAACTGGGTGATAACCTGACATTTTAATTAATCTTTGACCCGGCACCTCCACCAAATCAACAAGATGTGCATAAGATGAGAACAAAAACGAAATGATTTGTGACAAAAGCTAATTTAAAGAGGAAAATAAAAAATCGGGTTCATCATGACACAAGAAAATAGTCAAACCTTATTTTTTTTAAATTTTAAATAAACAATTTTTTAAGTTCCAATCAGAAAAACCATACATAAAAATAATACTGCGTCAATATTTATGCCCTGTGACCTAAAAGGACTCTAGTAAGAACCAATATATTCTAGTATCTACAAATAAAAACCATTATTTCATCTTCCTGTACATACACGTAGTTATTGTTAGGTTTTGACACAAAACGCTGATTTCCAAAAAAGAGTGCAATTTTATGGTGCACATTTTTTACTGTTGAAGTGTATACTTGTGTACAGTTTTTATATAATTTTGATGGGTCTTTTAGATGGTTGCTCTAAGGATGTTACGCAATAAAATATAAGCAGGCTTTAGCTAATTTAAGAAGATCAAACGGCAACCCTCATAAAAGCGTTAAAACCTGCATAACCAGGATCACTCGAATTACCTCATTAGCTAATGTCACTACAAAGTAATTTTGCATAATATTGTAATATTCTTATTTTGGCTACAAGCAGAAATATGACTTCATTTAATGAATAGGGAAGATAAATATAAATTAATAACTTGTAAACAGTGAACTAAACGGACAAATTACAATGTATTACGATATTTTCCGCTAACACTTATGATAACACCTATGGACGTGTTGTGACAGACACTGGAAAAGGTTGACACCGTTATAAACGAATGATTATTTTTAAATAATATGACTTGGAGTTCAATAATGAGACTCAATTACATTGTTGTCCCCATTTCCAATCAGCTTAAATAATTGAACAAGCTAGAAGACAATAAATAAATAATTTTTTTAAATAGACAAACCGGAGTACTTGTAATTGCTCATTCAAAATAACTGTAAGCTTTGTTGAGCTTATTATTATTTATTAATTTTAATACTTAAGTAGAAATTAATATTTCCTTGTTAAATAATATAGGGTCAAGTGTGGTAAATATGAGACACACAAAAAAAGTGTGTAAAAATGAGACGGGGATAAATTATAAAATTCAAACATTTGTTTGTCAATCATTATATATTAAATAAAGTTTGAAATTCCATGCATAATATGAACTAATCCTCTTCTTTAAGATGGCACATCTTGTTAATTCAATGCATAATATGAAATAAACATCTTCTTTAAGATGGCACATCTTGTTATTAACAATAACCTGAGTTCAACTTTGATATGCAGACTTGTTAGGTTACATGTCAATGACTGACCATTTTTCTAAAAACATGCTCAATATTTCAATGAACATTTTAATACCCATGGTGTGCTGCCCTCTAGCATCATTTAATAGAAACTACTAACCAAAGTTAGGTGGTAAAAATGAGACACTCATTTGGACAAATATGAGACACTACTAATCAATGCTGAAGCCACTTTTCCCTCTCTTCAGACTCACCCAAACACTAGTGCTGACATTTTCAGTGATTCTTCAAATTTTATTTATTTATTTATACCTTGCAAATATGTATTATACATGGTGGCAAGTAGGCTACTTAACATTTTTATCTTAACTTAGCATTTTTTTTAAAAATTAACAATTAATTACAATATCAAAAGTCAGAACATTCACATCATAAATGAAAAAATATCTAACTCTTCCAAACATCCTTAACATTTTTATCTTAACTTAACTTAACAAATTTTTTAATTAACATTTAATTACAATATCAAAAATAACAAACGTTGACATCATAAATATTATTCTTTACTTCTTCCTCCAAACATTTTCTGAAACTTTTCACTTTGGATTCCTCAACAGCTGCAGCTGGCAATTTATTTCATTCCACAATTGTTCTGTTGATAATATATAATATATAGGGCCTAAATATATATAAAATAAGGTACCTAAGCAAGATTAAACATTTATAGCCTATTTCATTGGTTAGGGAATAAATTTCTAATTTGTTTTTATGTAGGATTTCTGCAGGCCTAAATAATGTGGCTAAGCCTAGTCCTATTTATATATAACTATATAATATATAACTATATAGTCCTAACATAACTATATAACTATATAATATATATATTATATAACTCCGACAAATGGAAGACTTGTTTGTGAGGTTCCAGAACTATTAAAGTACAAAACAAGGCCTAAATAAATGTAGCTCTCGTTGAGCCTAGCGAGACGTACTAGGCTCAATTTGAAGCTAGATATGTGCCTAAGTGTATGTAAGTCTGATAATATTATCTTCTAATCATTATTAGTCAACTTATTTTCATAGTTTGTGTCAATATTTGAGTCAATCAATGTCAATGGTGTTAATCATTGTAGTAAATTGATTATTAAAAGATAATTTGACCATGTAATCAAAAAAAGTTTGAAGTATTTCTGATCATTTTTTCCTTCTCTGTCTCATTTTTACCACCCCATTCCTCTAGTACCATTATATAAGCCTATAAATGGACTGTCTCATATTTAAACATAACTGTCTCATTTTTGTCCAAAATGACTGAAAAAAATGAGACGCTGTTTTTGATTAATTACTGATATTAAACTTGAAATATATTTAACTTTGTTATCACCGTTTCATTCAGATGTGGAAGCTGAAGATTGTGAGAGCACTTTTTATTCAATTAGATATGAAATGTAGCTTATACAGATCAAAGTGTACTTTTGTGTCTCATTTTTACCACACTTGACCCTATGCTTGTAGATATTATAATTTCTCGTTTCAGTTTATTCTTTTCAAATATCCATGATAACCAAAGGTCAAGATTGATTGTAATGGTTTGAACTTTGTATGACACTGTAACAATATGTCATGAAAATAAAGCTATCGTTGTGTTATAGTTAAAAAGTAAATATTATGTTTCAGTAGCGGTTTTATAAGTCGGTTTGAAGTAAAAACTTTGTGAAATCTGCCAAATGAATAGGATGAAAGTACGAATTAATGTCTTTTAAGGGTTGAGAGTGATTGGAAAATATTTCATTTTACTAAGGGTCCTCGAAAAGCCTGCGTTGTGACGGTTGTGGGTAGGGGTATAGGGGTTGGGGTTGGGCTCGCCGCTACTGTCAACAGCAGAAGCTAAAAGCGCTACTCATGGCACAAAAAAGCTCTCACGGAAACCGTTATATGAAATCTGTAACATAAAACTGTTATTTAGTGGGAAAGTGTACCATTATATCCTAATTGAGTTTGTGTTTCTACGTTGTTGGGGTGAAACAGTTTCAAACTAGAAAGGGAAACCAACTTTTAGGTGAACCGCAAATGTTAAGTCGTAGTTTTACATTCATTAAAGATGAACAGTGAAGAATTTTAACAAGGTTCTTTTATCACATAATTAATGGGTAAATTTTGTTATGTTACTTTTCATGATAAGGGTGCTAGATAAATTGCGACACTGCTATACTTATTGCTCGCTCTATCCCACTGTATGTATAATTATGCATGTGAAAGTATGTATAATGTTTTGCTTGTTGGATTGGGCAACATTTTTGTATAATACTATACTTAAAGATTAACATTAAATCAAAGCCAAATAACCAATGCAGTCGGATGTACAAGGCAGTATTTTATCTTCCTAGCTACTACTTATATTGTATTATCATGCGACACAATCCACAATTGTCTGGTGTTTTATGATTGTATTCTAATGTGTTTTAATGAATTAATTTCGTGTACACTGTGTTCTAAAAATGTGAAATTAAATTTTGTATGAAATGTGATGAGTTATAAAAAGATCAAATTATTACGTTATAAGGCTTCGGTTACTATTTTAGTGATGCTATATTATCCCAAAGATAGTCATAATGCACATCGGAGTAGTAGATTGTGTGGTTCAAAAATCAAACAAACGGGAAAACGTTCGCGGTTAAAAATGAAATTTGTGCGTTAAAAATAAATTTAATATGGTGCATATGCCCCACTACACAGAAGTGTCAAGTTATTACATATTTTAATGGTTTTCTCATTAGAATTTGTATCATTTGTGACAAAGTTGGACAAGATACGAAGTAGTATGATAAGAAAGAAAGTAGGAGTAGAGCCTAAAGTTCAAGATGGGAAAGGAGCGACTACGATGGTATGGATATATGAGAAGAATGGAGAAGAATAGAATCCCAAGACAAGCATTTGAACTAAAGAATGATATGAGAAGAGTGGGAAGACCTCTAGATAGGTGGCCAGATCAAGTACAGGCAGATGTGGAGGAGAGAGGAGAGAAGTGGGAAGTGGTTGAAGAGAGAGAAAGATGGTGGTGGGACAGGAAAAAGTGGAGAGAGTTGGTGTTACGACAAGAAAATGAGGAAGAAGATGAGGTGCCGAGCTTGGCAGGCCGGTGCTGATTCGGTGATGCCCAAGATTTAGATGGAAACACCCCTTTACCCAACTAAACGATGTTGGAACAAAGTGTAGTGATATATATAAATCAAACTAAACTTAATTATTAGTACGAAGGAAAAATTGTCCTTAAAATCTCGCAAATTAAGAGGGAATAGGCAGTTGGCAAATAGCTATTCGCTTAGTCAGGAAAAATCCATAGCCCGTCGTAGATATTCAATATTTAGATCATCATCATATAAGATGAATGGGTGGATAGAGTCAGGGCATAGTTGAATACATTGTCAGATGGGTGGATGAATAGGTGGATGGAGTCTGGGCATAGTTGAATGTATTGTCAGATGGATGGAAGGAATCTGAATATGGTGAAATGCATTGTCAAACGAAAGGATGGAGCCTAAACAAGATTTAATTCATTTCCAGACGGACAATAATTGCCAGTCTGAACAGGGCTCAATGTTTCTCAGCCAGATGTTCAGAGTCCACAGAGGGTTGAATGGATCGTCAGATGGATGCACGAGTCTGAACCGAATTGAATGCATTGTCAAACGGATGCATGGGGTCTGCAAAAGGTTATTATTAGTAGCCATACAAGAAAGAGTCCATTTGCAAATTTGAATAAAGTTCCCCAAAGCACGTTAGTGGTAATTACGAGCCATTTTAATGGAAAGCAAATTGAATGTGCGTGCAATTACTTTCCACTCACGGTCAAAAGCTAATCCTGTATTGAACCGGCACGTGGCTTTATTTACGTGATCCGGCTCAGTAGGAATGTACAGGGTACTTTAATTTATTCACAGTTTAGACAGCAATATTGATTGCAAATAGTAATCAATATTTAAATTTGGTGAGATGAAATGGTAATTGGTAGCCTACTTTTGTCGTTTGTAAAATGTTAGATCGAGTGTAATAATATGAGTTCTGTAGTGGCAGCATGTACTCACTAATTACTCAAACCAAAACAATAAAAAGTATTATGAGAATATTATAATATCGTTACATTAGACATCTCTTCTTATTATTATCACTAATCCGCTCCCGAAAAAAAACCATATCGTACACTAAGGTTTTAGTTTCGTATCATAACACTTATAAAATAACGCAAGGGAGGATTCATGATTGAGTTTTTTTATTTAACTTAATTTTAATAAAATTGGTGCTATGTTTATAAAAGGGTTTTCTCGAGTCAGTTAGTCACATTAGAATTAGTTTACACAAAAATTCGTCTTACTTAATTGCACGTTGTAAAAGTTGTTTGCTATCGATATTTGGCAATTCGTTTTTTGTGTGACGCTCAATATAATTTTAATGTTTCGACACTAACCTTCTTCGTCTCAATTTGAGCATACCATCAGTTACTGCCAAGGGAACATGAACTGTTGTTATTAAGAGCGGAGCCAGGTGGTAACACCAACCAACTACTTCTACTCCACTGAAAATTCATACTCCCCATTTTGTCTTCAATCTTTTCGCTTCTTCCTTAATCTTCGGTTCTTTGTGTCTGCACAGTTGAAAATTCACTTAAAAAGAGTGCAGATTGAAACGCATATTTCCCTTCCATTCATAACTTTAGCAAAAATGAAAAATCACTGGTTACAATTCACCCTAAAAACGATTTTTCTAAAAGGGGCGCAAGTTATTCTCCGCTTTTATTGCTAACTCATCATTGTGCTGCTGTGCTCATCCCAGCCAAGGAAAATTAATAAGAAAGTCGGCGGAAAACGGTGTGACACTGAAGAGTCTAGTCTAGAATGATGGAAATGTTAATTAAATCTCTGTTCAAGGGGCATGGAGAAGGCTGCGCCGTTGTTAGCCGGAATGGTTTTTAATCACCTTGTAAAATGTAACGAGTGATTTCCATACGGTGTTGTAAACCCGACAGGCCGCGTTAGCGCTCGAGAACGACAGCCCTAAACCTCTCTGATTAAAATGGATGAGGTTCTCGACGGTCTTGGGCCCTGGTCACAGTCCTCAGATAGCTCGGCTTTTTAGGGCGCGCGCCAGACTCGACTCGACTCGACAGTATTATTGGGGATGGAAACTAATTTGATCTGTGACACTCAAAGAATTCCCTCTTGACTTATTCATAAATGACGCGATGAATCGAGATCGGTGGCGAAGGGTCGACCATTCACACGTTATTGATTCTGATTGTTTGCTTTGGTAATGTTGTTTCACAAAATTCAATAACTCTTCATGGGACTTTTAAATGTTCCAGTTTCTATTATTCCGTCCTTGAGAACAGCATGTTGCCATTTTAGCTTCAAACTGATAATAGTCCCTGAATCGTAACGAATACGTGTATGTTGCATTGGTTATCGCATCATCACAAAATCATATTATTAATAATAGATTATTTAAGGTTGGATCGTAAAAAAGGCTTGGCCTGAATACCACCCAAAAGAAAAGATATAAATGCAAATAAAAAAAATTATGTTTTTATTTAGAGTCTACCAATCAATCAATTAATCAGAAATATATTTTCTTCGTTAGGTGTTTTTTTATCGGTATGAAAGTTTTCTCTACAAACGTTTTTAGGTAATCTCGATAATATCTCTCTAATATTTAATCAATATGTCATATAAATGTATAAGATTATTAACGGTATCTTTCTATATTCTCTCTCCCTCTCTGTTACTCTCTGTCTCTCTCCCTCATAGCGTGGATTATTTTCTTTACAGCACTCTGTGTAAATCCCCCGGCTTTGATCTCACTTAAAACAAACAGAAACGTTAACCGATGAAACTGGCACCAGTCGATTTCGAGAATCCCCGGTGTAACCCATTAAAACTCTTACGACAAATTTTCTATTGCTCGTATATATCGAGCACAATTGCTTTAGCAGCCTCCTGAAACTCAGCAAACGAGCCCGTTCGCTAATCCTGTTTGCCACCGCTCTATCCAAGCCCACCCAATTGCCACCCCATTGCCACCCCCTTACCCGTAGACATTTCGGATGGACCCTCCACAGCTCACAGGCCTGGGGATCGAAGTCTAGAACATGGCTCCGAAGTCAGTACAAAATATAAAGACAGTTTGGTTTGGTTTCTAAGTTCTGAGTTTGTGTTCGTTTAAAATTTATAATCGGATTGGAAATGATTGTCAAGATAATAGATTAAACCGCTTTTTACCGCATAAATCAAATAGACGCGATAAATATAAAAAAAAATAAGCAGTTAAAACATAGAATAATGTTTATACAGGAAGTGTATTAGAAATGACTATTCAAATTGTTATTTCTAAGTCACTAGATATTTTCAGTTTGCCAAAATATGTGCCTTATTCACTAGCTATACAATACTCATGTGTGGTTCATGTTATGTTCTATACTAATTATTTCTAGCGATTACTTTAAAAGTCAAGTGTTTCCGTTTGAAAGCTGTAGGCGCTTAGTCTGTAGGTAATTGGCGCCCCCCCCCCCCCCTAGTTCCTCGGTGGGGAGCGTGACTCGGTGAGAGCTCCCCTCAATTAAGGTAAGCTCTTAATACGTGTACTCGACGAGGCGCATACGCAAAGTGCGCCAGCTTCAAAACGAACTCGGAATGGTTAATATTATTTTTATGGTCGCCTTTGTAACATAACACGTAGTTAAAACTCTTGAAAATACAAGAAGATATTTTAATACAAGTTATGCAATATACTTTTCTCTGTGTTGATTGGGGGTGGCTGGGACAGGGGGACGGTAAAGTATAATGTGTTTACGTGAGATCATGTTTTGCTGATAACTTGTTATTCTGTCCATCATATAAAGCTACAAAATGGTAGGCCCTACATACATTTTATGTTACATATTTAAAAAGCGTGTCTTAAATGGTTTTATCTTGGTATGTTATGTGATAATATTAATTGAGTAATATTTCGTTACAAACATTACTAGATATTCTATGGTAGTAGGAATGATTTAAAACAAGCTTTTTAGAAAAAAGTTGTGAAACCACTCACTAGTCCCTATTGCTCGAATATAAATAACACGTGATTGTTAGAAAGCAAATAACAATACAAAATACATCATGGAAGTTGGAAATTGGAAGTTTTATGATAATAGCAACATAATATGCGATTTGTTATTGCACCTAGAAATGTAGAAAAATAACAACCTACTTCGGTGAAGTTCAGTAACATATTGTTTATAGCTATAAAATACATTAATTTAAGTTGAACATTTTGGCAAAGGTTTAGAGTGAGATTATTATTTCTACGGGTACGAAGTTTTCTGCTGCATCTTTGGACGGAAACGCAAAACACTCAACTCAAGTTACTTCCCCGATAGTACAATTGTTAGGGCCAAGGCCTGAGATTGATAGTGGACTAATTTGTAAAAAGAAATTAATAAATTGCACTTAACTTACCCTGATTGCAGTGTGGGCTTGTAAAAAATTGTGTGGCAAGTAAAGGACGGCAAAGTGGGCTAGAATGGGTGTTCCCACCGCAGGAATAGAGAAAAGAAGAAAGAAACTCGAGTTTAGAAGAATAAGATAGGAAATAAGATATGCATGCACAAGATGTTGAGCCAGGACAGCACAGACGAGAACAACTCGAAGACAGGCGTAGAAGAGAGCGCAGCGACGGAGAACAACAAGGCTTGTAGCACTAGAGCGCTTTTCACTTTGAACTTGAAGAGAAATAATGGAGAACTGACTGACCGAATAAACTGTTCACTGTTGCACTGATCGGAGACTTAATGGTAGAGACTGACAGGTTTGAGCTGCTCCCTGAGCAGGCGAGAGACCAACTGTACCCTGGGTAGGTGAACGGACAACTAACCGAGATAATATCAGGGCAAGAGAGCAGATAACGAGAAACTAGTTAAAGTAGGGGAAAGAGGGGAAACACAGGGTGAATCAACAAGACTAGTACGAGAATGAATAAGAGACATGAAGCAAAATATACAAATCTAAATTATACTACGAACTAAGAACATTGGCGCAAACAACAATGATAATCCGCCGTATGCAATTCCTAAAAGTAATGTCACAAATCGGTTATTATGTCTTCAATCTTCATCTCGAGAGTCAATTCTAACAGCTTAATTCATTAGCTTATTTTGGATCTTTGACCTACATAAAAGTCATTGGTTACATTCTTATTCTGAACTCTTGGTAGTGGTATTACATATTTTAGTTTGTTCAGAATTAAGAAAGGGGTAAACAGTGGCTACAAAGTTCACTATACTATGTTAATGTGACGTTATGCACATGGCAGCCCCATACCGCCACCCAGGCAACGGCGATTCTCCTACTGTGCCCGGTTACAATTTTATAATAATATGGTCTATATACGAGTGGGGTTCTGTTCAATTAAGCCACGTTAAAATTTGAATGATATTTCGTTTGTAATTAAATCGGATCGGTTGTTTAAAAAGGGGAAAGTCGAATGTCACAGCTGTCCTGCCTTGACACACGCTCATGTAAAGAAGGCGGGGGAATCGACTGCGAGTCACTCATATTACTATCATATGTGAGTCGTGATGTAACGAATTGTGTAAGCAGGGTAAATCATTTACGTTTATAAGTTTTCCACTCAAGCAAGAAACTGGAGACATAATTATTGTTATCAGGTATTATAGGTTGTCACGTCACTTTTGAGACCAGTATTTCGATGTACCCAAAACTATTAGTAACATAACTTGTTTTTACCATGACAACTACCAATCAAGAAAATACGTAAAAATTCTCCAAACAGATTTTTTTATTTTATTGATTGTAAACAACGGTCAGCGGTCTTTTACAAAACAGTATATTTACTTTTAAAGGGAGGAATATATTTCAAATGCAATTTTCATGGTATATCTAATAGTCATGCTAACTATATGATAAATAAAATCAGTAAAAAAATAGGATTTATGTCTAGGATAAGTGAACACTTATCAAGTTGGTCGTTAAAATTGATCTATAATACAATAATCCGTCCACATTTTGAATATTGTAGTATTATAATGTTAAATTTTAGTGAAAGAGAAAAAGATGCATTGCAATGTTTGCAAAATAAAGCTATGAGAGTAATATTAAAGTGTAATAGGTATACATGTATAGAAACTATGCTAAGAACATTGAATTGGATGTGTGTCAGACAGAAGCTTCATTACGATGTTTTTGTATTTATATTTTAACTAAAAAATGATTGTTTGCCAGCATATTTTAACGAATTCAAAAAATCATATAATAATAATGTACATGAACATAAAACAAGGTCAATAAATAATTTTAATGTTAAATATGTGAACACAGTTGCAACTCAAAAATCAATATTTTATGCTGGATTAAGAATGTTTGATAAATTGCCTAAAAGTATAAAAAATATAGCAAAAAAAAAACTTGTTAAAATTTAAATCTGAATGTATAACATATGTATTTGTTTATCAACCGTACAATTAGAAAGAGTTACTAGAAATAAATGTAATGTATGAAATGTTTGTATTGTAATGTGTGTAATAGCTGATGAAGCTAAATAAATGAATTGTATTGTATTGTATAAAATTTGTTAAACAACATGTCAATTTTTCCTGCCAACACAGCAAAATAATAAGCCAAGAGTTATTGTGTAGATAATTGGGGGAAATCTTCACGAAATACTCAGTTATAAGTATAATATTTCGATATCATGCACACGATACTTATTTTGGATCACAATATTACATCGTATACATCAGTATAATCAATAAACAACGCGTGAAACAGTTTCGACGTGCCAATTTGTTTCTTGTAGGAAAGTTTATTCATGTCTCTCTTCAGGTGAATGGAATGTTTAAGCACTGTTTATAGTAGGGCTTCCTAGCATTCATATAACGACTGAAGAAACTCTTCGAAAACATTTTCAGGATTGATGTGGCGGGAATCGCAACATCGACCTCCTAAATTAGAGTATTGTGCGCTACTCATGAGCTACCTCAGACGTTGCTATACTTCAAAGACTGATTTAGTTGTGATTTGGCCGGATCGGGATTGATAAAGGGTCTTCAACATATTGCATCGAAGCATCCCAGCGCCGCATGCTATAAAACTATTTTTCGATTTGGTTAGTCGGGAAACACTCCCGTAGGTGGAATCGTTAATATTAAACTAATTAAATATTAAATATTAACATTAAAACTATATTAATGCCACTTGAAAACCACATTTAAACATTTCCGATTGTCGTTAAATCTCATATTTACATAATTGGCCTACGACTTATATAAGCATATTATTCATGGTACTTTGCTTACAAGTAACTTTTGTTTGATGTAAAGGATTATGACGAAGTGGTCAGCGGAACTTGCAACTTACAATGTTTGAACAACCATTGCCAGCAATAAAGGAGGTAAAAACCTAGCGTGTATGGAACGTGGCAAAGAAATTAAGCTTATATGTATTTAGCGTCATTTCATTACAGTTGATTTATTTTCTAATTAATAAAGCAGCACGAGTTTGAGTGCAGATTAAGTCGCGTCACGCTTGCTAAGCATGGTCTTTGGTATTATGAAACATTCCATGAAAAGCCATATGTCTTGGGCATTTCGAGCTTGCCATGCATAATTTAAGCGCCCCGGCTGGCCAGCGTCGCTCTTACCGAAGTGCGTCAGCCTGTAGTACTAGCGGGCGAGGGGCGAGGATGCGTGCATTGCTAATCGGTTTCGGACTGGCTCTGCTTTGAACTAGCCACCCTCGTTTTCACTGTTTTTATTTCTAATAGCTCTGGACTTACGGAAAGAAGTGATCCCAGCATGAGGTAATAGGATTGGACTTGGATTACACGTGGTCCGGTTCTACGATTCCTGTGAACCTCTCCCACTCCCCTAGAATGTTACTCTCTCCATACGTTTGAACATGAATGCAAGAAAATATTTTTTTTTAAAATTTTTTAATAACAGACGGATTGTTAAAACGTTTAGTTAGTTATGTAATTACTGGCAATATTATTATTAACATGAATCAGTTGTGTATTGTGTTACTTGTGTGTTATGTATCAGTGTAAAAACCTTTAAATTGTGATTAAAAAAATATAGCCCTACAGTAACATTTAAATTATACTAAAAGTCATTCCACATTTCACTTCATGAATATCTACCAACCCACCTAGAACATGTTCAACAAGAATGACTCGTGAATTGAATTAAATATACAGTGTAAATTCCAGAGAATACTATTAACAAAACCCAGTTTAGGGGTTGAACTTAAGTCTAGGGCTTTAGGATTTTACATCGCTTGCATACAAACACACGCAACCCACCTCGATTTTTGGTTGTGAATTCCTTCTAAACTAAAAAAATTAAATAATACCACATTGTACAATGTACATCGATGTACTTGTCATGTTATTGTGTCTTGGAAATGCAATTCAGATTATTTTGTGGTGTGATTGTTTTGTTTTGGATTCCGCAGAGAGAAGCGGCTTCTCGTTCTGGCAACGTTGGAAAGGAGACAGGTAATCCGTCAAATTCGTATAATTGCGGGCTTATCTGATCCACAAACTACACTAACTAAGCATGAATTAAGTCAAAACGTGCCACTTACACTGAACGCTATGCTAAAGGCCAACATCCACGGACTAATGAGCCTAACAAGAGTATGTTTAGCTCAGAATAACTTGGTTTTGACAGTAAGCCTATATGTTCATTTTTTGTAAGCTACCGAATACCTGCATTATTTGCATATTTTCTTATTTGCTAAGGCAATGTATTATTCTTGTTAAAAACTTTTCTTTACTTGATACTTGATGTGTGTTTCTATGCGACCTTATCGAAGAAGCAGCACATTGTATCACTATACTGAAGATTGTTGGTTCAATTTTAGTCAACGACAATAGTGAATATGATTGACTAAACAGCACTTTTGGATTATTTCACAACTATCCGAAACACACCCTTATTATAATAAATTTAGTTATTTGAAGGGCTTTGTACATCGTGCATCCTCATGTGTATAGAACGTGCATATCCATTACGTTTTAAACTCTTCATAAGCTACATAAAGTTACGTTTATTTGTTCGATGGAATGTTTGTACTCTACAATTTATCGCGATTGCTTGCTAAATGATATAACTTTAGAAGACCTTAAAGTCAGACGTTGAAAGATTTGGTGTCATATTAAGATACGGATACCACAGTTTTGTATGAAACTCACCCGAGTAAGCTCACAAAGGGTAAAAATGTTAGGGGCTGGTTGGGTGGGTTGAGTTACTCTCGGGTTTTTAGATTAATCTACCCACACTCCATCCGTCACACTTTTGTTCGCCATGCAAAATACACTGACGTAACCCTTCCCCGTGAATGAACACAGAAAACAGTTAATCAATACGAACGCATGGGAAATGTGTTCTTTGAACCCCACTCGGCCATCGGGTGACAACTTACGCACACATGTGGTGGCCTGCGAGAGAAGTGCAGTCAAAGAGAGACGAATATTGTGGGGACTTTACCGAGAATAAAACTGGAGATGGCGGAGGAAAATACAAATTTGTAAGCGAAATAAAAATTAAGAATACACCTTAATTATGTATAATTTGATATCTCTATTCAAGGACAATTTTCAGAATAAATTAATTTAAAAAACAAAAAACAATTTTTTTTAAATCACATTTTCATTTAATTTAATATAGTTAAGGGAGTCAGTGAACAGCTCTGTCAAAATTATATGTTGAGGGAATATTTAAAAACACGTTTCTTACCAGGCAATAGGATTCCATAAACACACAATGTTGCACATTTTACTTATGTAGGCCTAGGCTGATTTAGAATAATGTATGTGCATGCAAAATTAGAGAGAAATATAATAATCAATTTTTTACAACATGTCCAAAATAAGCGTTCTTTAAAGAGAGAGTGATGAAATTCAATTGGTGAATTCCAGACCTTTTTACATTATAAAATAGTTCTGTCTGCAATCTGGTTTAAATGCTGAATAATTCTACGCGCACCCAATACGGCTCGAGACATACTCAGGGTGAGACATACTCATCTAAATGAGAGCCTCGATCTCGTACCACCTTCCACAGCTGCCAGACTAAACCAGCCAAGACGCTTAATGAGCCTCCACCTAATTACACTTAGCCTACTATACTACATTGCACAAGCAACACACGCCAAGCGTACCACTCGAGACATACTGAAGGGCAGAAGTCGTTTGTGGCTTGCGGGAGGATATTTTTACAAAAAGTAAGTGGCACAAACACTAATTTATAGCCTACGAGTTTGCTTCTGCTGTGCTATAACTCATAAGTTACATGGTAAATATGCCTGCAGCTACAAGTTGTATTAAAACTCAAAAGTAAAAAACGAATTATAAAGATTTTATAGGCGGATATTGTAAAATGCATTTTATTTTTTATGTAAACTATACATAAACGGTTGAATTAAAACATTTAACAATACTTTCAGACTTAGTTTACTTATTTATTTCTTCTGAAAAAAACTTACAATAACATCATTATTGATCGTGGATCCAATATTTATAAAATGTACGTTATAACATTTTAGATACATTTCACAATTACGTCGTATCACAAAATGTATGTCGCACACAAAATTTCAATCTTTCCCTACATTCTTAATAGTCTTTGTACTATTGTAATGGATTCAATAGTCGTTAATTAAAAATTAATTATTAGTAATATACTGGCATAAAACAATTTAATTGTTGAAAGGTATTTGCAATGAAAAGTTTTCAGTTTTTATGTGCACTTAAAATGTATATATCTATGGATATTAATAAATGTATAATATATTATAATGTTTAATGCACAACAGGAAAGTGGTTTATGATTAAAGAAACCGTCTGCCAAATTAAAAAATATAATTTTAAAATCCTTTTTATGTAATAAATATTATAACGTTATCAAATTCTTAGGTGGCAAACTTGCATTATATTATATATTTAACTGATAGAATTTAAGTTTATTTAATGGCCCAATATAATATAACAATATATCTCCCACAATGTAACAATTAAAAAAAGTAAAAATAGTAAAGTAAAAGTAAATTTTACTATCAGTGTTAATTGCGTTACATTTGAAACTTAGCAATTGTAAAGCACTGCGATAAAGCAGCTGCCGGGCCGATTAAAACACTTGTAGAAGTTTTCGTTTTGTACAATTGCAAGAAACTATCATTGCTTGTAAGAGGAGGTCAAGGAGGTTGTAAACGTCCAAATTGGTTTCGTAAAGTGGCAACATCTGTTTGGTACACAAACTAGTAGAAACTTGAGTATACACTCCAAGTATGAGTCGATTTCAACTATGAGAGTACTCTATTTAATGTATGTATGTATTGAGTTAGAAATTCCAAAGAGAATCCGAACGAATACGAACTATAAAAATCAGCACAACTAAGTATAAATACGTAATGCGTATATAAACATACTTGGATCAGATTGATTGATGTACTGTATAACTTTTTTTTGCATTATTATGAATAGTGCAAATGACATAAGTTTATACAGGTTAATAGAACAAAATATTAGTCGAATGGTATATGGTTCCAATTATTATTTTACAAATTATATTTTTTAATTTAAATCTCAAAACGTACATTACATAATGTTTAATTCCGTTTTTTCTAAAAATATAAAAAGTCTTTACAATTAATCTCCCTTTCTGATTTATTGATTTCAAATAACAGTCGGAACCTTTCGCCATCCGGAAAACGAATAATTATCATCACAACATTTACAAACGCCGTGTTATTTTTACAACGTCCTTGGTCTACGAAAGTTGTTGGTTCGTGGTCCGAAAATAAATTCCCCATCACAAAATGGTAAGGCATATTTATATAAAGTTATGGTTTAATATTCTTGAAAATGTAGGTCTATCCATATAATGCACACTACAAGATTTCAAGCTCAAACTCTCTTTGTGAACGTTCCAGGCTACTTTGATGTTTTAGAAATTGTAATAAAAGTTGCCCCAACCGTCCGAATCTCGTGTGCAAGAGAGAGAGAGGGAGGGACAGAGGGGGATTAGGTTATCTTTGAAGACATGCATTGAACTATTTTCATATTATCCGGGTTAAGTACCCGTTTTCCCCCGTTTTTGCAGTATTAAATAAAGCGTCCCTAAAGCTGCGCGGCATTACACTCGCGCCTATTAAATTGATGCTGGCGTGCGGCCAGCAAATAAACATAAGGATCGCTCAATGCGAGTGGCTGGAGTTGTAACTAAGACAACTTCATTAAAAGAGGGACTCTACATGGTCGGTATTTCAAGTATACTTGCGAAGCATCTATTGAAATTGACAAGATAATTGATCGTTAAAGCTGTTTTTTAGAACTTTCACGTAAATATAGCACTTATTTTATTGCTGGTTGGGCTTTTGATACTCCAACCACTTTCTTTTCATTCATGATTCTTCTTTCGTTCATTTCAGTAGACAAATGTCTTGACCTCGACTAGAAAGTTCATAGACTCTCAGTAGTTATAGGGCTGGGCTAAGAAACCAATATTTCGGTACGGTATTGATACGTGAGAATATTTTCGATATCAATATTTGACCTCCATATTGAAATATCGAAATTAAAAAAATCAGCTTAAAATTCAGCAATTTGATAAAAAAAACGTTAAAAAATAAATTAAAATAAATAAAACGAGGATATAAATTTAGTAGTTTGGTGGAAGTGCCGGGTCATTACACGCGAGTTAGAACGCAAAGATTGTTACGTAGTTTTGGCGTTATAATATTTAAAAGCAGGTCTTCTCTTTAGTTTTAATACAATTATTTGTGTATTTAAATTTTATTATGTTTTGGAATTTTGTTTGCACAAATATTATAAAAAATTGATATCGATTTCAAAATTTTCTATGACATCGATAATTGAATGATAAGGTACATTGTCGACATGACGATGTAAGTTTGAGTGTCAGTTTGTAATAATAACCATGTAATTGGCAAATAAGCTTACGAAATCTAACCAATAAGTATGTTGTTTGTTTCAGAGTGCTGAGATCTAGTTATGCCAAATCATGTTTACGCAATGTGTATTATAAGACACAACACGCTTACTGACTTTTGTAGTTGAGTCGATATTTTAATTTTTCCAAAATTACCTTCCACACCTGGGTACGGTGGCTTTCTATTTTTCTAGACATCGTCGCATTGCTTACAATTTTTATATATATATTTAATGTGCACTAACGACACACGTAAACAATTCTACATTTTGTAATGTCTCTAATGAATGTCTTGAATTGTCTATCTAAACTTAGCATTTTGTAAGATACGATGGACTCAGGTGTCTAGTTTCCAAATAGGTTTCATCGTGCAGAATGGGAATTACGATATGTTGGTGAAACCATTCAAATCTAAGAGTCAATAATTTTATCGCCCTCGGAGATCAAATTCGTTATCAGCTTCGTTTTTTGGTTCAAAGGTTTTAGCACAGCAATAAAACGCGATTGAGAATAACATGCTATTTACGAGTTTTATGCCATTGTGATTTTGCTCTTGTTTCGACATAGTTAGGTGCGTGCTGGCACCATGTTATGTCACCCCCTTCCCTCAGTTCCTTCTCGTCTACAAGTGATAAACGTTATACCACTTAACAACTTTTTCCGTGTTCGTTTTATCCATGGAGCATTTTCATTGTATTTAGGAAAACTCAATACGGCTTCTAAGTACGTGTAGAACTCGCTGGGCTCGGCACGCCGTTTCCGTGACCGAAATACGAGCTTCGTTCGGCCATTAGCAGAAATAATATAAATCATGGGGCTCATTATAGAGATCAGGTCGCAATGGGGAGGGATAGGGCATTGTTGTCGAGCCCCGACCATGATGAATATAAATTGCAGGTCCAGCGTCTTCCAGCAATAACAAACAACGGGGCAACACAAAGGAATCGGATGAAAAACTCGAGTGGGTGGTGAAAAAAGGGAGACGCCAAGAGACTGTTGGTCATTTCTTGCTCGAAATGAAACGAAAATATCCACGGAGGGCCTTTTAGGCGTGTAAATGCGGTAGGGTAGCCGATGCCAAGAAAGACACAGACGCGGGCCAGAGCGGCAAAGTAATTTCCATATCCTTTACAAAGCGCTGTTGTGAGTTCGTTTGTATGGATTCTCAAACAATTACAGGAAAACACTGCGTTTACTTTCAGTCAAAATAAACACGAGGCGGCGGAGAGGGTAGTCTCTACTCACTCTCTCTCCCTCTCTCTCTCCCTCTCCCTTCTCTCTCTCTCGCTTTCTCCCGGAGTAATTCGGCGAAGAAAGTCGCTTTCTTCTCGAATGCAACCTTCCGGCAAGTTCATCGTTACGCTATGTTACAGTGAATCCTGAAGCTAAAGAACAAAGAATAACCATTAGTTAGTCTAAGAGACAACTGCTGGTGACATTGAAACAATGTTAAACGAAAAATTATAACGCGAGGCACTACGCAAATTTAGACACTAACTAGGCTGAATCGAACGGGAAAACAGTAATTAAATACAGTTTTGCATTCGCAGAGCAAAACGTGGTTGACAGTTAAACTATCAAATTATATTTGAAGAAGGAAATCCGGACACGTATTGAGAAGGGGAATCCCTAGACCCAAATATGATTTCTAAAGAATGCAGTAAAGACTTCTGAAAAGTAAGTAGAATGTAAGAGGGGCTTAATAAAAGAGCGGATTATTTTTTTGAAATTTTTTTGACGGGACATAACCTCAGAATCAACAATTGTATTCAAATAACTGAAATCAGTTGCTCAAGTTCAAAATTGAATTTTTAGCAGCGGTTTTTTGTATATTATTTCTACACTCCTTTATCTACAACCTTAAATATAAGTATTATTGGTTTTATATGGTTTCAGGCGTTGCACGATTTTTTCCGTTAAACGGTACAAAATTTGAAATTGTACCGGCAGGCGAAAAAAATTGTGCAACGCAACAAACCATAAAAAACAATTATTTGTTTGTGTAAATAAAGTAGTGTATAATATACGCTGCTAATTCTTTTGAATTAACTTGTTCCAATACACCTAATAATGATCTGGTCACCCAGCAAAACAATTCAATAAAATGTTAATTATAAAATTACATAACTATTTCAGGGCGTTCGCATCTAAAAATCATATTTTCTAGGACCTTAGTTAAAAACCTTTTGTTTCTTTAAAAGTATATTTTCTTATAAGTCTCATGTTTCATAAAATAACTGTAACAAGACAACCCAAAAAATGTAATAATAAAAATTATGAACATTGATTTTTAAATAAGTACATATTATATTCAGTTTAATGGAAATCAATTTTCTTATTTAAATAAGAATGCTTTCGTTCCATTTTTAGAATGATAGTGACAAAATATTCTTGTTACGTACTAAACAATCACGTGATCAGCATGTAAAAATAAGAAAATGATTATTATCTCTAGTCGATGACGTCACTCAGGGGTTGGTGCTAATAGTCGAACCCCTTTAAAACGGCAGTCACGTAAACGCTACACGACAAGCGACCATCAAGGTCACGATATTCAACCCCTTTACAACGGACAGTCCGAAAGAAGAAGCAACATAGGTCCAAATACACCCTACCGAGGGAAGAATTCCAGATTGAATTGAATATTTGTGGATGAAAATGGAAGCCCGACAGGATCCACCCGAGGTCGCTTTATTGAAATTCCTATCAGAGTTCAATTCCTTCGTTCTCGCGCTCCTAGCGCCCCCTCGCGTCGCGCGCGACGGAAGTGGCCCGAACTATACGGAACACAGATAACTTCTTATCGAGTCACAAACTCACGACAAATCGGCCAAGTGTGGGGGTATTTTGGAAATGATAGGGCAAATATTATTATAAGAAAAATAATACCGGAATGAGACATGGCTGGTATTACAAAGACAAACTGATCACTCTACAACTTTTTTATTTGTTCATAAAGTAAGGAAAAACATGTCAAAATTAAAGCATATTGCAAAAACAAACAAAATATAAACACACAAATAAAATTTAAAATAAATTGTTTCGACTCATAACATTTTACATTTTTAATATTGAATATGATATAGGCCTAATAATAAATGATGAAAATTATTGTTCTCTCATGACACATCATTATTGTTGTAATATTAAAACTTATTATTTACAAATTTTCGAACCTTTACGTTCATGATTTTTTGCGTGAAAGTGTAAGTGTAATTATTAATTTTATTTAAAATAAATTTGGGCAACTGAACGATAGACAGTTAATAAAGGAGTAAAAATCAATCAATCAACTCTTCTAAATGTAACTAAATAAGTTTAGTCTAAATAAACGTACACACATTTCATTTTAGTATATTTTCTTAAAAATATATCTTGAAACAGTATCTTTCACGACAATAATACGCATCATAGTCTTCACTAGGATTGTATTCTTTAAATAAAATCCTTCAACTAATACATAAATACAACAAATCCAACAAATCCTTCAACAAATTAATAAAAGCTGTGTGAAATGCGTGTTGCCATCTAACAAATGAACCATTTATTCCTGCTTGCAATGCAGATGATCCAGGGTTCGGATTCAATGTTTATAAGTTCATAATATTAATGCAAATATTTTATTTTGGAGCAATAATATCAACGATTCACACATTGCACTCTGAAATATTCGAAGAATATGTTTTTAAACCTATACCGTGAGTGTTAGAGCATTGAATAATACGTCATATCGTCATAGATTAATCTGTATGTCTAATGCAAGCAATTTAATTTGAAATTGATCGAAAAAATCATCAGAGGAAGAAAGCCTGATAACGTCACGTGGATAGGGAAGAGTGGTTTTGTAAGAAAGGAAGAAAGGGGAAGGAAAGGGTAGAGGAAGGGGGAGGGGGGGTCATTCGGACGAGTGGATGACAGCAGATTTGTTTGTGTCACTCAGATTACTTTTGAAGGGAAGCTATCCCAGATGACAGCTGCTCGTTGGTGTATACGTTTACCATGGCCGTATAATAATTCATATAGCGAAATTGAGAATAATATAAAATGTTGTTGACGACAGATTTTACGAACAATTTAAAACAAAAAGCGCAAATACTTGTAAACAAATTCACGTGCATTGACGATTTTTAGTGGTGAAGAGTCGTACGGCTTGCTTGCATTGGTTAAGGGCACATTTACTAAAAAGTGAGACATTTTTAATTGGGCATGGCATAAACCGCCGCTATATCGGCAACTCCACAGTATGTATTTAATTAAGCCTGACATTGATGAGTCTGTGAGAACGTACTTCTCTAATTTATAATAACACAGTCGATTGCGGTATATACATGTGGCATATTTGTCTGGTTATTCTATTTTTAGTCTGACATTAATCACCATTCAAAATTGGATTTTTCAACGATAAACCGCTAATTTGCATGGAATGTAAAACGTTGATTTATTATACAAATGTGTGATATTTTATAATCCATTACAATTACATTGTATAGATCGAGTTGAGCCTACATCATATTATTATACTCTAGTATTCCAGTCGATTTTATCTTATGTTAGTAGTTAATTCATTTGATTCCTTAATTTTAGGAGTGAAATTGATTTAATTACAATCTAAAAGTTGAGTTTAAAATTTTAGGCAAACTTGAATGAAATTTCCTACAATTTCGCATGTTCGGTCGTTAAAGCAAGAAGGAATACATTTTGAAGTAAAGACTGCAACCGCTATGGAATGAATCATAAAAAGGCTAGCGATCTTTCCCCATTTTCTTAACCTGGAAAATGTACATAACGGCGTCTGTCGCTAAAAAAAATCCGCCAAGATATAAAAGGTAAGGAGTCATTATAAAATGGTGTAAGGCACAATTACCGTTTCTTTCACGAGAGAAAAAAACCGTGTTGTGCAACCTTATAAATAACACGGACATGATATTGTAAGGAAAAGGGGAAGCGTAATGACCTCGGCTCGGCACTCGCGCAATGTGTATATAGTGTTATGAGTGTTAAAAACCTTTGCAAACGGAGTTCTTCGAAGAAAATGGATCATATACTCTTATAATAAGGGACATGATGTTTTCTTATAGTTTAGCATTGTTATGTATTGGTTGTCTGATGTGGCACATGTGATTGGGGCGCTGGTCCGAAGCGTATGGCTCCACGAGGACGTGGGTTCGAATTCCGAATAAGACATGTTTTTTTGTAACTATCCTCCATCGTCATCCATCACCACTCATCGTCTCGAATAGCCTTTGCCACATTCCTAACAAATTGTAAACTATTCTTTGTTGTTTGAATTCGTTTGTCGTTTGCAAAAAACAAAAGAGAATGTTACCAATTTAGAAAATTTTGTCCCAAACAGTTTAACCCAATTTTTACCTAAGGTGTTTTCGATTTTGGTCGAACCAAACCGTGAACGTAGCGAAGCGAAATAAAAATGCTTGCGTTTTGATGTCCTGCCTCAAAGTTGAAAAAGAAACCTACTAACCAACTCCACTCCGAATAATATTGCAGATTCTCTTGATCTACAAAATTGTGTCAAGTATGAGAATAAAAGACAGAATAACGATGGAACTGAATCTTGAATAACAACCAGAGATAGAATTTCCTTCGCACTTAGGAAGATCAAACGAGTATGAAAGTGGTGCCGCGCCATGCAGTAAACTTGTTGAATCTCCCTCACGAGCCATCATAAGGCGCCATCATCTTATATCTCCTCCGCCCTAACACGTCCATAGCATAAGTGACCGTTATACTTTCCAACACCAAATGAGATCCACTTATTTAAGTGGCAATAAGAATTATTGCCCTATGACGTCTCAAAGCTGGTCTAGATCCGCTCAAATAACTCTGGCTTATTTGGCCGTCTTATTTCAGTTAGCTTGCGTTGGTGAAAACAAAGCCTGACTGTGTTCATATTATCTCGTGCATGGTTGAACGCATCTCCCCGAGTTGGGCTGTGCTAATATAGGCTGCTTGGCTGGGGGAGTCAAAGTTTGGTGATGGCGGGGTAGCGGGTTGGAAGGAGGGGGAGGAGGGAGGGAACTCCGTTGAACACGAACTGAGGCACTTAGGATGCATCGAGATTGGAGGTTTCGGAAAGCAATCGTTTAGTATGGTTCATTAACTTTATTTTAAAACACAATACAACATCGAATCTGAATCTTGTGTTACTTAGAAACTGTTTACGATTTAATCAATCGGATACGTTTGGTATGCATTGGATATTGTATATGATGATAATGCCAAGTAATAAATACATTCGTACGTCGAAAACGTCGTTGTCACATTTATCCAACATGTACATTTGAGTAAACGTTTGTGTTATATGCTTAATTAAGAAATATTGTCATATATTTAAAACACTTGTACTTGAATCTGAAACAGTAACATATTCTGTCTCATATATTGGAAGAGTTTAATAAAATAATATGTCTTCCATAAAAGTCTTCCACATGCAATGCATAGCTATATAAAAATGAGATGAAAATATGAAATGAAAAATGAAGTGTAAAAATGTGATAACAATGAGATTTGAGTCAACTGAAGACTTACTTTATAAAGAACTCAGGAAATGGCGTCAAAGATGATTGAGGTCATTTGGCAAGATACCAATCTTACTTCTAAGATCATTCGTTTGCACCGTATGTTTGAAACCGATGAGGTATCTGTTTGAAACCGGTGCACCATATGTCTGAAACCGATGAGGTATCTGTTTGAAACCGGTGCACCATATGTCTGAAACCGGTGAGGTTTCTGTTTGTTATCGGTGCACCATATGTCTGAATCCTCTATTTGAAACCAATGAGATATATGTTTGAAACCGGTGAGGTATCTGTTTGAAACCGGTGAACTATGTGTCTGAAACCTGTTTGGCATGTTTAAAACCGGTCAAGTATATCTCTGAAACCGGTGTGGCATATTTTTTAACAGGTATAGCATCGGTAGGTATGTTAGGCTTGTGATAATAAAATTGTATATGTTGATATTGTAAATAGTGAGAAATTAGTGAATACCGCGAGTAACAATCAGTATCCATTTTTTAAAGCTACATTCGAAAGACGGAATGGACCAGCTTCTCCGAAATTGTTCATATTACGTGTGATCAATGAGATGTACCTCTAATGGATACATCAGTAAAAGATTGTGAAGATTTTAGCCTATCTTAACGTAGTAAATAGAAAATATCATAATTATACAAAAACATCTTTAAACATTTCGAATGCAATTTCACTTTAAATGTTGTCTTTCGTACAAGTCTAACCTATGTAGAGCTGCTGGATTTGTATTTATTCCTTAGAGAAATTAATGATGATTAATTTAGGACTTGACTCTGTACTGACGTTTTTTAAATTATAAAAGATAACTATCAAATACCTGTTCTCCTAGGTCTATATAGTTTTGATATTTAACTACTATGTGTTTTTAAAAAATGTGAAAATATCGCATAAATCAATTACTTACATTCTATGCCACAACTTGAATGTGAAAGTATTTTAATCTCATCGAAATATGAAATATACTATAAGTAAAAGGTTCTATCTGCAATGTATCTGCAATGCAAGAATACAAACGGATCGAAAACTAGAACAAAAGTATTAGATTTTGATATTATGTAGCTCAGGCAATTTATTTACACGTAATATATTTATCAAAGATGAAATATTACATGACCACAAGTTCTTTTCGAGACTCCTTGTTTGGTGAACATACATGAATCATGTATGCAATACATAGTGTTAGTGTACATCTTGGTTCTAGTTCAGGATCAAGGAGATTAACAAATATCTATAGGAACAGGAACGAAAATGTACGAAATTTTCCCATTTTAACCTTCCTCATACCATAAATTCACGATTTCTGTAATCCCGGCCCCATTTGTCAGGCGATTAATACCAGATTGCAATGGGAAATGCTATTGTTAAACGAGATTACGATAATCGAAAAAGGAAATGTGAAGAAACGTTATTATTACCTCATTTAATCGAAAAATAGAAAAGGGCAACAACAATCGAATAAAACTCTGAAGAAAACACATTCGTGGAGCTTTGTAATCCGTGATTTAATCCAGGGAAAATGTCTTATCAAGGTGAAGAAAATGTATAAGAATAATAAAACGTAGCTAATCGAGATGGAGAGTAAAAGAATAATGAGGGAGAGACATATCCTGGATAAGCAAGCACAGGGTCTTTAGCATCTTTGCGTATGTCTAAAACGAAACGTATTAATATAAAATAAGCTTCGAATTAAAAATAGCTTTGATACAAATCAATTCAGAAATTACAAAATCCATCTCGGAAGGGTACTTTTGATTGATTTTTTTATTGAGTTCATTTCCTTATAATTATTATGTCTACGGGAGTTTTTCCGGATTAATTAGATTAAGTTATAAAAGTAGCTTGTTATATAGCGTACGTTTATTTATTAATAAATTACTGGGACGAAATATGAGTATATTTTACAGTATTTTTTTGTATCAATTTTTAAATAATTGGAACCTTTAGAGACGAAAATGAGATATTAGCATTACTACATATTATATCAGTGTATTTTTGGCACCATGGAACTAGATAAAAATATACATTTCTAAAATGCATAACAGTCATGTAAATGAAGTCGATAACGTTTAGGTTGCTCGAAAATCAAAATTCAACTCAAATCTATTTTAGTGTATACTGATCAATCGAGAGCATTTTTCTAAGTAAGTTTTGGTAATAATTCAGTTTGTGATCCTTGTTACTTTAAATATACAAATGCAGTTGTGCTAATCAAAGCCATGCCAAAAGGCCGCAATTTTTAATAATGTGCCGTTGTAAATCGGAATTATTTCTCAGTATAAATGAAAGTGTATAAGAGAGCACGAGGTACTTGCAGCATCGGATTGTAAGACTCAAGTTGCGTACTGCATCAAGCCTCCAGACACATATCTCAGCTGAAGTACCTCCGTGTAGGAAGCCCGTGTATAATAAACTTCTCGTAAGTTGGTTCACAAAGTAATTGCCTCAAGCAATGCCAACAACATCAATATCCAATACACTTTGAGATATACAAATCAAAGTGACATTGCAATCGAACATACACGCACGATACAAATTTACATGTCAAACTCATTATTATTCGTCCCAATTTTTCGGATATTGCCTTTATCCCTCCCACTAATCCCCTCCTCCCCCCCAAAGCCCATGTTTCCTCACCTACCACCACCTGGCCAAGCCACGAACGCAAACCGATATGCCACCACTAGGGGGCACGTATGCAAATTGAAATAAAATCGTAAAAAAGCTAATTGCGAAGCTTTTTAGAAGTTGAAGAAAAATGAAGAGCAGTTGGTTGTGGCAGACTAGGCGTAGCACTGATAAACAGTTTGTGTGCGTTCATATTATTCGAATCGTGATTTGGAATAATGATATAATAAAATGGTTTTTGTTCTTCTTCATTTAACACCGTGTCTTGAAAATTGTGTAATTGCAGTCAGAAAATATCTTGATAATTACTCATAATATAAATATACATTTAATGTATATTGTATATTTCTGTGTATTGTATGTAAGTATATTTCTCACCCGATGTTACAAAACGTCAAAGAAGAATGTGGTGATGATTGGTGCAGGGAGACGGTCTGCATATGTTCGACTAGACCTTGCTAGAAATAAATTGTCTTAGATCTTCATATATTGTTGCTATTTAAACTTAATTATTGTCAACATACACGCCATCCGATTGAAACTGTATGCGTGCAATAAATCTTAAAATGTCTAATTGCAACTTGTTTTATTTATGTGAGAGAATGAGTAAGAAATATTTAAAAGGTAAACGTGATTTCAAGCGAGAACATTTATTGAAATTTTGTGTACGTTTGACTTACAAAAGCAAGACCGTATCATTTTGTTAGTTGTTTTGCGCCCGCATTATTTCGTTTTATCGAGTTTTACTGTATTGCTGCCTAGAAAAAGACAGAAAGAACTACAAGTTACAGCTTACCTTAATGTATTACGAGGAAAACTAGAATGTATTTCCAGTAGTACTGCGGAATGTGCTAAAGAAGTAGATTCTAGAAACAAGGTTTTCTATCCTTTGTGACAAGACAGTCTAAGAGAATAGGAAGATAGATATTACAAGGGATTGTTTTTTGAGGTGAAAAACGTCAAAATAACATTGCAAAATGTCCACCTGGTTGTTTAGCTTGCTCTTTGATTTCAGGCTTAAAGATGTCTGGTCGAAGACGTCAGACTTCAGCTGGAGGGAATGGAAAAATGTCCCGACGTAAGCCGATGATAAAAGTTGTGATTCCTGAGAGTGAACGTAATCTGCAAATGTTGATGGATGGGCTTAAGTAGACATGGTTGTGGAAAAGGCTTAACTAAATTAGAGTAACACGAGAGTCGTGGGGACGGAATAACGTCAATAAATTGAGAACGTATGAATGAAAGTGATTGGGTATCAGGTACCCGAAAAAATTATATTTAACAATTAAGCCATCAGATTAATATTTTTAAAACTCCAAGAAAGATAGCTAAAAATATTCTGAATGAAGAGATAACACCAACATATTTTTAACACTTTTTAGGTCGGAACATAATTTGTCAATCACTGTATCACTATTTTTTTACTATTCTGGGCACAACGGTAGGCCTGCCCAAGCGCAAAATACGATTTTTAGCAACGATTAGGTTTAATAATATTGTTTGACCACACCTTTGTGCTATATTAGCCAACTAAAAAATATGAGTATGGGGAATGGATTTCAATAACATTTGGTGCATACACCTTTCTTGCACTTTTAAGACACATTTTTTGCACTTTTAAGACACCTTTGTAACACTTTTAAGACACCTTTCGTGCACTTTTAAGACACCTTTCTTGCAATTTTAAGACACATTTCTTGAACTTTTAAGACACCTTTCGTGCAAGACACCTTTCTTGAACGTTTAATACATCGGTCTGAGGGCTAATAAATAGATTTAACGAAACCATGCATCACAGATAGATTCTTAAAAACCAGTCTATAATTCGGAAGGTTATGGGATCGATCACAGCCGCCAGCAATCCTGACTGAAGGCATGGGAATGAGGCCAAAAACGCTTATTGACTATAAGTAGCGTTCGCTAAGCCATAGTAATTTTAAAACTATCATTTAAACTTTTGCCAATAATTATTATCAAGCTGCGAAGAATTTCTTGAATAATTTTTAACTCTCATGTTTTAGATCCGAGCGAGGAAGAACAGTTCTTGCAGTTTTCCAGCTTCCCGAGCTTAATCTCTCTTAGCTCCGAGACGTCCGGATACGCTCGGATCGTGAACTCTCAGAACTCTACGTCTCTTCGATTGTGTTCGCATGTGTCTTATTATGTCGAGTGCAATCCACATCCTGGATCATCTGCTTTACATTTTCAATCTCCACCCTATTAGTAAACAAATTGTTCACTTCTACGTTTTCTTCAATTCAACAAAATATGTACCAAATTAAAAGGGGATCGCTATGATTTGCTACATTGTTCCCAACAGTTCCAAAGTATATAACATCAAAAATCCCGGTTTCCAATTTCTAAAAATGTAAGTGCTGTTCTTACTGTATAAATGCACTCATTTTTATTTTATTTCAAACGCGTGTTTTAGAATGGAGACAAAACACGTTTGTAGAATTTCATAGGGAAATACTGGGAAACAGGAATGAAAATGGGTTTAATTATCAATTTGCCAACCTTTACTTTTGATCTCAGTCGGAAAGAATCGTGGAGGTTAAAGTCCGTTTCATTATTAAAAATTAAGGGTTTTACCATACTTACACTTTTAAATTGTATCATTAAGCTTAAGTAGGCAGTTCCTGTAAAAATAGCTTTGACTTTTGACCTCTAACGGGCGAATATTCAAAGGGCTCGTATCTTGGATCCTTGCTGTGAAACAGAACTCCCAACACAAAAACGATCACGGGTGGGCCAAAGTTCCACTCTTTTTATCAGAATATATAGTTAACTGTGGAGCTCTTGATACGCCACTGACAGTTCAATTAACCGGAACATGCGTGAGCCGCCAGGATATAAGCCTCAAGCCACTTTTAAATTCTAAATTTCAAATGTGTTCGAAAATGTGACATATTTATGTTATTGAATTATGTAGATCGATCGGAAACCATCAATAGTTTCCAACAGTGGCGTGACCATATATTACTATTATTAACTAAAATGCATTGCATTGGTGCATTGGTCGACGATATTAACGGTTCATTTTTAATCATTGCTTTTTATTTTAAAACGGCCGGAGACCTTGAAACTTTATCGGGCAAGATGTCAATCTGTATCATTTCTTCTTCCTGGATGACGCAGTACAATTACTCACTCACTGTTATCATCTTCATAAAACAGTGTCTAATATTGATCACGATATCTTTAGGAAAGTAATTTAAATATTAAAAAATGTAGTATCAACAATATTCACAAAACATTTTTTCTTCTGTCATTGTAACATTAAAAATATGTATCCCTTTCCTATTTTAACATGAATTTATGGAATTATAATTTTAATTGATAACAACTTGGTTGTTATGTCTGTATTAATAAATGTTTTTGTAATAGTTTGTGAAATAAAAGTATACATTCCATATAGCAATAGATTTTGGTTGAATGATGTTTCGTTTCTGGCCAGAAATATATTACCAAATATATTTACGTATGAGAAAAATAAAAATAAAATTAGTACACACCAGATGTGATGATTATAGGGACGCTATTGACAACAACAACAACAGGCCAATTAATAAACACCACTTAAATTAGCTGTACGTGACCTGATAGAGATCTCACATCGAACTACCCTCAACAAGATGTGGTAGCAGTAAGGCCTTCATCCCCACAACCGACTAGGCATTCATCGTATGAACTATAGCTCTGCATACCACCACTCTTATCCGCAAGGAATGCTCATGACAATACTTAGTTAAGACTAGAGTCGATTGCAAGGAATCTTCGGTACCAGGGCTCCTCCTTCAATTCCCCTCCTTAACCCCACCACTCACATATGGAGCGCCCGTTTACCAACCCTCAACCCCTCTTGTCACCTTGACGAGCTGTCTTACTGGCCAGGGAGATAATGGTGGGGGTAAGAAGGGCGGAGTCCCAAAACTGAAGATTTCATGAAATGTACTGTAGTTCGATTCGAACACCTCAGTATAATAGGGTGAGTTAGCGCTACTTGGCATAAATAAATTATAAGTTCTTACATTTATTTGGATTTCAGTCTCATTGCCAAATTAAAAATACTTTATTTTCAATGTTCAGAAATAAATAAATTTTAGCATTCAACTAATTATGTTGTGTTAAATTCGATAAATTAAGTTATTTCCATGTATAATATTGTTGGTTGTAGTTCGTCTTCAATGTGATCGCAAGTTTCAATTAATGAGCTTACAAGGTTTACCATGGCAACCAGCTTAGCTGCTTTATGGCTTTTGCCATGCCAACCAATATAGGGTCGCATTACTAAGGCTATTACAAGAACAACAACATTTCGCATTGCAACCAGCAAGCAAAACAGCGCAAATAACTATCTCGAATCTGTACCCATATGTATACATTCTTGTAAATCCCATCTAACAAGATCACATTTGAGTTTGAATCCTTGTCATATTCGAAAGTGAGGTCGTATCGATATTCTACAAGATGAAAGGTTTTATAACAGCATCTTCCCCTCGTTTCAAGAGTAACGTTTTAAGTTGTTCTTTTGTGCGTTCCTCTTGAGCTGGCTGCGCCAACAACGCGCAAGTTAATTGGTACTACAAGAGGCTGGTTCGCGTGACGCGCTACTAATATTGAGTTAGAAGCTCTGTACTTGATGGGCATAGTGAGGCGAGATTTTATTGAAAGAAAGGCAAACAATATAAGTTTAGCTCATCCTGCAATAAAGATACAAATTGAATTAATTCACAAAGAAGGTTGCGAAAGTGACGTCAACGTCGTTCACTTACCCTCAAAAAAGGGGAAAAAAGGGAAAGAATGAAACTAATACTGTTTTGCTTGAGACGTAGGGTTATACCTAGCATGGTTAACAGCCACGTTATTTAATAAACGTTTAAAGCATTCTGGTAATTTGTATTATGATATATGAAATATATTGAGTATCAGAAGGTGCAGTCATTGTCGTGATGTTGTGACCAAATTTGATGAGCTCTATTGTATTTCTACTGATCTTACTGCATTTGTTTCTGGAATATTTGCATTTGTAATTTTTGTCCATTCTAACCCTGAACATTTCTACACAAAAACAAGATTGACCAATTTCACATATCCACCTTTTACAAATTCATTTTACAAAATTATGCGGTATTCTCTTCAATAACCTTCAACAAAGAATGAAAAATTCCAAAACATTTCAGTTTGACTTAACTTGCTAGAGAAATCTTTATATTTCCCTTGATGAATTAAGAGTTTCGTCATGAGAATTTATAACATAATTATTTGTATATTTTTGTAATTGATGTTGTGTAAAGTATCTTTAAATGAGCATTGTTTGTAATCGCCGATGAATGTTCAATTCGTGTATCACGTACATTTCATTATTTTTAAGTAAATCCAAATCAGCGATGATTGTTTACCCAAACTAATATTTTAAAGGCCTCAAAAAATATTTTATATACATAGTACCCTATTTGAATTCTTGTTTAAGATAACTTACACATTTAGTATTATCATCTCAGTTTACTGTCAGCATATGTTTTTATGTCAATCTCATCAACGAAATAAAAAAATTGTGTTACACTGAGATCATATTGATGACGAATTTTTAGAAATAAAGTTGGTCTTTCATTGCTGTCCCATTATCTGATTTTCTTTAAGTTTTGACAAAAAATAAGCAATTTTAAAACAATAAGTTTTAATATGAATTAATAGTAGCTATTACTAAGCGTAGTGCAAATAATCTGGAGCAGAAATAAATCGTTATCTATACAATAAGTACAGGCCTCGTTCTCTCTAGCCAAGGCGAACAATGTTGACTTGGAAAGATTACAAGTAGTAATCTGGCGGATGAGATTTGCGAGGATCGTTGAAAGAAGTGGTTCGTGAAAGTGCAACAACGTCGTCAAATCTAATGGCAAGTGATAAAAATATCTCCGCGCTCAATATTGCTATATCAAGATACCATCTTAACACGGGATCCTTCAATTCGGGTCAGTTTCCCGGGGCCTTACTTTGTAAGCATTCCCCCCACTCTGTCGTCGTCGCGACTTCCCTGCGACGCTCGGCTGCCTCGTCCGTGTTCGCCTTTAAAGTGGCGGCTGGTTACACGGCGCTACTAAAATGGCAAACGCCGAAGAAATGAGCGGAAAGGAAATTGAAAGTATAGGCAAAAGGGAGCTTAATCTGCAAATCAGAAACTCGTTGCGTCCCGTATATTTTGACGTATGAAGATATTAATAACTTTCCATTCGTGTATTTTAAAGTTGAACATTCTGTTTTGTAAAACATGAATTCGTGAAACTTTTCTTATTTTTCCTCTTTTATATCAAACAATTTCAATATTTCCTACGAAATTGAAAAACAGATACGAAGAGTATATTTTTATTTTATAAAAAAAAAAAAATAATAACTTGTGAAAAAAATTAATATTGTAACATTTAATGTTTACAATGTTTAAATATTATTCTGTAAGTGCAGCGACCATAACATAACACAGTAAAACTCAATCGAACCCGAAAGTAGGTGGGTGGCGGGGGGGGGGGGTACGTGATCAAACTGGTTTTCTACCAGACACATGAGGAAGTTTTAATTGAGAGACCAGCGTAAAAGCTTTACTTGTAGCAGCCATCTTGCCAATCCCACCAAACCATTAAAAAAATAACTTGACACACGACTTACTTCTGCACATAATGACACGGACTTCAGCGCCAACTTGTCACTTTTCTGAGCCTTAAGCCCGCTTAATAGTCAGTCGGCGTCTTCTTCCCAGTTCAGGTGGCTCTATACATTAATTAACACCTCCTCCTTCCAAATCCTCTTAAAACGAGCCTTCAAGCTGAACTCATCTGGCCCTTCTCGGTTTCACTGGGTGACAATCAAAGTTCAGCTACGGAAACAACTGACCTGTCTCCTACAAATTCGTCTACGCAGCTCATTCGTTTCTAGAACTGTCGTTCACATGGCACGATCTAGCTATCCAACCTCTTCTTGAATTTTGCTGACCCTTCGATTAAGTCAATGAATCTTTCAAGTTTTATTATCGCTTTTACAACTATACCGTATCGCTACGGATAAAATTCCCCACACAAAATAAACAATTATATATTAAGCAAGCAATCAACCGTTAATTGTAATTTTGTGGCGGTACAATCCATAACACAATTGATTGTTTTACAATTGAAGTATTTTGTGTATATTTTACGTAAATTTTACTGTTAAAAACCACACAAACTGTTATTGTGTTAATAGATTTACTTAAATGTTTTTTAACGCTGGTGTCTTCCATCAACTGCGAATAAAAAACGAAAGAAAAGATATTACAACATATAGCGGTTAATGATCCATGTTCGTCAATACGTCAATACGCACGAGTTTTTTTCATGTCTGTTATTATGTATTTGTACAAAGTACAATGTTAAAAACATGTTACATCTCTCTTGATTATGTTATTGGTGAGATTTAATAATAATATCGGAAGAAGTAATTTAGTGATTACACGCTAGTTTTTAATCCGGGATGTTGCCGGGTTTTGTGTGTTAGTTAAAACAACAGTATTTCTGTACAAAATCGTAAATAGCTTAACAGATACCAACCTTCTAGAACTTATTAATTACCATGTTCCCACTAAATGCACTAGAAACAAACTTACTTTTTACGCGTCCAGAAGTCGCATAGACATTTATAAACATTTATGTATAAACCGCATTCAAAACCTGTTCAACACAATCCACAATACACATATTGACATTCACAATACCCCCATCCACAACTACAAAACAATGATAAACCTTGCACTATCCAAAACACCTAAGTAATCACCTAAGTTAACACAGATACATCAACTCACACATACACATTCACACACACACAAACACACTCACATAAGCTACGCGAGGCTTGGTACAAGTCTAGTTTTAGTCTAGTTTAAGTTTAATTTTAGTTATTGTATTAATATGTATATTATATTGCACTTGTGGCACCTGAATCCCGTTGTCAATAAATACATAAATTTAATTCAAATTTAAAATGCAGGCAAAGCTAGACACCGATTTAAAAAAAGAACCTGCTTCCAAAATAAATTGTTTGAACTATATCAACTAACATGCGCGCAAGCGAGGCCGAGTGTGCACGGATATTACATTAGTGACGTAGCATGCTACACAGACAAACGAACGAGACCATGAACGTGGTTCCCTTCCTTATTACGTCAGCCAGGTTTTGTCTACGCATCAACGCACATCCCTATCTCGACACACGCACGTGTGCCTCGAGTTTGACAGCCTCGTTAGCTCGCTATACGTAAAGGTTATTTATTTTCTAACCGCCGTCCACGAAATACTGGGCCTGAGCTCGTCAATCCTAGATGGGGAGGATTTCCATCCAACTTAACTAGAAAGAGTGACCGATGAGTTTACTCCACACGGAAACAGCTTGTTGACTTTCATTTCCGACCACCAATATTAAAACCACGAGAAATTACAGGTTTTAGTGATATCTCGAGAACGGTGCAAAATATCTAAAAACTGATTGCAGACAGCTATGTGGTTCTGTTCGAACAATATAATGCAAGAAAAAATATTCAAATATAATAATCGGGGCGGTTTGTATTTTAAATTTGCAATTGATTAATTAATTGTCAAATAAAAATTTACCATCATATTGGTAACCATCTCATATTTAAATCGTTTTTCGTGCAGCGTTCTCGAGATATCACTAAAAACTGAAATTAAGCGTGGTTTCAATATTGGTGGTAGGCTACCACCTTAAGGAGCTTGGGTACGGGGATTCAAGTTTCGAGTGCGGCACTTTCGTACTTTTCGAATAACATGAAAGAAATTAATATATTTTGGTTCTGTTTTCAACCTCCGATAGATTAAAAAAAATACTCGTACATAGCCGTTTCCTCATTCAACACACGAATAAAATTGTATCTTAAATTGAATTTTGATTTGATATTACGTAACGTTTCATATTAATGCACTAAGGCTATTTGTGATGATGAGTTGTGATAGATGAGGATGAAGTATGAATGAAGAGAGGAAGGGAAACCCGGTAACGGCACGTAGCCTCCTCTTTTGAAAAGTACCAATGGGACCAACGGCTTTACGTCCCATCCGAAAGTGTAACCTTGACAGACATGTTTGTAGATTCCTCCACTAACCAGGACTGCCAAGCAGACGTCGAGGAGTACGAAGCCGTTGCACTAGCTTTCGGACCCTCCATCTGCTCTAACCAGCGGTATACGAGTGTCTCAGGGCAGAGCGTTCACCCGCACTCTCCCTGACCACGCCCGATGGTTGCTTAACTTCGATGTTTGAGTGAGAACCGGCTAAACTACCTCGGTGAAACCACTGGCTTTTCTTGGTGGAGGAGTAAAGTACATTAAATCCTCGCCTTACCCAAGGGTCACCAAACACATCCCATATAATATAATCCTTGTAAAAGGAGCAATGTCAAAACTCACGCAAGACAATCGGAGGTATAGTGTTCGGTTTTAATCGTGACAGTGCCACAAGCACAGCCAGATAGACAGACGGTAAAGCGATGCTTAAGGGCGCTTAGCTACCTGATAATGTTGATTCTAAGTTTGATAGACAGACGGAAAAGCGATGCTTAAGGGCACTTTGCTACCTGACTAATGTTGAATTCTAATGTTGATAGACGTAACAACTGGAAAAGCGATGTCTTAAGGGTGGTACATATTGCTACCATAAGAATGATATTAATTCTTAAGGTTGATATGACAAACGGCAGAAGCGATGCTTAAGGTGGGCTTTGCAACGATAATGTTGATTCTAAGGTAAATCAGAATGCATTGAAAGCGATGCTTAAGGGCGCTTTGCTACCTGATAATGTTGATTCTAAGGTTGATAGACAGACGGAAAAGCGATGCTTAAGGGCGCTTTGCTACCTGATAATGTTGATTCTAAAATTGATAGACAGACGGAAAAGCGATGCTTAAGGGGGCTTTGCTACCTGATAATGTTGATTCTAAGGTTAATGACTGAGATCACACGTTGAGTTGAACATTTATTAGACGTAGACTATCGGATGTCCCGGGGCATTGTATGGTTTTCGAACACTCGCATCACACCGGCCGTGGTATTAATATCCTGTCGGGAAGTTTGCGATATCTTCGGGGTGTGTAACTAGCGCTTCAAGCGGACACACATTAAGGCACTATTGTCCAAGCATTATAAGCTCTAAAGTAACTAGGCGCTCAGCGGTATTAGGAAGTTAGAGGTTGTTCACGTTTACCTTTCGTTACGTGAACTCGACAAAGGGTATTTGTGCAACGTTTTTTATACTTGCCATAATACATTTTTCCACACCAACAATACTAACGCACAATACATTATTATTTATCAATAAACACATATAAAACAAATTGTTTTTTAAACTAGGAAAACGCTAAAGTCCCGCTGCGTTGATGGATGAGCTTTTTAAAGTTTTAAGTTTGCTTGGGATATCTTTACTTTTGCAAGTGCTTTGTTTTGCTGCCTACGCATTGTAGGTGAATGTTGTCAAGTTTCTTTTGTTTCTTGTCAATTGGTATTATTTACCGTAAAAAACTTATATTAAAAGCTTTATTTCTATGGATTCTGGCTAACTTTTTCAACTTTTTTTTTCAAAAGGTACTACATCACCATAACCTTAATGTCCATGTATAATATGAACGTTGTAGCCCCACCCGTTTGGTCAGAATTGGCCCAAATGTCACGAAAATATCGCACTAAAAATCGAAAAAAAATCGTAAAAGTACGATATTCATGAGAAATATTTCTTCGATTGTACCCAAAAACAATACACCTCTAAGTTCAGAGATTTCGAAGGTCCTGTCAAATTTTCATCAAGATCGGATAAGCCGTTTGTCTGGTAGAGAGTTAACAAACAGACAAAAAAAAACAAACAAAAAAAAAAAAAAAAAAAAAAAAAAAAAAAAACACCCGAGCTAAATTTTTTGGGGGGTCGGTGAAATTGAAGTCTTCGCTTCGCTCATCCAATTAACCACTCAGTTGTAAATATGTACTCCTTACTTAACAACTTCTTAAAATTTCAATTTTTGTGCTGAAATTCGTTCAAAACCGTCTCCAGTATAAACCCTTGGATCCCGCACACATCAAAGCCTGTTTTGCCAGAGTTCATCCAAAATCTTGAGACGGTGGTGCCGCCTAAGGCTCTGGGCAAGGGGTTTACTTAGGATTGAGTTACGTATTCACAAACAACATTGTCACTGTGTGTAAGAGCCGTAACTCGTTAAGTGGGTAATGGTAACTAAGTGCAACCCTCCAGCTCCTAAGTTCAACCTCAGAGGAATAATATCCATATCAGTTACCGCTAATATTCTTATTCAATAACGTTCAATTTCACAACACACTTTAGTAATCATATCTTAAAGATGTTTCCATGCATAACTTATCGCGCGCGCGCACATCAAATGTATTGTTCTTGCACATATCTACGCTTAATTGTTTATAGTTTATATTAATAAATACACCTCATCAAGCAAATGTTTGACATGCGGGTATGAAATTTCCCGAAATAGAGAGAAAATATGAACATAAAATTTGTATAATACCTCAAACCGTCAATACGGGAGTTTCAGATGACGTCACAACGACGAAATTACATTGGCGCCATCTAAACACATGTTTAAAGGCTAAATATTATTGAAGATTCCTCAAAGCTGCAAAACATTTGGCAGATCAACCCAATCGAATATGTACTCTTTCTTATATCTGTTATTAACGTTTTAACAAGGAAACAATTGAAAATGAAGCTTTAGTTTTTTTTCAAAAACAATTAAACGCCGAGACCTTGTAAAAGCAGATCTAAGGGCTTTACCAGCTGGCCACTTTCGACTCTTTAGGAGTAGACCTTTACCGTTTCGTATCTGACAAAATGAGTTTCAATATTACGAGAAGAACCATAGCTATCCGATATATTGACATTTTGCAACTTTTTAATCAGTGTGTAGGCGATGAAAGATACGTGATTTCTTCCTATCCGCCTATCGTATAGCCATGTTAAAATTGCATTCTTTGCCCACCTGTCACCCAAAGTTAGTAGATACTGCGCCGCAGAATCCTTTCTGAAAATCTCGTATAGGACGATTCTTTAGTTGAGATGAGTATAAGGGGGGAATAGGCCTATATGGGAAGAAACACCACATGACAAGAGTCTTCAGTTACATTTAAGAGAAATGCAATCAAGCAGGTCATGTGTCATGTCATGCATATATGGGAGTAGATCCCTAAAATAGTTCTATACAATATAACTTCAGTACATTGCGATAGAGTGATCTAAGACTAAGAACAAATTTGAATTAATTGGCGCTTCAGCAAACGATTGTATTTTTGAAAAATTATAGAAAGTAAAATTAAGTGTTTACTAATCAGTAACCACAAAATCCAATTCATAGATAAAACATATTTTTAGTTTGAATGCGTGCCTATTTATCGGAGTCATAAAAAAATTGTTATACGATGTGGACTTGTGCACTCTTCAAGGAAGTGTATACTCAATCCGATTCTTTCTGTGTGAATTTCTAGTTTCTTCAATGAAGAAGCGACTTAGGTAAATAGATTAGTTTATGAAATGTGCTGAAGCAAGTAAATGTAGAAAAGGACTCAATAAACGAATAAGCGTGTTTGTTGAGATATTGAGAATTTAGTTTATGTAGGTCAAGATAAAAATAATGTAGAGTATGAGTTAAACTAGTTAGTGTATAACTGATACGGAAATCTGCAAGCATGCTTGAGAGGAATGGCTAGGACAGGGTCGGTCTGGTGAGAAGAAATATGGTAGAATAATTATTGTGTGATAGTGATAACAGTAAAGGTAAAACCAAGACGAAAATATGAGTAATGCGCAAATGTCACAGATGGGAGAAGATTACAACTAAATCTAATGCTTTGAGCACAAAACTAGTAAACTAGGTTAAGCATATTAAACATATCAAGGAGATTATGCTGACGCGGAAGGAAGTGTTGAAATACCATGGGGATAGGCGAAAGGAGACGATAACGAGATGCTAAATATATCGTGGTGTTTTTTCATGGAAAGGAATAATACTGGCTTACCTGAATACAGTTTGATAGTGATTGCGCAAATAAAATATCATTAAAAGGGAATGAGTCATAAGTGTTATTATTTTGTTACATTGAAACGTATAAATTATTATGATTGAATTGTTCTATTCTTATGTTGCTGAAGAAATGCAAAAGTGTATAACTCTACTGCACGCGTTTATAGAAAGGTACACACGCGACATTATACTATGATTACGGCACTATGTTAGGAGGTTAAATTGCAACAAAATTTAAGTAGGAAGTAGTTTTTTTAGTAGCGCGCGAGACTATGGTAGGAATTCGTTGGCTTGATACTCGCTACCGGCAATTCTGCTTAAAGTTTGTCCAAGATTTCCCCAATTAAAAGTATAATCCCGAGATTGAGTTATAACCTTGAACATTATATCTTCCACGATCCTCACAAACACTTAAAGTTTTGCTACGAGAAATTGAATGTACGTGTACTGTGTTGGTTTCTGGACAAAAGGTGTGACACAAGGAACGTTTTGTCTCCCTTACTATTTTCTTGGGGAATCATCTTATTTCTGTGTACCTACTCAAGTATAGTACACACGAGAAAACAGAGCTACCTCAGTAGGTACGTTCAACAAGTTATATGTTTGTAAATGCAGAAGTGCAACAAAAATACACAATGCACCGCCTTTCAATGTTAGATGTGGAGGGAGTGTGAGAAAACTCCAAGATAAAATTTAGACAAACAAGTGTTACACAAGGTTGGGGTAATTTTTACAATTTTAGTATTAGGTGAGTATATTCATATACGCGATACATGCATTACAATGTGTTACGGCTAATTTAAGAATGTTACGAAATAAGGTGCAAGCAAAATAATTTGCTGTACAACACAAAATTACGTTTTTACTTCAACGGTTATGTTCAGCTGCTGAAGGTAGGAAGTAGAATAAGTGTACAATATTAATGAAAACGTTTGATTAGAACAACATAATTAAAACCGCCAACAGACGAATGATGTTTCAAGTACAGGATTGTTATTTGACAAAGGATACCTCAATAAGAATATGCGGTTTAATGAGGACCGATGCGCTAGAGATAAAAAATGATAACTAATTACATTGAAACGGTGTCGTGCAAAAAAAAGCTAGCAAAGATTCCACATAATTTTGAAACTAAAATTTGTTTTGTTATTGCATGATTTCATTTATTTTTAATATTTTTTTCTGAAATCGCTAAAATCTTTCTGTTGCGAAAACGTGTCATTTTTGCGCAATTTCAAATGAAATAAAATGTTTAAAACATTGAGTAATAAAAAGCAGTTTAGTTGAAAAATCATAAAACTAATTTAAATCTGGATGTAGGATTTTACTTTGTAAAAAATCACCGTTTGCTTCTTATCTGAAAACTTATTTTTATATTATGTTGATATAGATACAGAAAGTTATGTATCACACAATAATCCACATAAGTCACAACACTGCAAGGAAGCGAGTTGTGTTATGATATTTGTGGAGTCTCAATCGCCAATGATAGTGATATATTTGTGGTAAAAGACTCACGCTATATATAAATAGTGAACCGTTACTTTTGCGAATAGTTTAAATTCTTTTCCTCCACTGAACTTCTTTTTCTTTTAATAACTAACATTCTTCATTATTTTGTTCTTTTATGTTTGCAGTTTGTTTGAAATTGTTCGAATAACGAAATATGAGTTTTTCGTTGCCATTCATTAATTTTTTGATGGGCAAAAAATTCGCTTTCATAACAGCTGTGCTCGTTTCCAGTCGAATCAAGTGAATAAATACGAAAAAGTTAATCCGAAATTGTGTGTACAAAAAGTTGGTTGATTGGCAATTAGTATCGCATGGATGGAAGAGACAGCTAAAAAAATCGCTACTAGTGACTAAACGCTAACCGACGTGTGAATGGAGGGTAATTATGTTTCCTTTGATAAATGGTTCGGGTAAAACAAGGTACGAAATAATGACGTATTCGGGCACATTCATTCAAACAAATACGCATACAAAATTATAGACGTAAACTTTGTAGCAAGTCCATCGAATGGAATTAAATTAAACTGAATACATACCATGCCTACTTGTTTCAAATATCACTTTTCTGTTATACAACTAGCCACATTTCAGTGTGCTGGAGTAATTATTATGTTGATCGTAATAAAGCCAATTATTTTGTGTTCATGATGTCATATCCAGAAACAAAAATTATATCCCGCTCAGAAATGTTTTTCTACAGACATATTATAGTTTGGTGTTTGTAAGTTGCATGACCATCGAAATACTGGTGCAAAACATTCTTCTCTCATCCTTTTGAGTGCAGTTCGACTTTTTGTACTTTTAGGATTAGATGAAGGGAAAAATTATTTCACCCTCCGACAGATAACTTAAAACTTTTCACGCTCATAGCATTTTTCCGTACAATTTTAAATATTTTACTGCTAGTCATCAAGGTCGATGAACAATCCTTAATTTTTCTTCGATGTATACATATTTTTTTTAAACCAAATTAGAACAAAATTAGAAAATTACGCACGTTGTCGCCTACAACCGTGGTGTTCTCATACTTTGTTTAATTGTAATTTCGAGCCTCGTTCAGGTAAACCTCATAAAATGTGTTGTTAGGGATTAAAAGTCCCCTATATGCATCACTTTATGTCCGTCCATTCATCGGTGCGCGTGAGTTCGGTCTCATGATAAATGCAGAATAAGACCTCCGAATTACGAAGTTTTTTTGTTGACATTACTCCTTCAACATGGGTGATAAATAATGATTAGGTGATCCTGGGGCTCAGGGGTCGAGGATAGCATCATCAAACTTTTCGGTACCTATAACAACAACGAAATTTGAACGCGGGAACAAAACGAATTATTTTATTTCATCATCATTTTTCGACGATCTGTTGCTAAAGAAGCTTCTCTTAATATTTATTGTGTGTGATTTTCGTGCTCAAGATATAATTAGTTCATGGCATTAGTATTTTTGGTTGATGCATGTTTTTATTTGTATTTATTTTTTGTTTGTCCTTTGTATCACATTCAACAACGAACGGCGTCGACGCTAGCAAATATTTTGCTAAAACACTTAAAATGTATTTAGAAATCTCGTTCCGCAAAGAGCAATAGTTGCTGAATAGCTGAACACACCAAAACTTCTTATCGAGGACTTATCATTGTCCTGTTTTCTCTTTTGGCTTGTGTTTCATTAAATAATTATACGCCTGCAATCTAAGCAACGAGGGTCTTCTTTATTTATTTATCATGCGAGCAAGAACGACGCACGTTTAACAACAAGGACACTAAATTGATTCCATTAGTTGTAACAATTCTAATGTCCTCGCACTGTAAATCCCTTTAAACCATCGCTAATGGAAAATAACAAACTGTATCTACTGCAGTAATATATTGGAAACTTACTCGAAGCGTGCTTTGTAGTAAATCTAGCCATTTCACATCGTGTTGTATTGTTTGTATCGCTCTGTGAAAGTTTACTGAACGTAACTATGAGAGCGCAATACTTCCTAGGAAGTAAATGTATTATTCTCCTGTTACTTTCGAGGATTACACTGTGGTCTCATTAGTTCGCTGGTAACCAGCTAGGTACGAGCAGTGAGTCCACTTTCTCTGGTACTACACACCACCTTGACAGCATTTCGAAATGAAGCTGGCACGTGAAAGATTTTGTGTGAACTTAATTTTAATGAGGAGATAAAAGGATTGACGAAGTGTCTTGAAAAAGCATGATTGCGCCGTTTCCATGGATAAAGGCTGAATCGAAAAGTTATTTGAACCGAAGTTTATAAAAATATATTCAAGCGTAGATGAAAACAATTTGTTTTAATATACGATCTAGATAATATGTTCGTCACATTCAATGATCAAGATTGATTTACGAGACAACAACATACTGTGAAAAATTATAAAATATATTTTGATTACGTTTAACTTTTTAAACTAGATACTTCCATCGATACTGGTAACAACTTGAGATAAGTGAATAATAAAGTATCAAAAATACTTACAGATAGTAGTTATAATCAGGTTTGATGACAGACTTTAACTTTGAACTTTGGTACTTGATGTAATTGACAACGCGTGCACTATTATTAGTCGTTGGTGATATAAAACAATGTAAACCATCCTTAGACCGCTTGAAGAATATAATGTCGGAAACAAATTCAGAATGTTAACGCAAAAAAGATACATTGTGAAAGTTAAGGTGAAAGTTTTTAATTGAATTAGAAAGTTTCGAGTTGAGGATCTATAACAAAGAGAAGATCCGTTAATGAGTTTATGAATGTGATCATCAATAATTACCGAAGTCGGAGCGTTTTTGGTATAATTTAACTTTCTTAAAGTACTAATTCAAATTACAGTTCTATGAAAGGAAGGCTTTACCCTTTGCACGATGTTCAAACGTTATTAATATAATTAGAATTCATATTGATTAACCGATTTTAACAAGAAGACACGTTACATTTAATTTAAAAATTAAATAACGGAATATATTATTATTTAACTCTACTCTCGCATATTATACAAAACACGGATTTCAACTTTATTGTCTGTAATATATCAATTGTATTTAAACAATAGTTTATTTTTGTTTAGAATAGAGGCTGCTGAAAAAGGTGTAGGTGGATACGAAAGAAGATTGTGAACTCTTAAGGGTTGTTTTGGCTTATTATTGAGTTGATTGGAATGCATTCTGTCACATTTTGATAATGTTAAGCAGAGTTACGAAGTGTTGAACAATTAAATGCTGCTATGTTCCCCATTGTTCGTGGTGGTTAGGAGAGAGCTAATGCAAACAAAGATATAGCGATATAATAGCTATAGTCCGTAAAATAAGGTCAACAGTTTGTAATTTACTTGAATAAGAATGTTAATTTGTTTTCAAAATCTTATCGATTTAATCGCTTTATGTTCAATATATCATAAAAATATTTTTTAATTCTAGATTGTCTTATTTTGTTAATAAACAGCGTGCACTCCTTTACAATTAAACATAGGACAGATATAAATATAAATCACTCACACAAACCCTTGCCATCGAACATTGTGTTGTCAAATAATACTCAATCTGGACCCAAACCTTTATACTTTAAGATCACAATCAATCAAATCTTAAATTAACAACTCTTTTTTTAAAAATCAAAAGACTATAGACTACAAAATATGTATTATCAAATTGTTCAGTACTAAAAAATAATAAATAATATTTTTGTTTCGAGTAAACTGTTCATATAGCCTCTTAGTAAGTTAACGCGTTCCGCTCATAAGACAAGTTTAAACATAATATTATTGGTGTCCCATTGTTCTGTTAATTTTGCATAACACCCAGCGGAAATACCTCACAGCGACATGAGAAACACCCAACGCGTTAGCAAGTATTTGTTTGTTCCCCCAACAAAAGAAAAAAAGCATAAAAACCGTTAAGTGTGTTTGTAAAACAGCGCAAAGAGGAGCCGCAGTTCATTAAAACAGTTGTTCGTTGAAACGGCAAAGAAAAGCTTAACCTCCTCCTGGTGATGCTTTATGAGAAAACTCCAGAACAACGGTGTTAGCATTTTAATGGTAAACAGGTCTCCCTAAGCTGCCCCGCAATGTATTTAGTTTTATTTTTAGAATGTAGTCATTTAAAATTTTAATGATTGTTAAAGGAATTTGGTATTGTGTACAGGATTCCCTTTTTTCAGCAAACCGAATCAACGAAAGTCTTCTGAAACACAAAAATAAAATTCTTGGAGTGAATAATTGTGGAGCATTAGTTTGCGATTGTATGGCATAAAGAGAATGAGAAGAAACGAGTTTGAAACGCGTGCTCCAAGTTTTATCATCATTCTCGCCCAAGGGATCCCGACAAGATTAAATCTTCTCGAACTGTGGCAACGAACAGTTGACTTTATTATACTCATGAACAACGATCATTATAATAGTGCTTTCATGCTTAAAATAAACATGTGCTCCTACCCCTTTTTCATATTTGATTCATTAATTAATTGCATTTAATATCCTTTTCGAAATTGTTACAAAATTGTTGTGTAGTATTACTATTTCAAATATTTACTTCTGCGTCTATGTTATTAGATTTATAATTGGAAGTCCTCCTTTGTAAATCAGTTTTTTAATTGAATCGGATAGACGTTAAATAAATAAATAAAAAATAAAAATAAATAAATAAATACATTGAACCTTATGACAAGAGTAGCTGTATTCAAAATTAAGATTTAATTTACAACATATTTTATGGTATAAAAATTAAACTCGAGTGAATTTATTTATTGCTTGACTTCTATCATTACGGAATTATAAGAATGGAAGGAACTTACAAAATATCTATGAAATCTGTACTAGATTTGAAACCAAGGTAATTGGCTTCATAATATGTTTTGGAAACCAACATTAAGAGTAAAAGAGTCTACGTACGGAGCCACCAACAATGCTTAGCACCGGCAATGGCCATCAGATTTTGATGCACTGGTAGTACTTTGCAATTTGGTACACAGATTCATTCTTTCAACCTTGTTCACATTTCATTGCATTTTGAAGTGCACGATGCTTAACTCCCAATTAACATAAAGTAATGCTACGTTTCGGACCGGCACCTCCACCAAATTGCCCGCTGCAGTCGGTAAGATTACGCTCAGCAGACGTTACTTAAAGTATATAACTGGTTTCACAATTTAATATATATCACTGAGTGCACCTCTTACATACAACACATTTGTTGTCGTTGTGAGTTATATTAAACCGTTTTTTTGCCAACAATGGGAATACTTATATTTTAAGTATGGTTGATTTTTTCTCGCTTAGTTATAACCAGAGTCGAAAAAGAAGTCCCCCCCCCCCCTCCAACGAGGAGACTTCTTTATCGACTCGGTTATAACTTATACAACAACGTGTGACCGTTCAAGCAGAATTATCTACTGGTCTCTCATCACATGAAGTACAGTTATAATTGCGATTAATTAATGTGCACACCTTCATCACATTCAGTAGTCAGTACACAAATATATCGAGGCTTCACATTTGTCGGCCTATCTTCATCACATTTATCACGAAATATGTCACTGCTGTATAAGCATTACCACGTCTATCTTCATCCCGTACACAGCGATACGAACCGAGTGTTGCGGGTGACTTGTGATTTGACTTATGCCTAGAACCAACTTATTTGGACTGTCACCATTGTTGGTCTACTTTATCCAACGTGTTGGTGCGACACGAAAAGTTTTATCTTTAATATTTAAATCGTGGTAGCTGTGCTTTATAAACACATAATGTAAACTTTGATAACGATATAATGACGAGGCAGGTGTTGCGACACGTTACAGAACACGGGCGGAGGGTTGTTTGATTACGCATGCGTGTTATGTAGCCAGAGGGCGAAGTTTCTAACTCAGCTTTGACTCTGATGCGAGCAGGACTTCTTCCTTAGATACCACACTTTGAGATTCTCCACTTGGGAACATAATCGATAGATTAAACGTGTATGTCTCTAGATACACTTTAATAATTAATATTGAAATGTATCAGAAGTAAGACTACCATACAGGTTAGTTATTACTCCAAACGAATACGTAGCACAATATAAAATAACAAATAAGTTCGGTCCATCAAACTGAAGTGCTCATACAATAATCTTTATTGACCAGCTGGCCAATTAGTATGGATGACACGGATTCAGCGTACTAATCATAGCCAGTACAATTGTTTACAAAAGAAATTCATTTCAGAAAATATCAACGTAAAAAGTATGATTAATGAATTGTTGTAAAGATGATGATACAAAATGATGATGGAATACTTTAAAACAGTGGGAATAATTTTGTCAATTAATGGGAGGGGGATGAAAAAGCGCTTAAGAAAAAGGGTAAAAAAAAGGAATGGCTGCACGTGCTCTATTAGAAGACCGATGATCTCCCATTGTTCGGCAGTAAGAAAATATCGTTTACTATTATATTGTTGCATTTTTGAAATACTATATTATCGTATTAGGTTTCGATTAATTTTTGAAAACTCTTCAAATAGTTTAGGGTCTACTCACTAATTCTTTGGGAAAAATTGAAATTTTTTAAAATTCTTTAGTTTCTTACAACATATCTAGTTCGATTCCAGGCTGAAATGGATTTTGTAATTTCTGAATTGATTTCCATGCAACCAACGCCATTTAAAGCTATCACGAAATAAATAAAGTCAGATTTAATGTCATATGAGAATTACTTAAAACTTGTATCTTGAAGAACCTCCGGAACGTTGTGTTGCTCCAGCCTACATCACCACTCAGCATACTTATAATGTATGACGTGGCAATATATTAGCCTGTCCCACTATATCCTATTTCACTGTATTGGAAGCAACTGATGTGTGAAGACAGATCTGGCTCCAATGAATTGGCGGGAAAGTCAATATATTACATAAAACTTCATATTGAACAACCACGAGATATTTAAAAGCAGACTTATATGCACTTGAATAAACATGGCTTATACTTAAGATATATTGGCAAAAAAGGGGAAACCATGAAGAGTAAAGGCTTATATTTGTGAAATAATGGAATCTGTTATATATGTACGCGAGAAAAATTTGCCATTTCCACTCTTTAAAAGTTATTAGTATTGCACAAGTAAAATCTAGTTACTGAAAATAAATCTTATATTATATTCACTTTATTCTAGTCAAGGAGCGTATTTACCTGAGACAATAATTTAGAAATATATATATATATTTGTTTAACTAAAGCTACAAATAACGTTCGCGAGATTGTTGGGTGAACTTCCTCATCATCATCAGGAGATTCTTAAAGGGGTATTCACCCCTAACCTTATAAAATATATTTCATTCAAGCTAACTAGAAAGGAATTTATAAAGAAACAGAAAAATTATTGGACCCCCCATGACTCCCAAAAAATTGTCAATCTTGGCAATTTTCGAAAATTGCTTGGCCCCATCGGCATAAATCCTCCCATAAGAAATAACATAAGGACGATCTTTGAGCCCCGTGACCTTGGGGGATTTGTATCCTTAAAATTATTAGCCACTATTTACGTATTGGGCAGCCTTTTCTTAATCTCCTAATCATTTTGTATTGGAATTTGGGCAAGTGGTTTGGTCAAAATATGCTGATTACCGAGAAAGGGTGTGATTTTAAAAGGCACATTTTTGCGTATTTGAGTGTATATTTGTGCACAGTATCAAGACACGATGTTTTAGCCATTTAAGTTTGGCACGATGCTCTAGTATTTATGAAGAACAAACAAAGAGCATGTTAAAGCGGATTTAAGAAATTCCCCAAAGCGCCAATTTTCAACAATTTCAGGATCAAAAAAACCTTTTAAAAATCGTTTGACATCACAGGTCCAAGATATTATTTTTTTAAACTGTAATCCTAGTGAAATATTATGCTATAGATTGTGTGGTTAAAAATAATTTTTGGGGGTAATAGCCCATTTAACTCGCAAGTGGCCTTGGTTAAAATTTTAAAATCACGTTTTATTTTAAATTTAGTAGTCATAACACAAAGTATACTAAGATAAAAAAGTATAATAAATAAAACAACGCTTTGAACACTTATCATTAATCTTTCGACCAACAAAATAAATACCACTCCTAGTTCTGGTAAATTTTCCGCCCTAATGTAAAATTAACATCCCGTGGTATAATCATTATACCTGTTTGTAATACTACATCTTCCCAGCGTTGCTAAATTAACTACCCATGTTAAATTTATCTCCTTTACTTCTGGCTATCAATTAATCTTATTAACATACTTAAGTTGAGCAACTAAGTTTGTCTCTACAATCACTAAGTGAATCAAGTGAAGAGGTTGCGCTATAACTTGGCGCGATTACGTTAAGTGTTCTCTGTCTGATTCAGCGACAGGGGTAATTAGACGTACGCGCGCTACAACCGTACGTACAATTTGGCTGCATTACACATATTCTAGTTTAACAGCAGGAAATACTTGAATTAACTTAGTTGTCTCTATGTTTAACATTTTTTAAATATTAATTTTATAGTTTGGAATATAAAATTCGAATGAATGTTTATTTCTTTCGTTCATAGAGATTGTATTGTGTTATTATTTTTTTAGATAATAAACAAAAATGATATCATCGTTATTTGAATCAAGGTTTGTATCTATTGTCATAAGGGATTGTATATATTGTTAGTTTTTATTTTGTTCAATCTTAAGCGACCTCTAATAAAGATCGATTATCACAAATTTAATATTGTAAAAGAGTTGTGTAATAACCAAAATACTAATTTAAAGATTGCATTGTGCTATAGAGTTTATTTTATTACATTATTTTAGAATATTATATTATTTACAAACAAACTTTCGCAGCATTATGCCGTACAAAACCACCCAGATAACTGAGTATATTACAACTACACTTGTTCTTGTGCCCATATTTTATTATGCAAGTATTCAGTAACTTAAATATGAATATGAATATTTGAATATGTGTTAGTTTGGATTTTAAAAAATGTCCAAAAATCACTCTTAGAAACAATGATAAAGACATTTTGTTTCTACTTTTCTTCCCATTGGCCCAGAAAAATAGCTAGGTACATAAATTTGTTTTAAATTGAAACATTCTTAAATTGACTTATTTATTTATTATAACTCACCTGACCGCGTTGATGGTAATACATTTGACCGAACAACTTAAATAAAAATTAACATTAGGCTTATAGCATCACAGTGATATCGGTTGATTGTGTAGTAAATGCTCAAGTGGCAACACTGTGAACTGACGTCACGTGGCAAACAGTGCACTCCGTGTGGGCGTATTTATAACCCAATCTCTTTGAAAGCCAATTATCCTTTCTAGCCGAGTCGTGAAAGGCTTGCCGGATGTAAAGTGCTCTGAAAGCGGTTCACATCTCTCGGATGCCATACGACAACCATCACATAACTCAATACATTCTATCACTGCACAAATACTCGGCTACGGCGTTTAACCTATGTCAATGCTTGAGGTTACTCGATTCAAGATATTAGAAGGTGCTGTAAGGGTTTCTCTACTTAGGTATTAGAAAGTGTTGTAAGGTGTTAGTAGGTGCTGTAGGGAATTCACATTTTTTTTGTAATAAAAGTGATGTGGGGGTTTTCTCTATTTTAGGTATTATTATGAGGTGCTAGGGGTTTAGCGGTTTCTCTATTTTAGGTATTACAAGTGCTGTATTTAACTGACAGGATATCTAAATTGACTGACAACTTTTTCTGCAACTTTTACCGTGAGTAATATGTTTTATCCGACCTCTTTTGCACAAACTTGATAATTTGTAAAAACATGTGACTGGACGATAACAATTAAGAGTTCGATGTGCAGAAAATTTTTAAACTTCTTATTGTGACAAGTGATGGAAAATGATGTTTATTTATATTCCCTACATTTCGATTTGGACCATGAATCAACTACGGTATTTTAGTTTTTGATGTGAAAATTCTAGAAGATTATTATGAAAATTAAGTATTTTAAATTTTACTTGGTTCCAATACAAAATCCGTAACAATGAATTTAAAATATAAAATATAATCGTTTCAAAATTGATAATTTACTTGTTGGATGCAGTACTAAAGCCAACCTGAACTGTATATAGCTGTAAAACTGAAATAAGTACACATTTAGGACGCATCTCTGTTCTTTTTCTAACGTTAAATAATGTATATATAGAATGTACATTAAGTGCTTATAGTTATAAAAGAATATTTTACTTATTTTAAAAACAACCGTTCTAATAATCTCATCCTAATAAATTTTAAACCATACTAAAAACAGAAAAGAAATAGGTTTTGTAATAAATATACATATAGACACATGAGTGTATTTCCTCACAAGAGGGTTCCAACTTGAATAATATTTTCTAACAATTTCATTAAAAATCATAAGTTAAAAAACAACTTTTCAATGGCCGCGATAAAAAAAAAACTTTGGGGAAGTAAATGTATCGATCAAAACACGTAGATCTTGTATATTTTAATTTAATCCTCTAAAACGGTAGCTTCGATATTTTGGTAGCTTGATTGATGCTCAACTTTTAGTGATCGATTGATACGGCAACTTCAACATGGCTACTGGGGCCTGGATTTGATCAGAAAAGTATCGTAAATCTAATGGATTTCATCCCCCTGGGTAATGGTCTGAAAAGCTCTGCGCACAGCTCCATCCTGTAAGAGATACACTGGAATATTGACAAAACTTGTAAGGCTTAGGTTTGTCGCATTTCAAAGAAACGTAATCGGCCCACTTTGTAGGCGTAATAAAGTAGCTGGGAGGAGAATGCCGCCTCTAAAAGCAAATTCATTCTTAGTTTTTAACGTGACAGATGTAAAGTCGTGTTACAATATTCTACCTCTAGAAACATTTGTTTGATTCTGTAAAAGAGCGCCGTTTTACTAAGCATTAATAACTTAATTTTGAGCTACTTGACTTCAAAGGCAACTTTACTTTTTTATCCCCCTTTACCCATATCTGAAGACTACCGTACCAGCGTTTTAGGCGAAATCGTGTTTTCGCGGTCGCCTCACATGACGTCACAGCTGTCCGAATCCCCGAAAATACATCACGGAAACAGAAATAAAGGTTGGCGGATGTTTTATTATGTAAAGGTCAAAGGGAATCTATACCTTAATTTTAACAGTATGAAGTGCAGATAAAATATACCTACACCCTTATAAGGTTAATTACTAACTTTTGGGACCAACTTAAGAAGTTCGCTGACTAAACACTTAGAAAGTTTTATCGTTTTAAGTTCTCCTAGACAACAGTCAAGTGTTTGGCTAACAAGAAGCAAGTTGACCATAGCAGGACACGGGAATTCTCAAGTCCCAGGAGAGAAGCGTTGATGGATGGTTAGTGTGCAAAGGGTATGCAATTAATTTAGGCCAAACGAGACAGTTCTTTGTACGTGACTTACTTGGGCGTGGTGGTCGAGGAAGGGTTGTCGGAGAAATACACACCCCTTCTCAGTCTGAGAACCAAACCAAAAGACGCATGACTCTTGATGATTTTTTCCGTAAACAAATATGATGTAATGCTACCCAACCAATAATCATCTCTTTCATGTACGTCCGTCCGCCTATGCGTGTATCACGATAAAACCAAACATGACCTCCGATTGTGGGAAAGTGGCACTTGTTGTTCATGTGTCTTGTTGTAATGAGGCCGCAAAATATTAATAAAATAATAAAGATACAGAAAATGTTAGGGGTAGAGCTAGCCTCCCAGAAGATGTAAACATTTCTGCCCCCCCCCCCCCTTTGTGAAAACAGGAACAGACGAGAAACAATAATGTACTTTTTTATCTCTCATTCCCCTTTTATCGGCAGCTTCACTGAGAACGAGACTTGAAAGCTGGGTAGAAACGTGTTATTTTGTGTCTGTGTTTGTGTTATTATTGGACATCATTTGATTCAGTAGATTCGCTCCCTCTTCTGTGTACTCCATACCTGTGCGTGTTGAATAATAATGACATATTTTATATTTTAATCAAGTCTGTGAACAAGTAGATTTAATTTCTGCTTAGCTATTTATTGACAACGCATGAGATATTCTTTATTAATGGGATCCGCAAATAATTATCAAAATTGGATCACTTGTGTAAACAGGCTCAGGTAGGGATCGAAGCAACTTAATCAACATATCGTCGAAGAAGAATACAGAAATAAAATAACTAGCTACATGTGCGTTGATTTTTAGTGGACGAGCCGTGTCATAAATTTAAAATCTTTCTCGGGAGAAGCCACTCCCCCCTTACCCCCAGGGACATAAAAACAATATTTTGGAGTATCCTTTTTGGACAACAATACCAACAAAAATCGCATGTGAATCGGACGTCACGGACGGACGGGCAGCACAACAGCGACGATTTTGCTTTGCTGCCTAATAATAGGTTGTGTTTATTAAATCCAATAGAGTAAAATTTAAAAATATTCGCCAAAAAATTCGTTATAAAAAATTTGAAAGTTAAAAAGCTAATACGAGTTTCAACTTTAAATATCAATATTTAACACAATCCAGACATTTATGAATCAACATGACCAGGACTTGAAGCCGGGTCTCCTACTTGCCACAATGGCGCTTTACTCCATTTGACCACCGAAAAAGTAACTTAATAACTTCTGTATTGGCGATGCATTATAGATGTGAAAGGATAAAATTCAAGTAATAAAATCGAGAACTAATATCAACTTTTGTATCCTTTACGTCGCGGCTTAAGCCTAATAATCTAAGACTATCAAAATAAGAAAGTTCGTTTGGTTTCACGTAATTACACCTTCGAACGGATGTCTTCGAACGAAAGATTAAACGTACTTAATCCCCTCTGAGGGTTGGATGGAATCTGTAGCACCAGATAACCTATCATGCAATAGATACTTCACTGATGTGACTTGAGTTACATGATTCACAATTCTCATTGTATTCCTCCATCACTATTATATTTCAGGGAGGGACGATATTCAATAATTTTGTAATTTCTAGACGTTATGCATTAAAATAATCATAGTTATGATCAATTGCAGCAATTTATAGAGTCACAAAACATCTATTCATCGTACAAATGTAATTCTTTTCTACGCTAAACATAATAACAAATATATCAAATTCTAACAAAAAATTGAAATTAATTGTTAATCTTTTTATACACAGGACCTAATGTGTCACTACATTAAAGACACATTAAACTTATTTAAGAAAACAATTTTAAACGATTTAATAGCGCATTTAATGGTCATTATTTTGATTACTTTTACTTCTGATATAATTATAAGCCATGATTCATTGTATTTTATATGATTATATTTTAAACTCGGGAGTTATATTATGGTTAGCTGTTGTTTAAGGTGTCAACAGGATAATGAAGATTCGCGTTTGGGTTTCTTCCGTGAAGGTTCGATATTTCTCCGATTGCTGTTTCTAAATTTTTGGTAATCCTCATTATTAAGTATGAGTCGGAATGTGAGTTTTTCCATAATTCGATTTTCTCTTGTTTGTTTACTTTTCTGTGAGTTGAATTACAAGTTTTCCAATTAATTTCACTTTTAAAAACTATTTCTATTACATGAATTTAAATTTAATTTTAACAATTTGCGATTCAGTTTAGTTCACATTTTTAATTTGCTTTTAAATGTAATGTTATCGAGTTTTTTTCTACATTGTATATTGATCGCGTAACTTGTGCGCGTATTTTGAGAATTGTTAATAATGTTTATTATTTTGTGGGTAATTTTGTATTCATAGTATTATTTTCAGTCACTTGCTGACCTCCTGTGTGTATAGGATTTTATATCTACATCGGATATGTTAAATGAATAAAAATGTTTTTTATAATAAAATGCTACATGAACTTTCCTTTGTTTTTAAGAGTGTCAAAGTTTTTACTATCCAGTATGTTTTACTATTAACGACGTGTTAGAAAATATTAATAATAGTCCCTCTCTAATGGTTCTGAACATACAACTTCGCACACTTCATTTTCTAGGTATGTGAAGGATGAAATTTATAAGGCATGTAAAGTATGTGTTTAGTGTATGTGTTATATTCTGTGTATAAATCAATGTACGGTATTTATTGCGCAAACCATCAACAAAGTTGGCCCTCGAGGAGAAACTACTACAGTTTGAGTTCCATTACTCTATTTGCCTGAGTATGCTATGCTCTCAGATGTGTTGAGTGTCTCGACTACATTTAATAATGATACCATTCTGAAGCCCTTAAAGAAGTTACTTTTTCTGTCATACGTAGTTTGTGTAAAGTGACAACACTGTTCTTCTTAAACAGACAGTGTTTGCTATACGAACAGCGAGAGATTTATTCTGAAGGTCTCGTGTTCGAATCTCGCTACCGGTATAATACTGAGTGAAAGTTTGTTCTGGGGTTTTCTTCAGTCGTTAAACCGAATGCCAGGTTGATTTATTGACTGTCGTATTTTTTTTATGGTGGGTTGAAGACCAGTTATGCCTTCTCTTCCATACAACTATTACCACATTAGTAAATGTTAATTTTTAGAACTGCACAGAATTACAGAAAGACGATAAATTATTAAAATACCAATTGGTAATATGTGTGAATACCAATATTGGTATGTTAATAATATGTTTTATGTTTTTATGGCAAGACTGATTCCTCTTATAGGTCCGATAGTAATTCGTTTCATAATAGTTATACAAATTCCAAAATACCTAGCTAGACACATGAATAGGGGCATGCATTGCACCCTGGGCAGTTTTCCCACGAGTTACTGTCCACTGAAAGAGTGGTTCACGACAACAAAGCCGAGTCGCAGTATGGAGGTGTGACACTGTCCCCCTGCGCGATTGAGATGTGCAGCGGATCCGACGGGAGTACGTTGACGACTCAGTCAAGGCGCGTGGTGAATTATTCGGCTCGTTCACCCCGTCTTGTTGTCGGATCGGCCCCTTTCAAGTAGCTCCTCGTGATTGGGGTCTACTTTCAAACTCATGTATAACAACGCTTTTACAAAAAGGTTTCCCGTATAAGGTTGCCGGTTATTCAAATGTGGCAAATACGAGGAAAAAACACGAACGTACGAAATAGTCCACTACGTCGTGCACGTGAAATCACAAGCTTAAATAAATTTTAAAAATTAATTGTTCGTATCTAGAGTCTACCCTATCAGTCACATAGCTGTCTTTTAGTGGGGAACATTAAATTTAAAGTCGACAAAGCCAACCCTGTAGGCGCCGACACCATCGACGAGCGAACAATGATCAACTAGCGAGTAGTAAGTAGATCAGCACGGTCAATCGTTACTACCACTATCAAAACAGTTTAACAGAGACGGCAGCCACACGAGCTAATTTTAACCCACAACAATAATAACCAACTAACAAGCGTATTTAAAATCTACAGTGAACGAAAACTCTTATATATTTTATGTTGTGTTCTGCTGGGATCTGTATATATAGAATTACACGTCCTCACCATCACTTGCAGCACGGATATAATAGGTCACATTATCTTGCTATTAAACATCTTTCCTGGTAGGTTGTTGATGGCAAAAGCAATTTAAACGATTACTGCAAGCTGTCTGTGTGTGCTATTGATTAGAGTCTACATTGATAGATTGTTTAGAGATTTAAAAAATTTATATATTTACTGTGCTGTTTATTTTGTCTTTTTACAGGATTTAAACGTTTTCTTTACCGCAGTAAGTATTGTCTTACTTCTACCAGCATGTTACAAAACAGTGTGTTTTTCAACTTTCTTTAAGTATTCGTTTGAGATGGTGTTAGGATGCCATTAATGTGTGAACACTGCATGCCCTTCGTATTTGAAATTGGCCGGTTAATTATAAACTCATAAAGCGTTAACTCTCAATACTTGACAAAATTGAATATATATCCTTGGCAGAATAAAACTCCAGAAACAGTCTTCCTTTTGGTTTGAGTAGCAGTATCGTCGTTATTTTTAAATAGAACTCGCTATGCTATTAAAATACATTTAAGTAATAAGTTACAAGCCTTTACGTAGGATTTTTGATGCTATGTAAATTTGTATTCAATATAATTTAGAATATAAAACTGCACCTACCACTTAATTATGAATAACCATTAACTCTTGGATATCAATTCAATGAGTCAGCGAGATGGCAATCAGCCATTTAACAGCACAAGCGCGCACTAATGCGTGTTTTGTTTTTGACTAGATAGAGCATGAATACCAGATTTTTAGCTTAAAGTATAAAATGTTGCAAAACCGTAGAAAATATCTACCAAATCGAGAGCAATATATCACGTAGACACATAAATCTGGTCTGACCTGGGAGCCGGTATCATTTGGCTCATGAAGATAAGTCTGTTACAGTCCAAAAGCTCGCGCCGAAAGATTTACCACAAAGCAACCAAACATTTTACCATGTTAAACCGTTATCAAAGTTATGGACTTAATAGAAGTATGTGGTCGTCTAAGAGGTCACAGTCTAGTGATTATAGTATATCCTCGTATTTCCCCTTCCAGGAAACCCAAGAGTGAAATCTAGCATCTCGAAAAGACGAAAACACACTCAATGAGAAAACGTAATTATTTGAGGATGAGCATTAGTCTACTAAAAGATTAATAAGTGAATATCCTGGGGAGAGTTGTCCCAACTGCTTGTTCACACACAGATGATCCACACTCGTAGTTTTTTATTTGGGCTATCGAGTCCTAACACACTAAATTGAATATTATTATTAACACATTGGTAGGTGGCAACCGTTGAATTTAAACAACAGCTTGTTTAATTATATCCAAACCGATAAAATTAGAGATAGGACCAACTAAATATTGGAATATTATCCCATATTTGATTCAATGTGAACAAACAGATGTAAATTATTAAGACTTTTCTAGTTACGTTTAGTTGCATGTAAATTGTTGTTTATCATGATAAATGTTTACATTTGTGCTGTGTGTGTCTCCATGGTACTCATAGTGAAATTCAACGGTGGCCCTAAAGCAATAGTCCCAGCCAGGTCAAATATCATTTAAATACGTGTTTCAAATTACATAGTATTTGTCAGTTATATACAATTGCAAAACACGTTATAATAATTTGAACATGAACAAACACATTCGTGGTAAATTTACCATTGATACACATTATACACAGTAACCTGATTAACAACTTGTGTCAGTAAAAATAGACCTTCACACTGAGTTTCGAAAACCTTTATTGAATAAATATACTTTATTTAAACTAGGCAGCTTCGCGAACGCTTTTTACAGTCGCTTTGATGGATGAGCTTTTTTGGTTGACTATTTCTGTTCAATGATTACTAAGTTTGCGTGAGATCTCATTACTTTTCAAGTTCCATTGTAAAATTATTTTTGTTAATTAGGATTATTTTTATAAAGTAGTATTATTTGCTTTGGTAATACCAATTAACAATAGAATGTCAAATATCTCGAGAACCAAAGACTTGCTTTTTGTACGCATTGTAGGTGATTATTGTCAAGTTTCTACAAGTTTACTTGTTAAAAAAAGCTTTATTTTTTTAATAAATTCTGGGTAACTTTGCAACTTTTTCTTTTCAAAAGCATTACATCACCAAATTAACAATTGGGGGTGGGGGGGGGGGGATCGTAAAAGTACGATATTCATAAGAAATATATCTTCGATTGTAACCAAACACTTGGCAGATCTAACTTCAGAAATTTAAAAGGTCCTCTCCAATTTGCATCAAGATCGCATATGCAGTTTGTCCGGTAGAGAGCGAAAAAACAGACAAAAAACAGATCCGAGCTTTTTTTTCTCAAAGCAAGTGAAATTGAAGTCTTCGCTTTGACATTTCTAATCGCACATATTAATCATTACAATCGCATGAAAAACGTTTCGATGAAGTGCTTTTCATTTGATTTCACTTATCTCATTTTAAATTTATAAACACTATCGTGTATATAGTGATTATGTTGCCCGAAAGCAATCATTAATATTCATTTTTCGAAAGAAGTGAAAAATTAACGCGTTTTTAAAGTCGTGGAGCAAAAGAAGTCTGCGACGTGGTGGCAAGATAGAAGCCATTTATCAACGTCAAGCCTGGAATAGGAAGGGACCGCAAGACTTCGCGGGTGTGATTCTGATTCCAATGCAGATCCCGGCTGCGAGATCAAAGCTCTATCTCGCACAGTCGTGCATGCGCTTTCATACCGTGTGCTAGCAACTTCCTTTAATAACCATAACATAATGAGTTTACATAACGCTATTTTATCTCAAGAAATTGAATTTATTTATTGCTGCATGTGACTTACGTCATATAAAAGAATCGAGACATTAAATTTACTATGGAATTGTGGCATCATTATGGAATCATGATTATTTAATCAAACAAAACATATTGGTTGGAATTAAAAATGAAATGTTTTGGACAAAACATTGTTCTCTCTCTCTCTTACAGTAATAATATAATGTTTTGTTTTGTGTTTAGTCCAAACAATTTACTTTTAAGTATCAAATTACTTATTCTTCTTGTGTCTAATAAAATATTGATCATCAACAATAAGCAGATAATATAATATAAGTAAAATCAAATTATAAACGAGTTCATCGAAATGCAAGTAGAATGGTTGGATCGAGAGCTTTTACGAATTATGACTATAGAGAACGTTAAGTTGTGGTTGGTTCTCTTATCGGCTGGAGTCTGCCCCAAATATTTTCTACAAAGCACTCGACACCTGAATTACTCCACAACACACAGCAATATCAGCTAGACTGGCTTAACCCAATTACTTCACCATGGCTAATGCAACTGTGAAGATAATGTATTATTTGAATGAAGCCTGTACTGGGACCCATACATAGGCCAGAATAATGCGAAGTTGGAAGGACTGCCATGCCAGGGAAAGTTCTTCCCTCGCAAACAAGGGCAAAAGTCAGCCTAGAAAACTGACCAATTATAAAGGCTCCTGCGTAACATGAACCAATTTCTAAACTCTGTTCTGGCATTGACCAACGAAATGAACAAGTCCATACAAGTCACGGCTCAAGGAACTCGGCTGGCATTAGATTGAGTTATGTTTGTTTGGGTTGGGTTTTAGTTGCGTCCAAGTCTTAGTGACAATACCTTGCCAGCAGGCATACATACAGGATCAAAGTACTCGTTACGCTAACATGGCAACCGCAGATGAAGTTTCAGCATTTGTTTGACCCCACAGTTCACAGTTGCTCAGCAGCAAAGAGAGAGCCTAACCAGTAATGAATGACTCCAGTCAAAACCTTTGGGACGAAACCAAACTCTGAAGTTAATTCTGATACTTGCTAATTTATAACTCTCCATAGATAAGAACATAATAGGTCCTAAGTCAATTAGCACAAACATCCGGAACCAACACAGAACTCCACCCGCAGGACATGATGAAAACTTGCGACATACAAGTTGCAAAATAAGTCGCCGAGCGAGTTTCGCAAAGTATTCAAAGCTGTGTGTGAGTTGGAGATGAATGCTCATGCTAAATCTTATTTATAAATATCTTCCACTGATGTAAATCTCACACAAATATAAAGCATTTTTATTATTCTGGACGATTTTTCTCCCAACAACTCAAAAATATGTGTACATACTGCCAGGCAGGCACCGACCTATTTGTCACAATTTATTTCCCTTTTTCTCACTCTCTCGACATATTTTATTCTATCCCATTTTAAACCATCTTTTAATTCTGAATAATTTTGAAACGTCACATACGATATATATAATAGAGAGGGCATCTAGATCAGGGAATATTCTAAAAATACACATTGCTTAATTTATCCGGTTAAATTTAGTGACGCATGCCATAATTGAGTATGAAATAAAACAACTTGATAATTAAAGTAAAATACAGTATGCTGTTACAAAAGTGTTAATATCAGCAAAATATTTTAAGCCATTTAATGTGAAACCAATTGTGGAGTTGATCTGGCTACGATAAGTCCGGTTGTAGTCAACATTTTTTAAGTTAGCGCCATAAAAGCTGGTTGGTCGTTTAGTTTCAAAGCAGACTTGTCACTTCCTGTTTACCAACCTGACTCTTTACGCCCATATGCTGAGATATAAACCTAAATATCTTGTTGTATTAGTGTTATTCGTAATCAGAGCACGCTAATTGACAGATACTTCAATGCTTTCAAACCGCGAGTCAATCAAATAAATAATGTACCTAGCACGTTTGTCAATACCAGTCATATTTACATTGCCAATGAAGAGAAACGTGTACATAAATTTTACTTGGAGTTGAACATCAACAGCAAAAAGAGTTCATCATGATGATGATGATGATATGTTCTGGCGACATCTACTCCGTATTTAATACAATCCAGAAGTTTAAAAAAAATCCATCCAGATCGGGGTTCGAACCCAGATCGGGATGGGTTTTTTAACTTCTGAATTGTATTAAATTAAATATTAGCAATTCCATCTACGGGAGTGTTTCTCGACTAAGCAAATCGAGAAATGTACTCATGTAGTTAGACCTACTATGTGATAAGAATTGTTCCTCAGAAGAATATGTGCACCGCTGTGTTAAAAACAGATTGTACAAACGAAAATTATAACATTGTTCACCACTGTGACTGGACTTCACCCATATAAAAGTCGCACAAATGTGAGTCTTTAGTGAAAAGGTTAACCGTAATTAATCTAAAGGTTGTGCAACCGTGTTCTAGAGAAATAGTAAAGCTCATCAGTTCGTTAAGTAAAGGGAAAATAAAATAAAGCAACTCTAATTTGGAAGAACGTCTTTTAGAGATATTGAGCTTTTCGTCGTTGAAGCGTGCAGATTAATTCTCAATTACTGGAAGAAATCGCGTGAATCGGCTAGATAAGCAGGACGTCTGTCTGGTCTGGCACCACACTGATGACGGCGACTCTCAGTACTGCCAACCCGCATCACATGTTTTCTAACCAACATCCTCCTCCAGTCGAAGAATTGCCGAAACTTTGCTCATTTTACTGAAACTAGGTCAAATCCTAGTTGTGGATGAGAGGTGGACAGATGGTCATCTATTTTCGTATATTGGAGAATTTGTTAAAGGGGCTAAAAACCCCAAAAATTATTTTTTACCACGTGATCTATAGCACAATACTACAAGCACAATACTACACTCACATGACCGTTTAAAAAATTATATCTTGTAACTGTGTTTTTTCACGAATTTTTTAATTTTTTTGATCCAGAAATAAGCGAAAATTGGTGTTTTGGGAAATTTCTTAAATCGGGTTTAGCCTGCTTCTTTTTTGGTCCACATCGATACTAGAGCATAGTACCAATCTAAAATGCCCATTTAAAACATCGTGTCTTGAAACTGTGCCAAATAAACCCTCAAACACCCAAAAATATGCATTCCAAAATGACACCCCAACTTGGCAATCAGCGTATTTGACCAAACTACTTGCCCAAATTACAAAACAAATATAGAGAATTACAGAAAAGGCTGTAGAGTACGTCAATAATGGCCAATATTTTTTGGATCAAAATCCTCCAAGTTCACGGTGCATAAAGATCGTCCCATGTTATTTCTTATGGGAGATTTTTGCCGATGGGACCTAGCTCGAAAAATGTCATGTTTGACAATTTTTTGGGAGGTTTAATTGCTAAATTCATTACTAGTTAGCCTGAATGAAATATATTTTTGAGTTTAGCGGTTAAAAATACCCCTTTAAATGAAGAACGTCATATATTACAAGGGACGTAGCTTTTTTGATAAATTGTATTTAAATGTTTAACATTTAAGTTGCATGAATTACGTTGAACTTAAAAACTATGTGCTTTGTACATTCAGCATATTAAGTAATCATTTTTAATTTTTTAAATGTTGATACGTTCAAACTGGTATTACTCATAGTCGAAAAAGAATTTTTACCCTATCACCCATGCACTAAAATAAGTCTTAAATAATTTTGAAATAAGCGTTTTATATAATGCGCTCTCAGATAACTGAAGTTCATGTATTTCGTCTACAAATACATAATCAATCTGTCTATCCACAAAAAACAAAATCGGGCATTTTATTTTCGTGTATGTTTCTGTATCAGAAACTCTATTTCTGTGCAAACGAGAAACGCAAACTGTCACATGGACTTTAGAAAATAATAATTGCCCTTGTCGGGTAGCTTAGACCGCTGGGGCTCGAGGCTTAGCGGTTTCTTTTTAACCTCATTGGCTACCGTGCAGGGCCCCGGTTTGTCAATATACCCTCAGCGATCACTTACTCGACAAATATATTTGATTCATTCGGTTTGCTTTTATGTTTTATATAAGTAGTAAGTTAGCTACCGTGAAAGCAAAAACATTGTGATACATTACATATACGTGCACACTAAACAACTTTCCAAAATAACAAAATATCATTGCCCTCGATTACAGAAAATTAAAATTAGAGATAAGAAAAATCAATAGCAATGCACATGTGATATTATGTAATGTGTTTTTATATACTTTATTATTCAGTGATATTAGTTATATCACTATATTTAATAAGAATGTTATACTATTATATTATTACAAAATGTATTTGTAACGCATAAAACTAAAATATAGTGTTATAGTAATTGTTTCTTGATCAATGACTCATATATATATATAATATGGATACAAAATTGTGATGTTAAATTTTTTTTTTAAATAGTTTCAAAATTAATCGTTAACGATGTTATATGGAGATCAATCCACAAAAAAATCATTTTCTATGGTTTAGATAAAATGTAAGAATAATTCTTATACTTATTGTATCCGCAAACAAAACCTACGCAAGGATCAACTTTTCAGTTATTTGTCAACATATTCAGGAAATAAATCAATATGAAAAACGGATTTTGAGCACATCTCACATTTACCAAGAATTACAGACTTTTATTTTTTTTATTTGAGCCATACTCAACTGATAGCCTATGTGTTTTATGTATAGAACTAATGAGTTTTTAAAGAAATAAACTTTTATAGGTTAAACTTCATTACCCCATTTTCAACTTGAAACCAATTTAATCCTCCAGTGATATTTTGAAACCGAAAAGAAATAGCCGAGTGTTATTAACGGATTAAAAGAACTCGAGAAGGTGGCGAACACGGCACTTAAGATTGCAGAGTCCCGCAAGTGTATTGTCTATTGTGTGGGAAACGAATATCGCCGAACAATTCAAGTGCTGCTATTGCTATATTGTTTGTCTCCCAGCGTGAGTGTGAGAGAAAAAAACAATTCCGATGAAAGATCAGTTTCTGTTCTCCTGATACTTCGCCCCGTCTAACTAGGAGTAGCCTGGTTTCCGGCCGGGCGGCTGCCGCTAGACGAAGCAAGACGTGACGCGAATTTAGGTTAGTTATAGAGAACTTTTGAAAACACAATTTCACGTTTTCAACATTTTCCCAAAATATCGTTTTATTTTATTTTATATATTTTAAGAATATGATGGCCAAATAAAATAATAATAGGATAACAATATTTGACCTTAATTCGTACAACACTTCTGACCCGAACATGTTATTGAGTTTGGATGCTAATGGATTTTAGGGCGCTAAAGCTGCCATTATTCTCATTGGATGAGCGAAGCGAAAACTTCAATTTCACTGACCCCCAAAAAATTTAGCTCGGGTGTTTTTTTTTTGTTTTTTGTTTTTTTTTTTGTTTGTTTGTTTTTCTGTCTGTTTGTTAACTCTCTACCAGGCAAACGGCATATCCGATCTTGATGAAAATTTGAGGGGACCTTCGAAATCTCTGAACTTAGAGGTGTATTGTTTTTGGGTACAATCGAAGAAATATTTCTCATGAATATCGTACTTTTACGATTTTTTCGATTTTTAGTGCGATATTTTCGTGACATTTGGGCCAATTCTGACCAAACGGGTGGGGCTACAACGTTCATATTATACATGGACATTAAGATTATGGTGATGTAGTACCTTTTGAAAGAAAAAGTTGAAAAAGTTAGCCAGAATCCATAGAAATAAAGCTTTTAATATAAGTTTTTTGATTTTTTTGCGATATTTTCGTGCCATTTGGGCCAATTCTGACCAAACGGGTGGGGCTACAACGTTCATATTATACATGGACATTAAGGTTATGGTGATAAAGTACCTTTTGAAAGAAAAAGTTGACAAAGTTACCCAGAATCCATAGAAATAAAGCTTTTAATATAAGTTTTTAACGGTAAATAATAACAAATTGACAAGTAACAATAGAAACTTGACAACAATCACCTACAATGCGTGGGAAGCAAAACAAAGCAACAAAGCACTCGCAAAAGTAAAGATATCCCACGCAGACTAAAAACTTTACAAAAAGCTCATCCATCAACGCGGCGGGACTTGAGCGTTTTCCTAGTGTAGATATAGTTTGGATTGAGACTAGAAAAAAGCAAGTTCAATTCAGGTAAATTGTGAAGATAAATCATCAGTGTACGCCACACTAATTATTTTCTTTATATTCTCGGTTGTATTGTAATTGGATGAGCGAAGCGAAGACTTCAATTTCACTGACCCCCAAAAAATTTAGCTCGGGTGTTTTTTTTTTTTTTTTTTTTTTTTTTTGTTTGTTTGTTTTTCTGTCTGTTTGTTAACTCTCTACCAGGCAAACGGCATATCCGATCTTGATGAAAATTTGAGGGGACCTTCGAAATCTCTGAACTTAGAGGTGTATTGTTTTTGGGTACAATCGAAGAAATATTTCTCATGAATATCGTACTTTTACGATTTTTTTCGATTTTTAGTGCGATATTTTCGTGACATTTGGGCCGATTCTGACCAAACGGGTGGGGTTACAACGTTCATATTATACATGGACATTAAGGTTATGGTGATGTAGTACCTTTTGAAAGAAAAAGTTGAAAAAGTTAGCCGGAATTCATAGAAATAAAGCTTTTAATATAAGTTTTTTTGATTTGTATGCGATATTTTCGTGCCATTTGGGCCAATTCTGACCAAACGGGTGGGGCTACAACGTTCATATTATACATGGACATTAAGGTTATGGTGATAAAGTACCTTTTGAAAGAAAAAGTTGACAAAGTTACCCAGAATCCATAGAAATAAAGCTTTTAATATAAGTTTTTAACGGTAAATAATAACAAATTGACAAGTAACAATAGAAACTTGACAACAATCACCTACAATGCGTGGGAAGCAAAACAAAGCAACAAAGCACTCGCAAAAGTAAAGATATCCCACGTAGACTAAAAACTTTAAAAAAAGCTCATCCATCACGCGGCGGGACTTGAGCGTTTTCGTAATATATAAGGAGAATCCTTGAGTCAGATGTATCATTAATCATTCACCGATGAGGTTTTATAGGAACGAGAATGTCAATTTGAAAAATTGAAAAATGTTGAATATCAATTTTATATAGCAAATTGAGCCGAAAAAACAATTCCATTATTCTGAGAGAGGCACCACTGTTACTGTAGGAAGATTAAATGGTGATATAACAGAAAAAGTAAAATAATAACTTGATTAAAGGTATTTAAATAGATGTATCTCAATCTGCGTGACACTATTGCAGTCATTGTCGTAATCGTAACAATCGACCGAAAGTAATGTCGTTTTTATTAACGGTTTTAATGTTTTCCATGGTTAAACTTAATATATATATATATATATTATATAATTATACATACATACACATCTATTTAGAAGAAGTGTGAGAATAGTGCGCGAGTTATTTAGTTCTGTTGATGACGGAATATATGTACAAGTCGATGTGAGTGATATTCAGGCGCAATGAGTTCGACACTTTGGACCTTTTTGTTACGTAATTTAGTTTTTCTTCCTTCCAAAGTCGAAAATTTAACTTCACAATATTGAACGCAGAGTGAAAAGAAGCAGCACCTTTCCAGCTTCCGCAGAATTAGTTGGACACGTTTGTTGAACCGACACCCAGAACAATGTATTTTTTAGCGGTTGAAATGTGTTTTTAACTAAGTTTTATACCAACAATTAATATATTTTTTTCGATTTGGTTAGTCGGGAAACACTCCCGTAGGTGTAATTGCAATTTTTTACTACAATTCAGAAATTAAAAAAGTCCGCCCCAACCATCCATCCATTCAGATGTATAATGCAACTACAATTCAGAGATCAAAATGTACCCGTCCTGATGGTCTAGTGGTTAAGACGCCTGCCTGGAATGCGGGAGACCCGTGGTTCGAATCCCGGTTGAGGCGGACTTTTTTAATTTCTGAATTGTAGTAAATAATTACAATTAATATATCGATCAAGTCATGTTCAGACATGTCCAAGCAGTTTAGAACGGACAATAAGCAAAACTGATAAAAGTTCACGATTATCACGGAAATGTTCAAAAAGTGTTTTTTAAGTCGTCTGACATAACTTCCGATACTGGCTCCCATTGAGTATATGCGCATGCGAAACAACAATACTACTTTTTTTGCCATACATAGCCAGATTTACGGTTTTAATGTTTTCCATGGTTAAATTGTTTCAAATAGTGGCAACATTTTTAGATTTTCTAAACTTTTCGCAATCCACAGTTTGGTAAACACTGGATAGAGTCAGGTCTGATAAATAAGAGCGAGGCCTCGCTTCGGCTAGTAGAAAGTAGCACCTTAAACTAATAAGGCGAATTAACAATAAAAGTCCCACCATCTTCGTTCCCGGAACAGCAAATAACATATTTGTCCTCAATCGCATATAAGCTGAATTGTTAATCTAGAAGCTTTTAAATGGGCGTCTAAGATACATTAGGGAGTTAAACATGCTGCAAATCAGTGTTTCTTTGATGGCGAATAAAAAAAAAATAAAGGAAACTTAACTACAAATTTAAAAAAAAATTTAGATTAAATGTGTCTAAATCTAAAGCAGTGTCAAGGGAGTTATTAAGGTATTATGCTTCACCGTCTGCGATTAAATAAGATGAGCAGATATAATTATGCGTATACGAATTTTAGACCGCAATAGCTTATACAAGGATAATGTCTCCCCTGCATTTGGATTAGTTGGGAGTTTAACTCATTTTGAAGTGACTGAAATCTGTCAATGCCAAACTTTCCCGTCACTAACTGTGTTTTTGGAACTGTCAAAACAACGTGGCACAAACATTTAACAATTATCTACACCACACATAAATCTGTTATATGCGTGGGTGAATAAAAATCCAAATTTATTAAATTGGCGGCGCTGTCAAGCAATATATTTGTCTCCTCTCATAGCATCGTGAATCTAGCTTTAGAGTTGCAGAATGAACAGTTTCAAAACAAAATTACAAGTTGAACTATAATTATATATATTGTGCTGTGAAATATGTATGTTACAAATGGTGTATCCAGTTAATAATAATAATGTGCACTAATAATAAATGAATAATATAAAAACGTGAATATAATTGGATGAGCGAAGCGAAGACTTCAATTTCACTGACCCCCAAAAATTTAGCTCGGGTGTTTTTTTTTTTTTTTTTTTTTTGTTTGTTTTTTTGTCTGTTTGTTAACTCTCTACCAGGCAAACGGCATGTCCGATCTTGATGAAAATTTGACAGGACCTTCGAAATCTCTGAACTTAGAGGTGTATTGTTTTTGGGTACAATCGAAGAAATATTTCTCATGAATATCGTACTTTTACGATTTTTTTCGATTTTTAGTGCGATATTTTCGTGGCATTTGGGCCAATTCTGACCAAACGGGTGGGGCTACAACGTTCATATTATACATGGACATTAAGGTTATGGTGATGTAGTACCTTTTGAAAGAAAAATTTGAAAAAGTTAGCCAGAATCCTTAGAAATAAAGCTTTTAATATAAGTTTTTTGATTTTTTGTGCGATATTTTCGTGCCATTTGGGCCCATTCTGACCAAACGGGTGGGGCTACAACGTTCATATTATACATGGACATTAAGGTGATGGTGATGTAGTACCTTTGGTAAGAAAAAGTTGAAAAAACTAGCCAGAATCCATAGAAATAAAGCTTTTAATATAAGTTTTTTACGGTAAATAATACCAATTGACAGGTTAACTTGACAACAATCACCTACAATGCCTAGGCAGCAAAACAAAGCACTTGCAAAAGTAAAGATATCCCACGCAAACTAAAAATTTTAAAAAGCTCATCCATCAACGCGGCGGGACTTTAGCGTTTTCCTAGTTTATTATAAATTCACGCATACAAATACGGTTATCCGAAAACAATACAATGAGGATAATCATCAATTTAAACCGTAAATGTTTTCATTCAAATTAGGCATATATGAAAATAAAGTGATATAAATTTTCCAAAAGATGTGTCCCGATTGGGAATCGAACCCAGGTCCTTCGGACAAGTGAGCTATCTGGCAACAGGATACGCCTCTTTCAATTGCTATCTGGGTGTGACTTTATGCAAATTATATCTCTGTGGAGCATACTGTGCAGCCAACGTTATTTAACCAATTAATAAAATATATAAAACTAAAAAATTGAGAATGTCTAGGCTAAAGGTGAATTAATTATAAGAACTATAAATAAATAAATAAAAAAATAAATTTTATTTAGAGTCTACCCACTCAGTTATATAACTGATTTTCAGTGGGGGACTTTAAATCAAAGCGACCAAGCCAACCCTGCAGGCCCCGACGCAATCGACGAGTGAGCGATAACCAACCAAAGATCGATATTTTTAATAGGAAATATAGCAATCAGTGGTATGGACAGTGCGAACACCCGCGAATCAACGCCAGAATCAACAAGGCCGATTCAGAACAACTCTGAAAATTATTATGTGCTTCGTTGCTAGAACTGCTCCAAAGTCACCGTTTACAAACTCCTAAGACAAGAATTGATGGACTTAAGTCCAAACCAGAAGTTTAAAAACTTCTGACTTTAGCGGGAATCGAACCCTGGACCTTCTGCATTGGAAGCAGATACGCTAACCACAAGACCAACTATGTAAAGTATATGGATATAAAAAGTTGCTTATGAATGTTTGTTAAAGTTTGCAGCTACAAGACGAAACATTTCACCTACATAGAGTAAAAGGACATCCACAAAACTAAGTCTTCAATGCCCAGAAGTTGGATTAAAATATGCGAGTTGTAAAGTAGGATGAGACTTGGAATTATTCGCTCCACTAACTAACATAAACACAATTTCTCAGCATATCTCGTTATTAAGGAGGGCTTTTAGTAATATTTTATCTGCTGAACCTGCACAAGCAAAAAACTCAAATTATGTTACAAAGTTGGCTGAATTCCAGGTTCTTGTTATGGAATCTAAATATGGCAGTCAACAGAAAAGTTTCCATCTTGAGAAGTTCCCTTGTTTGGTTTGACTATTGACACGGGAACTCAGCTAAGTAACTGATTGCTCTGTTTTGGTTCGCGGAAAGTTGCATAAACCAGTCAACGTAATTCAACGTACACAAAGAACATCGTAGAAATGTAAAAAAATAGGATCAAGAAGAATGACATAAATAATCAAATTGGTAGTTTTACTGCTCGCACACAATTTATTATTTCACAGATTCGGAATACGCATTATGAAAGTGGATATTCCTGACGAACGACTTCAAAACTAAACTAACGTTTGCAATAGATAGAAATTTTATTTGTACATTAATGGTTGCATAGATACATTTCACACACCAAGAATGTGAGTCAGCTATAGACGAAATAACGTTTTGATGAATCGATTTACCACCACCGATGAATATGATCATGTTGAAGCCAACATCACCTTGCTCCACAATTGGGCCTTTGTAGAACTTTCATATTTTGATACTGTAGGAGCCACTTCCACAATTAAGGAAAAAGCTATGTACTCATAACCGACAGTGTTGCTCGAGCGCTAAGCGCTTGACTCTGATTCGGGAGGTCCCGGGTTCAAATCCCGTCGAGACCGGCAATCCTGACTGAAGGTTTTTCCGAGGTTTTCCTCGGTCGTAAATGCGAATGCAAGGGATTGAGTCCTCTTAAATAGCCCTCGGACATCCCTTTCCAATTGTCTTATCCGCAATATACCTATGTGTATACCCTACAGCGGGAATACTACAAAAATGTATTTATTTATTTATGCACTCATATCTAGCTTTATGTTATTAATAACATAAATAGAATCAGAAATGAAAGCTCCATTATTTAAAATGTATATGGCAAGTAAGTTGTAGTCCAATATGGTTTATGATTGTCGTTGCTCATCTACGTTTTTTCCTATACATAGATTTTATTATGACCACAAAACCAAGACGACAATTTGATTCATCAAGTTGTCAGGTAGGTAAGATTACACGTTACGTGTCACACATTTTAAAGGAAATCCAATCGTTTGAGTTTGATTGAAAATCATAGGAACGTAAGGTATGTTGTAGCTGGTGAGCCTTCATAAATACATGTGAGGAGAAAGTTGGTACATGGGCATTAGTTTCTCGATCAAAACAACAAAACATCCACAAAGCAGTGAATGTTGTAAAAGGCAACCAATACTGCTGTGAAAAGTTGCCCGCAATGCGCGACGTTGTAGGGTCGGAAACGAGCGTTGGTGTGTTGGGGGTGGAGGGGGAGGGGGCGTAACAGATATCCATTGTAGGAAGAGATCACTCTCCATATTTTAACAGCAATATCACAGGATAAAGGCAAACAAATAATCCACTATGTATGTATACGTGGTTGTTTTCACGTGTTGTTGAATGAATGGCGACACTCACACATCAACGTGTACTTATACAGAACCCTTCATTACTATGGTTTCTCGGCGCTTGCGAAAAGCTATTATTAGAGAATCAGTCAAGATTGTCGCTGGTGGGTATCAAACCCTTGACCTCCCGAATAAGAGTGTAAGAAGCATGAACTACCTCTGTTGATAAGCAGACGGTATCGTCGATCTGAATCAAAGCTGGTCGTGGTCGCTGTACGAGGTATTGAGTATAGACCTTGGCTTTAGTGTGGTATCCAAAATTCGGTTTTATTGTGCTAAACTAGGAAAACGCTTAAGTCCCGCCGCGTTGATGGATGAGCTTTTTTGTAAGTTTTTAGTTTGCGCGGGACCACTTTTCCTTTGCTTGTGAAGTGCTTTTTGAATGCATTGTAGGTGATTGTTGTCAAGTTTCTGTTGTTACTTGTTAATTGTGTTTATAAACCTAAAAAAAACTCATGTTAAAACCTTTATTCTATGGATTCTGGCTAACTTTTTCAACTTTTTCTTTCAAAAAGCAATACATCACCATTACCTTAATGTCCATGTAAAATATGAACGTTGTAACCCCACCCGATACGATATTTTCGTGACATTTGGTCCGATTCTGACCAAATGTCACGAAAATATCGCACAAAAAATCGTACGATACGAAGTACGATATTCATGAGAAATATTTCTTCAATTGTACCCAAAAACGTGGCAGGTCTAAGTTCAGAGATTTCGAAGGTCCCCTACAATTTTCATCAAGATCGCATATGCCGTTTGCCCGAAATCGTGCGAACAATCAGACAGAAAAACAAACAAAAACAAAACATTGGAGCTAAATTTTTTGAGGGGTCAGTGAAATTGAAGTCTTCGCTTTGCTCATCCAACTAAAATTTATCCCCAGACATTTGACTGGGAACACACTAAAAACTGAGATAAGCTGTGACCCACATGAAAACATTACTACATCTGTACACCCGGCTTAGCTCGAACCCCACGGCGTGTACCCTTGGGACCCACGCCGCACTCCAGACATAGCTGCATTACCAAGGGAGATCGTATCATAGTCTTATCAGCGCCCTTCGGCGGATGCTTTTCCCTATATTCGACTAAAAAAAATACCGAGTCTTTAAGTGGACACTTTGTTACGAGAATCGCTATACAAATATAAGTTGGTGAAATATCTTCTCAACTTGTTATTGATATCTCTTTCGCGTTATTTCTGTGTTTTTCTGGTCGAGAGAGTTTGAACATTGTTTGAAATATGGGAGAGAAAGTGTTAAACATGTTCGATACCTAATAAATCACGGAGTAGGACAAAAGAAAAACAGTTGGCTATCACTTTTTTCTAAGCGAGGTCTTGACGCCTCTTGTGGAGTCTAACACAATAATATATGGTTTCCTGCACGTAACGATAAACACACCACATTGACGTAACATTATATTTGGGTATTCGGTTAGAGGACTGTGGTGACTGATATATAATTTTATATCGATGTCTCTTTTATAACCACTATAAATAACCACCTCCCAGTCAAAAGCTTTCAAAGGCTACACGCATACCTTCATAATTTGATCATAAAATATTATAAAACTACATTTTTATTGGCAGGCTATATACTTGCAATCACGCTAAAATACATAATACGTGGATTTTACATAATCAATTTCCAGTTTTAACGTTTTTATTCGTCATTTTGAATAAAAAAAAACAGGTGGATCATACACGCTGTGGCACAAATAATGCTTAGCCATCTTCCGATAGTTAACTAATGAATCATTAATTACTACTTGTCAAGTTATCATTGCACTTTTAATAAGCTGAATCGATCTCAGAACCTAGGATAAATGCCCAAGTTTATGTCTAGTGCAGATAAACGGTTAAAATGATAATTATCTCTCTCAAGAACATTAACATACAATAAACTATCTTTGTTTTGTGTTTGTTACACATGCACTACATCATTAAGTCAATACTGAGTTAAGAATAAGTGACACCTCCATAATTCTTTATGTTTACCATGAATTTTGCCTATTTATTCCAACTACATAGAATCAGTTAAAACCAATTTTCGTACAGGATAACACCCGTTTAAATTAACATGAACGAACAGGCTACCAGTACCCTTATTACCCAGTGTTTTTTTTTATAATTATATGTTTTGTTATGTATTTAAATATATGTATATATTGAAATGTTTTAGATGGTCAATATATTATTCATTCTTGTCTAATGCCAAATATAAGTCCGTAAAAATAATAAACCTGAGCACACGCATCCCTTTCCCGCGCAAACTAACTTGCCCGTTGACAAAACGGTTTTCTACGTTGCCGGTAAAATGCAGGCAATTCCTTCCTCGTATACAGGACACAGTATGCGAACAATACTGCTGTCATACGTCTTCAACAACATCTACATATTGACGCTTTGACGAAACCTTTCTCGAGTCAACGAGGCAGTTAGATTATAGAGTGGCACCCAAGCAGTAGCCAAGGGTTATCAGATCAGCCCCACCCGAACCAAGCAAGTCCCTTCACAGCTTATCGTAGACGATACAGGCGACCCATGTTTTCTTCGTTCACACATTTGTTCTACATTCATGGCTGAATACCACACAAAGGCGTTCTTGATGTTTTTCCTATGCTGGACATTTCTTTTCCGAATCGTTGGCGAATCTTCATAATTGCGGTTTTCTTCTCCCTTCCTTTGTGTCTACTTCTCTTGGATGTGAGATGAGGTTTCACTTGCTTCTATTTCTTTGTCTTACTTCCAGAGAAATTGCTGCAAAATCAAATACTCATATTATTTAATTTTTATACTCTAATTGTTATTAAACATAGAAAAAATTGCATTTTTAAAATGGAATCGAATACTCATTATATGGTGACGAAATGTTACATACTTATTTTAAATTGGACAAATACAAAGAGTGAAGAAAAGAGCAAAATGCAGTCATGTAAAATCCGATATGTCGATGGAAAATAATTTACCTTCTTATTGGCAATCGTGCAGCCAAACCATATTCAGAATTCTGACCGTCTTTCATAAACGTCCTTTTATTCCATTTTCTCAATTCGTTTGTACCATACGAGAATATTTCACCATACATTTGCATAATCATCTTTAGAATTCAGCTCATACAAGGCTAATTTTATATTTTATTGATGATATAAAATTGGTATTCCCATACATCACTAATGTATCAATAGGATGCCGGTGCATTGAATGTACTTTGTACTGATCAGTATAATATTCGACCCGTGTTCATTAAATTCTCATTGCCCATCCATCGATCAGTTTCATAAATATAAAGGAATTTAATTAAATATTTGTCCCCATTTGCAAATGATTTGATGCTAAATATATAGTTAGCCAACCGTGATGTATAGTTGAGAATTAGGGCCAGGGCGAGGCCGTGTGTGCTTGTGTAGTACATAAACAAAACACTCACGACGTCAGATATAAATTCTCACTATGAAGCCTAGTGCTTAGCAGATTGTCGATCAAATGTGTAAATGACATGTGATGCATTACCACCCCCAACCCTGCAAATACACATAAACTAAAATAAATTATTTCTGGAACAGTGTAAAAAAACATTTTTCAACTTTCTAATCAGTCTAGATTATTCCATCATCACGTATACTGACTATAGCTGGCAACTTTCCCGCTTTCCCATTTTGCGAATAACGTCGGCCGATTCACGGCTCTGGCACTATTATGTTACATAAACCAACGGGGACGCACGATTTATTCGACTGGCTTTAAACGTTTTCACACAGGCCCACCCATGCGTACTCAATGTAGCAACAATACATAGTAATAGTTTTTTTTTTTTCAAATAGCTAACAATTCCAAATAAATGAAATGAAATGTTTATGAAAGGAAACTAAAGTTGGTTTTGGCATTATTGGCCGAGAAAATGCTTTTTATTTAATGACAAATTATTTGAAATTTGAAATATTTGAAATGAATAGTTGCTTACTTTGGAAGATCCGTTTCATAATAAATTTGTTTGTATCAGCTGCAAAATAAATTTGAGTATCAAGTTCTGAGACAATTAATATGCAACAACTGCTGCGAAGTAAATTGTGTTGTAAATTTAAAAATAAATTTTTAAATCTCAACATCAAAATTTCAAAATGTTAAAGCCAAATTTTGAAAATAATAAACCCTTTTTTAAACACCTTATTTTCATGGTTTATTGAGTATTAATTGGATGAGCGTAGCGAGCGAAGCGAAGATTCCATTTCACTACACTGGAGAAAAAAATTCGGAATTTTTTTCTATTTCTTTTTGTATTTTTGTGTGTTTGTTAACACGATTCCGGCTAAACCGATACTCCAATTGTGATCAAATTTTTTGGAGGCCTTCGAAATTTATAAACTTAGATTTTCCACTTTTTTTAGCGCAATCGAAAAATTATTTCTCATGAAAATCGCAATTTTACGATTTTTTTCGATTTTTTTAAACTTTCTTCGACGTATAATACCTACATGCTTTATCCGATTGTGATGAATTGTTCACAGAACTTAAATTGTATGAATGTATCTATTCGTGTGAACTTTGAGCGCAATCAAAAAATTATTTCTTTTGAAAATCGCAATTTTATGATTTTTTGGATTTTTAAAACATTTCTTTGACTTATAACACCTACATGCTTTATCCGATTGTAATGTTTTTTTTACAGAACCTTAATTTTATGAATTGATATATTAATGTGAAATTTGAGCGCAATCGAAAAATAATTTTTCATGACAATCGCAATTTTACGTTTGTTTTTGTTTTTGTTTTTTTGCATTTATTCGACTCATAACACTTACATGCTTTATCCGATTGTAATGATTTTTTTATTACAGAACCTCAATTTTATGAAATTATATATTGGTGTGAAATTTGAGCGCAATCGAAAAATAATTTATCATGAAAATCGCAATTTTACGCTTTTATTCGTTTAAAAAAACACGCTCATCCACCAACGCGCCTGGAAAGCGTTTGCGAAGCTTCCTAGTAAAAAAAAATATAAATAATATGTGCATTAGGTGACAGATAACTTAAATTAATTTAAAGTGCAACTATTCTCATTACTGTTTCTATTCTTAGTTGTACTATCAAAATAATGAATGTAAACGCGATGAGTCTACCTGTCCTAATGCCCATCTAATATCAATCAATCAACCAATCAATCAATTAATCAATCAATCTCTCATGATAATGAATACAAACACTGGCAATAATCCTCCCCTATTTCTGGCTTTCCGCCCTTGCACCCCTCCACTTTCCACCCCTACTCTGTCAGTTGAACAGATATCCAACACACAACACTACATTCACCAACTACGTGATGCTCGCGACTGGATGATTGAGCCAATCATCTGACGTAAAGTCAGGCGACGAATCGAGGCTAATGATTGGCTCAATCGCCGACGCTCACGTCTCACAATGTGAATGCAACTGTTGGGAAAACGTATCTTCTTTCTTTAGACGTCTTGTTGATAATATCCACAATACTAAAAGTTAATATCATGTGAAAGAAGATGGGTAGCATTGTGTAAGACGTAAGCTGCACAGTGCACATGATCGTCTTGTTTGGCATTGCACAATGCACATCGCTGAAAACAAAATTTAATACGTACTCTAAGCTGAAAGCATTTGTTGATCCGTTAGATTTCTTGCTATTTGCGACAAGGTAACATGAGAGTACTTTTAAACTGTTTGCCTTATCGCCTCTGTAAGTATAATTACAGCAATCTATTACTTAGGTTTAAAGGGTCAGCTAATTTCACCCGTCGTATACATATTGTATAGCTATGCAAACACCATCCATCAACTAGTCATACCATTGAGTATAGGTCATACATCTAGAATATGAGATAAGGTAAATATTTACGTTTGACGATAACATATTACCTCTGGTAAAAATAGATTTTGCTTATCGAAAAAATATTATTTTGCCTTTATTTACACAGCATTTTAAAGGAATGCCACAGAGGTAAATATAATACACATGCAAGTTACTAAAAGATGCAGAACAGAACTTAACAAGACAAACATGATAGTAAATATGAACACAAGTCATGATAATATCAACATACAACACATAGACATTGATTTAAAACAAGAGTCCTTACCTAAATCAATGTTAATAGTAGATGGCTAGTCAATATATGAATTTTGAATTCTATTGAAAATTGAAAACTTTGAAATGTTAGTTCTGTTTTTACATGTACGAAATAGTTTTGTGTGTCTAGCTAGACCTACGTTGCGGCGCATTAAAATTGATTTTCGATAAAAGCGCTCCACAGCCAATAGTATTGTTTACAATTTTGTGTAAGGTCAATAAAGACTAGCATCAGCTTGCAGTCGGAACAAACCTTTATATCGAGTCAAAACCTCCGTTGCCATGATGCTGCCACGTTGTCGCGACTAGTCAACTAATTCCAATGCGCAATACAGTGGTATTTTATACATTGAAATCAATCCAGTTTTTAAAGCACCCTACGGGCAATTGGGAGACGGGGGTTCGATTCCCCGCTGAAATGGATTTTTTAATTTAAAAATGATTTTCAAACAATCAATTTACACCTACTATAGTGTATCACGATCAATGAAATTGATAAACAGTGGTATTTATCCGGATAATGCAAAACATGTAGAAGAAACACATCTATTGTCATAATTATTATTTTACTTGTAGGTGTAGTAGAGTGCAATCAAGTTGAAAGTGGTTGTTGTGAAAGCTTACCTGATGCCACCCCTGGAAATGTCGTAGTTGAGCATGCGCACGCCGTGTCGCCACATGACGTAGGAGGTGGGCTGCGGGACTTGACTTATGACACACTTGAGCTCGATCGTAGAGCCGGCCTTGTAAAACTTGTCTGCCACTGTATCTCCGCGCTCGTCCACGATCTCCACTTTGGGAGCTGAAAAGAGAGAAGAAAAGCCACTCACACATACTGTATTGAGGCAAATTGTAATAGGTGAAAATAGTAAGCATTGTACAATTTTCTCGCATTGCCTCGTTTAATCTTTATGTCCGGTTGTCACCAAAATACGAACAACAATAATTCGTAGATGCTGTAGGAACGGTGCTATTTTATATTATATGGCGTTTCTGTATCAATCCCTTACAGTAATTCCTGTTTCAATGATTAATTTATTTTCAAGGTTATTGTTTAAATACCATATTGTTATAGATTTAATTTAAATTTAAAAAATAGCTATGTCGTGAAATATTTTGTACTTCTAAAAAGTGTTCCGTAAATATCAAATTGTATACTGTTCAAACTCGCAATACATTTGGCGTTTTGAGTAAAAGATCTGCCACAAACTAACTTATACAATAACTTGTAGTGCAAGCTCCATAATTACAACATGAATATAACTCATTTTAAAACAACCAGAGTATGAATTCTATAACACTAAGATCACCAAAGGTAGCAACCAATACTAACACCTTATTGGTGACTCCTATGATTATACAATCTAGCCGTAACTGTTTCTTCATAATCTGACATTTTCTCCCATGTTATAAATGTATTTTTGTATTGTGTTATTCAAATTATTTCACATAAAACTAGTTCCATCCATAACAATTAAACATTTACAAAACCATATTCATTCCCAAATTGCTGTTGTAAACTTCTTTTGGGTAACTCCATTTCGTGCGTTAGAAACTCAAGACAACGTGACAATAGGACAATTTTACCTTTCTCAATACTTAAATATGTAATCGCTTTCTAATTACTTTCCACTGAAACTGATTCAATATTTTTCCTCTCCTTCGTTTTCCAAGCAATACGCAAAGTGAATTTTTCGCAACACACATTTATAACATTTCAAATCCTATTATTAAAACTGTGAAAATGCTTTGCTCTAGATCCGAATTGTGCCATTGAAATTCAAGCATCACAATCGCCTACCATTTAACAGCAGCTTCTACCAGCATTGTGCGTTGTAAAATTTTCCGGTAGCGTCAAAGCAAACTTCCTAAAGCTATCCTCACACAAACTAGCCATAAACATACTCGTGCAATTTTCAGAAACCCCTCCTTCCGTTCTTGAAGCACTCTCTAACATATGCAACCTCCTTTGGATGCGTTCGTAAGGCGGGCCGTTTACATTCTGAACCAAAACACCCCGAAACATGGCAGAGGCAGATGCGCTCAATACATGTTGCTTTACACAATGTGTCGTTTGCAAAAGATATATTTTTTTCGTGAAGATGGAAGTTTATAAAACTACACATTTTATAAACGTCTTCATTTGCCGTAACATTATGGCAGAAAAAAATAAATTACTTTTATTTTTGTATCCCCTTTAAATGTCCATTGTTGGGTATACTTTTAAATGCCAACCGAATGTTTCACATTTTCACAAAATTAAATTTATTTATGCAGTATGTACATACATTTATTAAAACAATTAGTCGAATAAAACTCTTTAATAATTTAATTAAAGCCACACGTTTCGTATATTATGTACACATTATTTTCACACGCACACATTATTTTTCAGCTAATCCGTGCGAAATTATTGCATTACTTCCAACGCTTACACACCTTTGTTTATACATGGTATGATTTTCGTGCATCAAAGTTGCGTGGTTTTACTTTTTAGTCAGATTCGTATTAAACTCTACAATTTTATGATTGGTTTTGTTACTATCACAATTGATAAAATATTTTGCTTGCTACTTCTTTTACTTGCCAAGACTGCACTAATAATATTTCCGTACCTGCAAACGAAACATGAAAACAAAACATTAAAAGTAAAAGTATTTGATTATGATCAATATCTCGGGTTAAAAAGTATAAGGCAAAAATAAATCTTAATAAATTCACCACTCAAATTTAAAAACTCTCATTACACTTGTTAACCACGTATCCCATATTTTCCATAAACTAGTAATAATATGCACATGCATCAAGAAAATTAAATATTTAAATAATCATGTTCTTCACTGATAACCATAATTATCTGATTCATATATATTTTGAACTCGTATCTATGTGAGCCAATCACATCATATTGAGGGGCGTGTGCCATAGATCGCTGTACCAAGTGATTCTCGATCACCGTAGAGCTCACAACTGACGTGGGAAAGTTAATAATTTAGGTTATCCCTCAATCAAACGCACTTAATAGTCTGGCGAATTTTATAACCACACTCGAGGAGCGTACTGGAAATGATCTTTCGCTTGTTTCTCTCTAGATTCTTCTGTATGTATCTTCTTTTCATGATTGTAAATTGGCAGTTGAATCACTTATTTCAGAAATATATATTACGAGAGTAACTTTTCATGTGTATATTAATATCTCGCTAAGCTAGCAAGACTGATAACTGATTTACCTATATATAAATAAGTATGTGTTGTAATTAATAAGCACGAGAAAATGTTTCGTAATAATTGTATGATGTAATGATTTCGTCTTATTTCTGAATAACCACTTTTAATAATACTAGTTAAAAAATTAGAGACATGATTCAGTTCAGTTCTGCCACGTGTCGTAATAATTGAGCTTACAATCGAGTTCAAAAAGTTGTTTCACACCTTTAAAATTCAATTTAATGTGTACACAAAATAAATGTTAGGGGCGTGACAAAAACTGAAAAAAAATAAAAATAAAGATTGTCCAACAAAAATCTTAAAATCTTGAACATTCTTAATGTAATGATTCATTTTAAACCTGCATTCATATTCGGTGGGCATTAAACGATTGTTCTATTCTAAATCACTCTGCACAACATTATAATATAATATAAATCGTATAGAGAACACAATTTATGTCTATTAAAAAATAGGTTAATCACGTAATAATGGTATTATCCACATTAATTCATAATTTCATATCACTTTATTCACTCATTATTAATGTAAAAACCAAGGGGTATCAACAACTCATCATCGATGTAGGAAGAGAGCTTACTTTACACCATATTATCTCGTTACAGCATTTTAAGAGACTTGTCAACTTTGCGCCTCTTTTTAACGTACACCAATGTTGCACTTATTGAATCCTCCATTTACATAACAGGCACTTCTATAAAATAGTCACAAACAAAGTTTGGAATATTCACTGTTCTTAAATATTTGTATATTGTAGACATTTAAATAAAATGTACTATACTTTGGATGCCTCCAGTGTCTTCCTAATGGCCAATGGTCACCGTCCACGTCAATTAAGTCAAACTATTACAATCACTGCCACTAGCTATGATTTTATAATTGAACGAGTGAGCGTAGCGAACGTAGTGATTTCCATTCGACTTATACGGCCCTAATTGTTTTTCTGCGTGCGTGCGTGTGTGTGTGTGTGTACGTTGAAAATCAGCCGAATCGCTGAACAGATTGCGCTGAAATTTTAAACAGACATCCGGTACGAGTTTATTGAGAACTGCTAACAAAATCAGCAAGATTCATTGCGATTTAAACCTACAAGAAATGATAAACTGAAAAATAGACATCCAATGTTTAGGAATTATTTTAACGACAATGTTTTAGATTTTGAAAAGATATTTTTTGTTTGTTTTTCGCCTGGCCGTGTAATGCCGTGCCCATGCAAGGTCTGTCGAATGTTGGACGTCAAGGTACCCCCAAATTCCGCTCGTAGATTGAGTAAACCTTGCAATATTTTCACGTATTTCGTACTGGCTATGTTTACCATAGTAGGCCCTATTGCCACAGATGATGGACTACACTGCGTTATATGAATTTCAAAACATGTTTAATTATTTTTTTAATACAATCTAGAAATAAAATCTTTCCCGACCAGGGGATTGAACCCACGTCTCCCACATTTCGGCTACAAGGGCGCTTTAGCCAACTAGACTAGGAAAACGCCAAAGTCGTAGTTAGACGAGTGAGCGAGTCATGTGGTGAGTACCCGGGAACATTTGCATTAAGTTTGATAATTATATTCGTATAAATAATAGGGTATTGGTGGAAATCACTGTGCCGGAGGTTGCTGTTGTTGGCAGTCTTCAACTGAATATTCCGTGTGACTGCCGGGTCTTGCTTAATGGTAGATTGTTGGTCCGGGAGTTGTGTAAAAGTTTAGGCCATAGTTTAGGCCAAAATGCTCCACTGTAGCCTATGATAGGCTATAGGGAGCCTAAGGTAAGAGGAAGAAAAGAATGTTACCGGTACTCAACACATGGCTCACTCACTCGTCCAACAACGACTTTGGCGTTTCCCTAGTTGGTAGAAATCAAAGTATTTACGGTTTACATGGTTGGTTGTGTTACGCATATGTATGATTGAATTTCGAATCCAGCTTCAGGCAGAAGCTTATTAATGATAATATGACTTGGAACCTTTCTAGTAACAAAGCGCATAATGTTGTTTCAAAATATTTCGAAGTAGCCTTGTTGATACTGGCGTCACCCGCGGTTGGATCGTGTCCAGCCACTTGTTCGGTACTTTTCTATTTCAAACACCGGTCTCTGATTGGCCATTGTTCGCTCGTCGATGGTGTCTGTGTCGACAGGGTAGGCTCAGTCCACTTTAAATTAATGTCCCCCTTTTCCCTCCTCCTAAAAATGTTAATCTTATTAAGCCATCGTTTGAAAAAAAGGAAACAGGAAACACTTCTAAAAACCAGAAAACTGCTTGACCTGTTTTCATATCGAGGTAAGAGTCCAATTTATTTTAATAGGGTTGCTTTAGTCGCTGGTTCAGGTTGAGGTTCTAATTGTTATGCTCCGTCAAGCGTCATGCAGGTGTGACAATTAATTATAAATTCCGCCCTACCTGTGAAGCTCCTCTCGGCTGGTTATAATTCAATGATCTGTTCGTTGTCCGAGACCAGCTTCATCAAAAACCTATTCTAAGTTGTTAACTATCCTCATTTCAATAATTGCACTCGTGGCCATTTTGCAACGCTGTTAAAATTTTCAATTGTTGTGCTTAAAGTGATGATTACGAAGTGCTAAAACAGTCCGATAATTGGGCACAATTACTCGAGTTGCCCTTCCGAGACTGATATTAAGAGTTGCTCCATTATTTCGTTCATTATTTTCCAGCGCACGGTTCATTTTAATGTTCGTAATTACGCCAGCAACTGAAAGTACCTACTACAAGGCTTGTGCTAATTCATTGCGCCGCGTTATTGATGTAATTCGTTGGGGAAAAGCTGACAAGCTAAACGAAATGAATGTTATCAAACAAGTTCTTTCAAAATAACACATTCTGTGGCAAACTTTTAAGTGAAAATGAAAATAAAAGCCGCATTAAGAAGTTTGAAGACTGAGTCGGGACATTTTAACGCAGCATAACGACGCCAACAGATTGTTTGCATATCTTGTCACATGTTTATATTGAGATATGAGTTACATTTTTATTACTTGGAGTTCTGAATAATAGGAATAATTATAAAGGCTAACTACCAGATCAATTATGTATTTAATGCAATTTGCAACCGACAATAAAATAAATAAAATATATATATATAAAAAAAAAAAAAACTCGTAACAGACAGTTATTACTCATTTTAAAAATTCAATCAAAACAACAAGAATAATGATCCAACTTTTGAATGAATTTAATACATAATGGTTTAAATTAAAACGTGAATGAAATCGTGTTGTCATAATAAACTTCGCAGAGTAAAATTTAAATATACTGACCTTTTTATTATCAAATTTGACGGTATTTAACTAATTAGCTTCATTTTGGTGTTCCTAGCTGTAGTACTGAGATTTAGAGGTGAAATCTTGAAATGCCTAAAGCTATTCAACGTGCTCAGATAGCACATGTAATTCGTATAAGTATATTTTTTTTCGAAAAAGGCTGGCCGGTTACCATTTGGATTTAATTTAATCTTGCAAAAAAAAGTAATTAAAATAGGATGTGGCAAACGATACCGACATACATGGGAAAATTTGATGACGTTTAAAAGCTTTTAAAATTTATTTTTCTTAACCTCTGATAAAGATAGGTCGGTTATCCTGGAACATTTCTTTTTTAATGTGTGACTACATTACATCCACAGCTCTTCATTTCTAGTTCCACAACAACTTCGAAAATATTAATTAAATGTATGTGTGTAGGCCTATGTCATTCGCCGTGCAATAAAGGTTCAGTAGGACATAGTATGACATATGTTTAGATTCCCATACTTGCTGGAATTGCTGTAGTATTTATGTTAGGTGGGAGCTAAGCATACCAACAAAACAATATTTGTCGAGGTTGTGGCTCACAAACACAAATCTGACAGTTGTCGTAACCTAAGGTTGGTCTTTGTAGCTAGTAAGAGCTGTTCCATTAGAGCGCTTGTATGTTGTGTGGGCTATTGTCAATAATACAGTAGTCACGTTAGTGTACGCAGGTCACTTGTGAAAAGTTGCGAACCGATAGAAAAAATTGCAGTCACGCTCAAAGTCAAGCTGACCCAATTGTACCACTAAACGAGAAACGTGGTGTTTGAAACGTGTTGACTTCACGAGTATCGGTTGCATGGGCATTGAGTTCTTGCAAAAGTTCTTGAAATATTTAGTGATCAAGATGTGTTGTGCTTTGGGTATAATTAATTTATTCAACGTTTTTCATATTCAGTTAGCCTAATAAGAGTACTGGTAGCCTAATAGAACTACATTCAAACCTAATCTAAGAGATGTTATGTACCTCCATATAACTAGAAGAAACACAATTCGATCCATGCATTTGTTATTTTATAGTGGCATTCGACTGTACAATCGATTAGATCATGAAGTTAGAAATTCAAAACATGTACTATCATTTAAAAATTGATGCTGCCTTACATTAATTGTTAAAATAAAATTTCCTATCATGTGATTGTAATTTTAAAAGTTTTTATTTTTGTTTATTTTGTAAAGGTTGTAATTTTGTAGAAGTTGTTACATTTTTTTAAATTAGCATTTTGTTAATTTGTTATGTTTTGGTAAACTTGTATTTTTGGTATTTTATCATGTGCTGTAGTTGTATTGAAAAAGCTAAATTTACTTAATAAGTGAATAATAATAATTGACAAAGGAGAACAACAATTACAATTACATTTACATTAATTAATTGCATTTCCAATTATAATTTGTTACTTGCATTTGTCCAAATTAAACTTGTGTATGAAAACGTAACCAAACGTAATTGACAAGAGAGTGGATTTAAAATTTTTAAACATAACAGATTTCATTAACGTTTAGAGACTCCACACCTCACAATATTTGAACAAACTCAATTACACACGTACTGTGTAATTGTCCACAAAATATTAATGCAATTTTGTATTAATTTACTCTTGATGCTTTATTTGACTACAGAAAATAGAGTGAATCGTTAAATTGTCCACATGCTTCCCATGCTCACGATTAATAAACGTATGCTACGAATTACATTGCTCTTTTCATACTTCTTGTACCTAGTGCAGCTAAATATAAATAAGACGGCTACGGTAATTTACTACATGTTATCAAACCCCTTAAAGTATCTTCGCTAGAGAATCTCAATGATTTGTGCTAATGGAGAACAGCTCCACGTCAGCAGGGCTAGTCAGGCGAAGAAGAGAACAACTTTACACTCATTGGCTTTGTTACTTTCTTTAGCTAGCTATAAAACACCTTCTAGTTTGCCGACTTCTTGGAAAGATGTTGTTTCGCGCCATAAAATGGTTTTACGCTGCAGCTATTTAGGAGGAAAGAGATCAACGTAGAACCTACGCGTTGCCATTTGAAAACATGTAGTCACCTTCTGCGAATTACTCTTTAAACTAGCTGTAAAGTCACACCTTCGCTCATTGCACGTCTGGGAGCGAAACTTGATGATCAGGTTCTAAATTAAGTTTTGAACGAAAACAATCACACAAAGCTCAGAACTTGCGAGCCTCTAATTCTGGAGGAAGTCCTTTCAATCCCTGCCACTAGAAATCCTTACTGAAGGTGTTTTACAAGGTGTCTCCACAGGCCCCGTGACTTTCTTACGAACATCAAACCCCTCGTAAGCCTCAATAAGCCCAATAGTTTCCAAATCTTTAAATGTTCTATTATTAGCATTTCTTTTATTTGTTAGTTTTTTATTTATTAGGCCTGGTGTTTCTCTATTTTGATCTAGTACAAAGTTTAGCTGTTAAAGTTACGTTTAGACTTGTTTCGATGTTTTATAACAAGCTATTTAAAATGTTCTCATAAGAACATAAATAATACAGCGCTATCATCTTTAAACTGTTTGCTAATTATTAACGAACTTTAAACACTTAATGCTAAATGATTTTAATCTATAAAGTTTACTTAATTTTTCCCGCATATGTATGATTGTAACTTTTCCATCAACTACTTAAAAATGTATTCAATACCAATTGCACGTTCATAAAATACATTGCATACATACGTACATGTTGTTATGCCCTACAATCACACAGTTAGATGGCTGTACGTCAAAATATAGTAAAGACTACAAATTCCAAAATCATATTTTAACAAACACGTGGGATTGTTCGACGAAATCCATTTAAATATAGTTTCATTTAGATAAATCACACACAGATACACATGCAAAGTATTTATATAACGCCAATGGCTGTAGATAAAGAAATGCAATGAAAGAGACCTCTGTGCATTCTTGAACACTGAATTCACCAGCTCTTCTCCTTTAATATTCTGTCGACTCTCGCAAACACATTCGGAGGATTATGTGTAGCTCTTAAATGAAACACTCAAATACGTGGTTGTGGTGATGAGCAGGGAAGTGGAGAGAGCTGAATAATAATGCAGATATTGTGCCAAATGGTTGTTTTCATGTTTAAAATGTGAGTAAAATTGTATGTCAGCACGAACAATGACTTTATTTGACAGCCAGTATGTAAAGAAGTACAGTAATCACTTAAAGGGGCTAAAAACGCCAAAAATTATTTTTTTACCACGTGATCTATAGCACAATACTACACATAAATGACCGCTTAAAAAATTTTGTCTTGTCACTGTGATTTAACACGATTTTTAAAAATTTTTTGATCCAGAAATTGGCGAAAATTGATGTTTTGGAAAATTTCCTAAATCGGCTTTAACCTGCTTCTTTTTTGGTCCACATAGATACTAGAGCATAGTACCAATCTTAAATGCCCATTCATAACATCGTGTCTTAAAACTGTGCCCAAATATACCCTCAAACACGCAAAAATATGCATTCCAAAATCACACCCCATCTTGGTAATCAGCATATTTTGACCGAACTACTTGCCCAAATTACAAAACAAAATATAGAGAATTTACAGAAAAGGCTGTAGAGTACGTCAATAATGGCCAATATTTTTTTGGATCAAAATCCCTCAAGGTCACGGGGCATAAAGATCGTCCCCATGTTATTTCTTATGGGAGATTTTTGCCGATGGGACCTAGCTCGAAAAATGTCATGTTTGACAATTTTTTGGGAGGTCATGGTGGCCCCAATAATTTTTCTGTTAATTGCTAAATTCATTACTAGTTAGCCTGAATGAAATATATTCTTTGAGTATAGCGGTTAAATACCCCTTTAAGACATTGTTGACTATAACTAAACAATGTTCGATATATAAAACTTCGCGTTTGCTTAATCTTCAAAGTTTAATAATTGATTAAATTTAGGAAACATTATTCAGCAGACAGTTTTTATTTTTATCATAATTTAAATACTTTTATTTGCGGTTTCACGTGATTTAATAAATTAAAAATTAATCATCTTAACATTAGGTTGTATATACATTTTTTTAAATATTGGAGTTGCAAGTATAATATTTTGATCTAAGTTGACCAAAACAACATTTTTACTATGTTATTATTATAATTATTATTATTATTATTTAGACTTATCTACACAAAATTACACATTTTTAATGCGTCTTTAAATGGAACAGTAGCAAGATTATTCAATTCACATTTTGGGTGTATTAAATTGTAAACCAACACAAAACTTATAAAATCAAACTCACATCCAAAATTTATACTCAGTTTAAAAAAATGCGTTTTCTTCCAAATACGAGCATTATTTGCCTATAAACTAACTCTACCACTATCTACTAAAATCGAATTTATATTTCAAATTAAACACCCTTTGTAATATATGGTTCTCCAATAACCCTGCGTGAGGGCCTAACTGTAAGCCCTACCGTGCCTCACCGTGACAGGCAATCTCCTGCCGTGTCTTCTCTTCTGCGACACGTCTGCGAGAGAGCGGAAGTACGTGACGATGCTCTCATTCTCTACTCTCTAGCTCAGCACTTCATGGTGAGATAAACACGGCCTGTTGATTGAGCTAATCAAGGAATTATAAGTAGTTGGGCATGGAACACTTGTTTTATATATTTTCTAGTGACGACTGTTTCTATCAATTTATAAAGTATATTATTACAGAGTGCGTTGTGTTAATAGCATTGTAGTTATTGACGTTTTAGTTGTGATAACACTAGGCCTACATTATTTTTTATTGAGATGGCTACATGGTCAAATACAATTCTCTTTCGTTTTGTGTTAGAGGAGGATATATAACAGATGTTGATGGGAAAATACCAAATGGGGACATTTTAATTGTTTCGGATAAACTTTGAAGTTAACTTTCTCATATTGTAAGCATGTTTTTTTTTTAAAATAACAATAACAAAGTTCCATTTCAACATAATAACAACTATTAAGCTAAATTTCACATATTTTATACTTAAATTTATTATGATATTGCCAATCGTAAAAATCCAGCATCAAATGAAAAGTATTGTTATTTGTTTTCAATTAATGGATTTGTTTTTCGTAGACATTTAAAAAATATGAGCAGATCAGTATACAATTTTTGTTCGTAGCTATTATAAACAATATTTAATAACAATTGAAAATAAGATTCATGGCAAAATTTTGATATGAAATATTTTAGCACGGTATTTATCATAAATTATAGTTTTATTTTTTGCTTTAGGATAATAGGACCAGTTGGTAACTTATCGTAATAGTTAATGGGCCGTAATATGATATCAGGATTTAAGTATCTCTCTTATACAAACATTTATGAACGTACGCCCTAATGAATGAATTTTTAGTAAACTTATATTATATAAACGCGTTTTTATAATGCGAGTGTACGAACACAATACCGAAAAATCTCATCTATTTTAACTCCCTGTATCTTTCGCTTTTACAAGAAATCTATAACTGGATTAGAAGTTCGAATGAGGGTAGGGGCTAAAGCTGATGGCAATTTAAAATGAACTTTGTGTTTAGTTTTACCAAGTCACTACCGATACCAACTTAACTCAAACTGTTTTTAAGTGTTGCCAAAGTATCTTATTAAACAATCAAACCAATCTTCCTCTTTGCTTTAGTTAGAGAGGAATCTGCATCGAATCGAAAGAGAACTGCACAAAAACTCGAGGTTTGTTTATAACTTTTCCAAGAAAAGAAAATAGTCCCATATCAGAGATGCAATCTTTGTAAGTTATTCAAAGTGGCTGGCTGCATGGTCGAAGTAAATGTCCGTGATCAAGTGCCCGAACGGAGTTACGCGAGGCGGGCACTTTATCGGCACTGTGGTTGGCTTATAGTCCACCTGGGGCGCACCACATTCAACCTACCGGCATCTATCTTTCACGAACAGACCAACACTGCTTTAAGCCGCTAAGGACGGTGAAATACGCACTCAAGGAGTCAAACCGGATGAAAGTTACTTGAAATTCATGGAATTTAAGCTGACCAAGGCCAATAGATTTTGTTCATTTGAAAAAGATCGTGGTTGTAAATTTTATTTAAAGGCGTATTGAAAAGGTGGCCGATTGTTTATTTGACGTACGCCGGTCAATAAATCGTTTCTCTCTCCCCCCTCTCCCCTCTTCCCTCGCCCTTGAAAATAAATATTCTCTCAGTTTTTACCATCAATGTGATCTAGCTAAACTGCACACAATCAAACAACAGAACAATAAACGAACACATTCGCTTTAAAATGTGATACATTTACATCTACCAAAAATACAAAGTGTAATCTAGTTATTCATAGCAAAACCATTAGTTTAAACAAATACAGTTAACGTTCACTTTAAAATTAATAGCATTACACTTACATTGTCACGAAGACATATAATTAAAAAAATATATAAAACCTAATAAAGAAACACTAACCAAATCAAAAGTATAATTTTATGTTTAACAGCAACTAAATAACGATGCGAGTGCCTTCTTCAAATCGTGTGGATCCTTTTGACGTGGATTACAAAACCACATGACGATTCAAACATTGAGTAGTTAATTGTGACATGCGAGTATGATTTATTTTAATCTGAAACATAAACCTTTGAATACAAATTTGTGTCGAAAAAAATGTTGTTTTGTAATTAGCAATGTAGACGAAGAATATAATATAAGTTACTCGTTGTATTCAGAAACATGAAACTGCTTTTTTCTGTTTTTAACAAAAAGTTAGATGGAATGAATAAAATTCAAAACAATTGTTAGAAAATTGGGTTACGTAAATACAACATAATTTATTATCAATGGAGATTTATAATGAAAAGATGTAACGTTACCAACAGAAAATGGGATAAAAATGGTAGCTCTCACAATTATTAGCTCGCCCAAAATAAACGGTCAGTAAAACAGATCGAGTTGGAAAACGTTTCACATACAGTAACCTAATTGACGAAATGCAGCCCAACTTAACGAAATCTATTTAGAAACCTATAGGCTGAAGAGTCTTAAGCACGATAAGCTTTTAACAATATTATTCCGAGGCCATAGCGTGCTCGGTATCAAGTGCTGAACAGCCCGCCCTTCTCTCTCCACTCGGAATTATCTTCGAAGCCTGGCTCGTTGATTAAACAAATAATTGCCAAACGGTTCTAGCAAGAGAAATATAGCACACTTTAAACTGAGGCAGAAGATTGGACACACTCGCGTATGTGAAGAGGTTTTAGAAGCAGGCAATGATGGTTATTAGACACCTTCTAAGGTGTATAGAATATGCGTATGATCAACTCCAAGCTCTTAGCTATATAAAAACTGACATTATATACAGTACACTAAACGCGGTGATTTTGTAACAATAAAAGTAAGTAATAAAGTAAAACTTACACTCAAAAATCGTATTATATTATCTATAAATTTATCTATATGCATTCTCACAATAAAACTACACAAAAAATAATATAATTCACAGTCTTGGAAATATTTTATTGTTATTGTCCATGTTTTATTTTATTATTTATTATTTATAAAAAGTCGGTCTAAATGACCACGTGCGACTACTCCCGGGTTAAAAGTTTCTTTGATGCGTCTTCAGTCATCAACTAAAATGTTGTAAACAGTTCATGAATTGAAGTATGTGTGTCTAGTAATTGATTCAAAACATCTTAATGCAATCTAATACTATCATTTTGTTTGCAATGCAAAGGATGAGTTTAAATCGAATACTAAGAGCATTGCATTGTAATTTTATTAGTGGGCTCTATACAAGCATCCTGCATAACACCGTTTGCCTGGTCGCGAAAATCCCATCTGTTTTTTTAGTAGAAAAAAAACATTGCTTTACCGTTTTATTATACAAGTTTCTGTGCTTTGGTGTGAAACGCTCGTAGTAATACAGTAATGCATTTCGCTAAACGTGTGGTAGTGGTTGCAAGATGAAAGTCAATGCAAGATACCTGATAGTCACACATCTGATGCTTCAAAGCAGCTACCGTGGATGCTCGAGTTGGCGGCTGTGCTTTCTGGCGAGCAGAGAGGGAAGCTTCTCATATAAGCTATCACGCTCCCAAAACATTTAAGCAAATAATGACACAATTTATGTTCTTCATATGTTTGACTTCAATTACAGTAATTGTACGAGTTCTGTTTTGCAAAAAGTTAACATATTCTTTGATATCTTGTTTCTTTGCATATATGTTATGTTCGTTTTTTGGATACATATCATGAGCTCAAACAAAAGTACCAGGCTACAATTTTAACTGTGGTATTTACAAAAAGGGAGAACATAAAATAGATGAGAAGAAGAAGACATTTCCACTGGATCAGTCGGGGCCGCCTTGGGTCGGCCAGCGCGCGGCACTACGCCAACAGAGGTAAGTTTACTTCCGACCATAATAACCGAAAGTTATGTGTTTAGTAAGAAAATTCTGAAATGTTTAGTGTGAGTATAAAGTTTTCCGAGTTAGTGACGTCGGAGGCTGTAGCACAGTTTAGGGTGGTTTTCGTTTTTGTTGCGCTGTGCGCGTTGTTGCCATGTTTCCAACTTATCTAACTACATTCACGTATGTGACGCCATTAAGGGGGAATTATTACGACGGACGCCACTGATGAATAAATATCACCGAGCTCGCGATAAAAACAAACTAAGCAAAGTTTCCAGAGGCGCGGGAAAAACAAGGACTCGCTCGTTTTCACGCAATTATTAAACATTATCCAAACTCACAAATAGCAAGGTATATAGTCAGTCGGATTCATATCAGTGGGAGATAAAATCGTGCCAACATGTAATATTTTATAAAAACCGTTGGAGAATAATGTTCGGTAAATAAATAGTGTCCGACTTCATTGATATACTAGTCTCATCCATACGTGATGTCTAGTTGTTTGCTATTGCTGTAAATTCACTCAATAAAACAGACTACGTCATACTATGTATATAGTTAGCTGCAGATCGTAAGCCTGCTCGTGAATTGATAAGTAACATTCGATTACGTATATAACGTAACCCACATTTAATCATTCATAAGATTGTATAAATTAGGCATTCATTATGACACAACGATAGTAAAGAAAAAATTGTTGATCCACCTTTGCTGAAATTGTGTTCAAGTTAACGAACTGTGTAGATAACTTTGCCTATTGTATTATTTTTAATTTTAATGCCCATTTATTTAGGATACACAACTTAATTCAGGAATAAGTAACACATACAAGTAAAAGTGATAAATATTTATATGCAATCTTGATGATGTACAATAAAATAATAGAGATAAAATACAAGATCAACAAAATATTATTACGTACACACGCTAACAATATCCTCGTTCACATCGTGTATCACATATTATAATATTATGTTTAGGAGGGTTTAACTAAAGAGGTTTCCGTAATACGATACCTTTATTACGGAAACGTAAACCGAACTAAATATGGCGGAAGCTAAACGATTTAAGAATCAGTTGAACAGTTTTAGCTCGTGTGTAAATACATTTCAAACAGTTTCTGTTTAATGACGTTTGTGTTGTTGTTTAATGTTTAATTATTGAGTATGATTAAATCAGTTTTCTATTTGTTCCAATTTTCAAGATCTTTTGGTTACTAGGTTTATAATATTCAAAGCCTAGGTAGCACTTGAGTACCCCCCAATTAGTCACTAAATTAATCACCATCATCTTTCACTTAAGAGTGTGTCAAAAGAATGTTTTAATAGACTCAGGCCCACCATTTCCCTATTTACCGATGTAAACCCTGGAAAATACTTATGTCAACGATTTAGATCAACCCACATCTATAAGCAGATAACCATACATAGTTGGTAATTAAAATTTACAATGTAGATGGTGAACTCTCGTGTAGTCAGTTTGGTCTATGTTCGATAATTTGTAATCAATTCTATTAAAATCCAAACACAACTTCATTGTACCATAAAGTCAGTCAGTCAATCACTGGTGATAACAAAAATTTGTCAATACTTTTTCGGAGCAAGCGATTTGTTAGCAAGAGCTAGGAGTCTGTAACTGATTAATTGGTATTAAATCAACAATGTTCTCCCCCATATAATACATCATTTTGATGGGAACACTGCCAGATAGAGCTTTACCTTTTCCCGACTTCCAAAACCCCAGAGTAAATAATGAGTTGAATTTCAATTACAATCCTTATTTCGTAGATTCCATGCAGTCACTGTCGGAGTAAAGTTTACAAAACCACTTGCATCCGTGTAAGTGTTTGGAGAGAGATATTTCGCCGCGCTGCGTCACAATTAAAAGTCTAGTGAAGAGAAAATAGAGTTCCAGTAAAATGTTCCTTTATAATTGATAATGAACAGCAAGGCATTATCTCGTCTCCGTATAGCTTCGCAACGCGCCACTTACAAACAATCGCTCGTTCATTTTAATGGTGTCGGGATTATTAAATGTCTAGTGAAATATAGATTAAAGTATGTGAACTGAAGTCACAAACTGATAAATAGGAATTGTTTTCGTTTACTCATTAGTTAGAGAAATACTTTATGAGACAAACGGGATTTTTTAATTGATTTTTAAATAGTGCTTACAATAATGATTTAAAATGTAAAAACATATTCTTCTCAAGACGAAAACCGTTGATTGTTATGTTATAAACTTGAGAGATTTGGTTTTAATTCTGCCGCAAACATTCATGTATCTTAGCTTGTCCAAAGTTTTATTTTTAGTTTAATTTAAATTAGTTGTTATCACAACTGTATCAAAAATAATAACAAAAATATAAAGTATTGTTTTTCACGAATAATTACGACATTCATGTGTATTTAAAGCAATCAGTATGTATCCTATGATTCCAGACTGTGTGAATAGCCAATACTGGGTTTGAGGGCAACGGGTTTTGAGGGTGGTCGTGTGGATAAACTATGGCAATAATGTTGTGCACGCACCCCAGCCGCAGGGTGAGATTCGTGTGAACAGACCTAATGCCTAACCCAAATGACCAGGGAATAACAGAGAAGCACCAAATATTAAAGAGAGAAGCAATCTAATGGCACATGCACGCATGTTTTTATTAAAAAGTGTGCGTGCGTGTGTGGCGAGTGATTTTTTTTTCACCACCAGGATTTTCCTGCCAGCCATTTTACTGCTGTGACTGGAACCCAGAAAATCAGGGTTTACGTACCGCTGGTCTCATTACTTATTGAACAAGATTTAAAAATGCGCTTTAATGACGTCCATCTCTTGGGAAATTTCGGTGATCGGCATATTTTACAAGCAAGCTCGCTTTACAATTATCTTTTTTCCTGGAACCTCAACGCGCTTGCTAATGTGATTTTAGTCTCGGATTCCGCCTGATCGCAAAGTGGAGTCGCCGCGTGTACAGACCAAGATAAACACGGGCGCGAGTGATTTTAATGCAGACGTTCTTTTATATTCATACGAAGCAAAATATCTAGAACTTTTAACCGTGAGTGCGCTATGCAATTTAAAACAACCGTGGAGATTTAGGATTCTGGTAAAATAACACGTTTTATAGCCAAACAAAAAGGGCGGAGACCATCGTATCGAATGTGAAAGCAACGGTGTTATAATAACCCCCCACCCCACACACGGATTCTAGCTGGTGTGGAATATTCTTCGTGTATCTCTAACGAGTTACCGTAGAAGTGATAATTTGAAAACTTTTGATTGCACTAGACCAAGGTTTCATATTTCCACGGTGTTCAAGTTCTCGGTTTGCGACTTGTTCAGCACAAACGCATGAGTGTCTCCGGCTCGTAAACTTGACGATGCGCGAGGTTTTCCGTTATTTGCATAAGCAACTTCGCTACCGTCGCTCCTAGAACTGCTCAAATCTAAACAACACATCCTACTTACACGGGACAGTAGTAATTCATGTGATCTTGCACCTGAGAGGCACAACAAAGGACGGACGAGGACTAAACCAAAGTGATACGTGATTTTTGGATGAGCAAAGCGAAGACTTCAATTTGACTTTGTGTTTTTTTGTTTGTTTTTTACTTACGTGACCCCAAGAAAAATATCTCGGGAGTTTTGTTTTTGTTAGTTTTTTTGTCTGTTTGTTCGCTTTCTACCGGGCAAACGGCATATGCGATCTTGATGAAAATTGGAGGGGACCTTCGAAATCTCTGAACTTAGAGCTGTATTGTTTTTGGGTTCAATCGAAGAAATATTTCTCATAAATATAGTACTTTCACGATTTTTTTCGATTTTTAGTGCGATATTTTCGTGATATTTGGCAAACGGTTACTCCGATATTGATAAAACTTTATAGGAACGTTTAAATTCACTGAAATCATATATGTTATGATTTTAGAGACATTTGAAAAAATATTTCTTATAGAAATCGTACTTCTACGATTTTTTCTCCGGTTTTTAATACGATATTTTCGTGATATTTGGGCCAAACGGGTGGGGCTACAACGTTCATATTTTACATTGACATAAAGATTATGGTGATGGAGTGCCTCTTGAAAGAAAAAGTTGAAAAAGTTGGTCAAAATTCATAGAAATAAAGGTTTTAATATAAGACTTTTACAGGTGTATAATGAACAAGTAATATCAAGTAACAATAGAAAAAATAAGGAGATTCCACATAAAAACGTAACCATCGGACATAAATATTCCAAAAAAGCTCATCCATCAACGCGACTGGAAAAGCGTTCGCGAAGCGGCCTATAGTTACCTATAATGATGGACTTGCAATTTGAGTTTACAAAAAAACGTTAAATAAAAACGAATGCACTGAATGTGGTAGTATAAGGATAAAATTATTGACGAAGTAAAAGGCTTAAAAAGTATATCTAATTAATATGTATTAAAACAATTGTGAGAGTAAGTAAGAGTACTGAGATACGATTTGTTGTTTACAGTACACTGACCTACATAATTTGAAACACACCCAATTAATTCACAGTCACGTGTGCTATACTTAAAAAAATACCACAACAATAATACCACCCTCTGTAATTAAACAAGAGTACAACGTAAAAATATTAAATCAAAAGTAAAGACCCGGCGCCTCCACCAACAATGCTATTCTTATGGAGTTAAAAATTTTCTTTCTCTACCCGGCACCTCCACCAACAATGCTATTCTTATGGAGTTAAAAAATTTCTTTCTCCACCCATTGCATATAACATTTGTTATTTTATTCATTTATTAATGACAGAATGCGTTGGATTCAACTTCATTTAGGTAGAATTAAGAACTGCGATGTGCATTTAATTGTAAGAGCGAAGCGAAGACTTCAATTTAACTTTGTGTTTGTTTTTTTTTTACTTGCGTTACCCGAAGAAAAATAGCTCGGGTGTTTTGTTTTTGTTAGTTTTTTTGTCTGTTTGTTTGCTCTCTACCGGGCAAACGGCATATGCAAATATTCCAAAAAAAAGCTCATCCATCAACGCGACTGGAAAAAGCGTTCGCGAAGCGGCCTAGTGGTAAACAAACAGGGGTAGAGAGGTATCCAAAATGGGTGTAGTTCAGTTTAATATTATACTGATTATCGAAGAATTCAAAATGGTGGAGGTGCCGGGTTTGTTGAAATTTCCCCCTTTTGGACGGGGCTAACCCCTCCGCCAGACCCCGAGGGTCACCAAAATATTTCATACTGTTCTTATTGAAGGACAATGTCAACCAAATGAACCACATGTCAATCAATAGGTTTATGTTCTGTTTTATGGTGAGAGTTTACAAGTGCATAGACAGGTAGACAGACGGACATGTAAAGTCTTTGTGCTGCAAAATAAGGAACAAGCCACTTCCGTGTATAACTTTTTTTTTAATTGATGTATTGACTTTGTCCTTTGTATTAGGGAAAATATGGTATAGGTGGAACCAGTTAAGGTGGCGGTCGCCGAGGGATCGCAGCACTGTCGCCCACGCACTATGGCCACAGGATCGTCAAAAAGTAAATAAAACTAGAAAGCTTCTCAAACGCTTTTTCAGGCGCGTTGTTGGATGAGCGTATTTTTTTAACGAAAAAAAGCGTAAAATAGAGATTTTCATGAGAAATAATTTTTCGATTACGCTCAAATTTCACACGAATATATTAATTCATAAAATTAAGGTTATGTGAAAAAATAATTACACTCGGATAAAGCATGTAGGTGTTATAAGTCGAAGAAATTTAAAAAATCGAAAAAAAATCGTAAAATTGCGATTATCACGAGAAATAATTTTCAGATTGCGCTCAAATTTCACACGAATATATAAATTCGTGAAACTAAGGTTATGTGAAAAAATAATTACTATCGGATAAGCATGTAGGTGTTAGAAGCTGAAGAAATTTAAAAAATCGAAAAAAGTCGTAAAATTGCGATTTTAGTAAAAAATAATTTTTTGATAACGCTCAAATTTCACATGAATATATAAATTCATAAAATTAAGGTGCTGTGAAAAAATCATTACAATCGGACAAAGCATGTAGGTATAAGTCGAAGAAATTTTAAAAAAATCAAAAAAATCGTAAAATTGCGATTTTCATGTGGAATAATTTTTTGATTGCGCTCAAAAACGTGGCAGTTCTAAGTTCAAAGATTTCGAAGGCCTCCATAAAATTTCATCGCTATCGGAGTATCGGTTTAGCCGGAATCGTGTTAACAGACAGACAAAAATACAAAAAAAACATTCCGGATTTTTTTCTCCAGTGTAGTGAAATGGAATCTTCGCTTCGCTCGCTACGCTCATCCAATAACGGTCTCTAAAACTGCTTTCGAAGAAAAACACGACTATTTTAAAGCCAAGCCTTGCCCAATATATCCTAAAGTGAACGAATAAAATCATGACATTTTGATGCTCCTAAACATTGACATCACATCTGGCGAGGTTGGCATTATAAACAGCTGGAACTTTGGACACACCATTACCAATGAGGCAAAAAAACACTTTCGTAATCGTGATTACTTAAAATCATTATTTCGTTAAAATACTGACTCTGTGGGACGAACTACTTTATTCACAGCTTATATAATATTGTTATATATGATAACATATTATATACATGACTAAATACGGTAGGCCCTACCTAATGCCAGTTGTGTGTAAATTGTCAACGTTGGCGTGCGTGCTCTCGCTTGACCTTGACACCGCCAGGTTATCTGGTTCCACCTATATGAACCTGTCAATAACCCTACTTTGGCTGACCAGTATGTCATGGGGCAGGATATAACCATACTAATAAAATAGCTATTGGTCTAAAGTGCAGCGCCTTATCATATGTTTTCGAATCGATCTCAGACTATCAGTCTCGACATCCCGAAGCAATGTCAGATTTCTTCAAACATCGACATTCGATAGTCATAAAATCGTTGTTATTGAAAGTCAATTACAATTCTTGCATGGGCTTGGACGGTATCTATATGATACGATCTCCTAGTTATTCAGCACCTGACTTAGGCATTATTTTGAGAACTTCAAAGTCTACAATTTAAAATTAATGCCCCGTGACATTGATGAGTTTTGTTTCGAAAACGTAAAGCGAATATAGACCAACACGTCCATCTGTTTTGTGAAAAACACTACGTTTTGTTGTTATTTGCGCAAGTGGTTCTGAAAACATATTATGGTGACTACCAAGATGGGGTGTTATATCGGGACGCATATTGTTGCATGTTAACTTTTGCAAATTTAATACAGAATTTTAGTAACGAGTAATTTTAGATTGGTTCTCTTCTTTAGTATTGATGTGAAACAATATAAGGTAAGTAGGTTAAAACCGATTTAAGAAATCCACCAAAACCGAAATTAACACAATTTAAGGATCAAAAAGTTAACACAATTCGTATTGAATCACATAACACAATTTTTGGGAGTAATATAAAGGTATATTAACCCCTTTAAGGACGGCATGCATATGTAAACTAATTTAAATATGTTTTATTGGTATCGATTATTTAATTGGATGAGCGAAGCGAAGACTTCAATTTCACCGACCCCCCAAAAAATTTAGCTTCGTTGTTTTTTTGTTTTTTTGGTTTTTTTTTTTTTTTTTTTTTCCGTCTGTTTGTTCGCTCTCTACCGGGCAAACGGCATATGCGATCTTGATGAAAATTTGACACGACCTTCGTTTTCTCTGAACTTAGACTTGCCACGTTTTTGGGTGCAATCGAAGAAATATTTCTCATGAATATCGTACTTTTACGATTTTTTTCGATTTTTAGTGCGATATTTTCGTGCCATTTGGGCCAATTCTGACCAAACGGGTGGGGCTACAACGTTCATATTTCACATGGACATTAAGGTAATGGTGATGTATTGCTTTCTGAAAGAAAAAGTTGAAAAAGTTAGCCAGAATCGAGAGAAATAAAGCTTTTAATATACGTTTTTTGACTTTTTGTGCGATATTTTCGTGCCATTTGGGCCAATTCTGACCAAACGGGTGGGGCTACAACGTTCATATTATACATGGATATTAAGGTTATGGTTATGTAGTACCTTTTGAAAGAAAAAGTGGAAAAATTTAGCCAGAATCCATAGAAATGAAGCTTTTAATACAAGTTTTTTACGGTAAATAATACCAATTGACAAGAAACAAAAGAAACTTGACAACATTCACCTACAATGCGTAGGCAGCAAAACAAAGCACTTGCAAAAGTAAAGATATCCCACGCAAACTAAAACCTTTAAAAAGCTCATCCATCAACGCGGCGGGACTTAAGCGTTTTCCTAGTATTAGGATAAAATTATTGTCGAAGTAAAAGGCTTAATAGTATATTTTATATGTATTAAAATGATTGTGAGAGTAAGTAAGAGTACTGAGATACGATTTGTTGTTTACAGTACACTGACCCACATAATTTGAAACACACCCAATTAATTCACGCTCACGTGTGCTATACTTAAAAAAATACCACAACAATAATACCACCCTCTGTAATTAAACAGGATTACAACTTAAAAATATTGAATCAAAAGTAAAGACCCGGCGCCTCCACCAACAATGCTATTCTTATGGAGTTGAAAATTTTCTTTCTCTACCCGGCACCTCCACCAACAATGCTATTCTTATGGAGTTAAAAAATTTCTTTCTCTACCCGACATCTCCACCCATTGCATATAACATTTGTTATTTTAATCATTTATTTATGACAGAATGCGTAAGATTCAACTTCATTTAGGTAGAATTAAGGACTGCGATGTGCATTTAATTGGAAGAGCGAAGCGAAGACTTCAATTTAACTTTGTGTGTTTATTTTTTCACTTGCGTTACCCCAAGAAAAATAGCTCGGGTGTTTTGTTTTTGTTAGTTTTTTGTCTGTTCGCTCTCTACCGGGCAAACGGCATATGCGATCTTGATGAAAATTGGAGGGGACCTTCGAAATCTCTGAACTTAGACATGCTACGTTTTTGGGTAAAATCGATCAAATATTTCTTATGATTATCGTACTTTTACGATTCTTTTCATTTTTTAAGAAGATATTTTCGTGATACTTGGCAAACGGCTACTCCGATATTGATGAAACTTTATGGGGACGTTTAAAATCACTGAAATTATATATGTTGTGATTTAAGAGACATCTGAAAAAATATTTCTTATAGAAATCGTACTTTTACGATTTTCCCCCCGTTTTTTTTATGATTTTTCGTGATATTTGGGCCGATTCTGACCAAACGGGTGGGGGTACAACGTTCATTTTTTACTTTAACATAAAGATTATGGTGATGTAGTGCCTATTGAAAGAAAAAGTTGAAAAAGATCGTCAAAATTCATAAATTTAAAGGTTTTAATATAAGCCTTTTACAGGTGTATAATGAACAAGTAATATCAAGTAACTATAGAAAAAGTCATGAGATTCCACTTAAAAACGTTATCATTGGACAGAAATATTAAAAAAGCTCATCCATCAACGCGACTGGAAAACGCGTTCGCGAAGCGGCCTAGTAAATAGTTTACCAGCCAAACTGTTGGCACCAAGGCGATGATGCCAATAGATACGAGGGGAAAAATGAAGAAAACAAAAAATCACAAACTAGCTTACCTTGATGTGAGACAGTTGACTTGTGGAGAAGGCGAACTTGCCGTTTGAGCGAGGTGATGAATGTGATGAAGATGAAGAGAGGGAAAATGATAGGCTAGCATAGTGAGATGAGAGATAGAAGGGGAAATCGATAGTGATGAAAGTAATAATATGATGCAACACCACACTTAAAGCACACGAAAATCAAATTGAATAACACTTTGTAGAAATAATGTAGTTGTTCACAGAGTGAAGATGGTAACAGAGTGACCACGAAGAAAACTTGTTGCACTCGAGGCAACTATATGAAATATGCACAGAAATACGCTGTCTCGAACAGGCAGCCGCACGGAACGTCTGAATGCTGTGGAGGTCCGATTGCAATAGCAACGAGGAACGACCTGTCTAGGTCAGGTTTAAATCAGAGATAAGATAAGCTAGAGGGGTGAGGGGGGAGTTAGAAAACTAAATACTACGTGAAACAAGAGTGGGCTAAAACTGGCGCGAACACACACAAAACAACAAAACTTTATGGAAAAGAAACCCAACCATTGGAACTAAATATTAATTTTATAGATCCTGTGCAATATAGGTTGTGTAAGGGGGGAGTGGAAAACTAAATACTACGTGAAACAAGAGTGGGCTAAAACTGGCGCGAACACACACAAAACAACAAAACTTTATGGAAAAGAAACCCAACCATTGGAACTAAATTAATTTGATAGATCCTGTGCAATATAGGTTGTGTTTGTTGTTCCATCAGGTTTGATGTCCGTTCCAAAGAAGCCTTGGCTTGGTTGACATTTGGTCGGCTTCTCTTGATGAGTCGCGAGATCTCGGACGACGATGATTGCAACCTCGCCGAAACGTTCGTCGAGAAAAGAGGGGGGGGGGGAGTAAGTCAAATCCTTATTTCGTTGCAAAAAGGGACGAAATAGAACGATAGAGTGGGATCTCTGATAAGTAACGCTGGCGATGGACATGTTAGAAGGAACTCTTAAGTCGAGATGGCTGTGGACGAGACGTGGCTAGGAACGACATAGAAGAATCGAAGGTTTTTAAGTAGTGAGTATTTGACCAATAAAATAAAAGTAAACAAATTCAGTTGAGACGTGCGAGTGTTTTTAATGTTTTTATGCAAGTTGTTTTCACTAAAAAGTAGACCAATTATTCGCACATTATAATTGTGATAAGCAATCCTGGTTATTAAATATTCTTCCATAATTTCTGCAATTAAATTTTATTATTATTATTTTTATATTAAAAGAAATGAGTTAAATTATTACATACCAAAAATGCACAAAACCACGTATATGTTAGGAGGGCAGAATGCAATCCTAAATATATGCAATTCATTTTCACCACCAGATAAATGTATAGTCTCGTTAACTAAACACTAATACAATAGTGTTGATCAAGTGATTGATTAATCGGGCTTAATAATTAGTCATCGTACGTTCCACTCTAATTACCATTCGACAAAATGAAAGCGATTCTATGAACCACAGAATAATAGGTACTCTTTCGGTTGGGAATGGCCAACTTTTCCACTGTAACGAAAAGGATTTCGGGTGCGCTCTTATCGAAAATATCCTAGAACTAGCGCGGCGCACTGTAGCCAGCGGAAAGTTCGGCTAACCTAACGTAAGTAGTTTTGTAACGGAAAGGATTTCGGGTGCGTATGTTTTCATTGAAAAAAACAAGTGTTGAAAAGTTGGCCATTCCCAACCGAAAGAGTGCCGAATAATATGTTGTATTATTATCAGATAAATATATAAAATATCTTCACACATACGTTTTATACCATGTGTTAAAAACATGTTCCAAATTTGTCTATAATAAAGGTGCAATTCTCTGTCAGAACATGCCTAACAGAGTAGAGCTAACAGGCAGAAGAAAAAGTAAATTGGGATATGCTCGTAAGCTACTCAATTTTTCAGTAGTTGTTTTGAATACGATTTGTTTTAAATTCATTTTTACCATATTCACCTCATGTTCTGAGTAATTTTTCATATATAAATAATTTATTAATCAACCTCTAAAAGTATAAAGGACATGCAAGGTCCACTAGAAATTCTAACAGCTATTAGTTTCTTTCAGCGCATCAACAAAATTTTGTATATAATCGACATAAAACACAGGGCTATATAAACAATTAGCATAAGTGCCAACCCTTGGAATAATTCATCCATAATAAACATTATATTTCATACAAACCCTATTTGACAATGCAGCTTTCATTATTCAATATATGTACACAAACAGTTACTAATTTATTTACCACTGGTCTTGCACATAATGTTTACTTCTTCCATCAGGTTCACGAATTCTACCTGTGAATGCATAATTATTAGCCTCAAGCGTTACCCAGTCACAGCCATAACGACCAATCTCGTAGAAGTGAGCTTCAGAGCAGGTGAATAATATGACGTAATTTAATACAATGTTGGCAAAGCTTCAGAATTCAGAAGAACACAATCCTATATTGAACAAACGGCCTTCGTCTCTTGAAAACATAAGTATGCAACCCCATTATTGGATACATGTTATTCCTAATACTTCCGTTGTTCTTGGTCTCGTGCCAGTTTATTCCAACCTCATTTGAGCAAATCGTTTTGAATGTGCGATTTTTTCGATATCTTTGTATGTCTAGTAATGTGATGGTCGTCACTTGTCAAGACGTCTGCTCGATGTAAATCTGCACCATTAACCCATCCTCTTTCTCGGGGCCGGAGATAATGCTAGCTCTGCGAGAGCTTCCTATCTCGTTTGCTCTCTGCCCCCCCCCCCTACCGTTCTAGAAACCCAGGCCACCAGCCAAAGAGTTATCGAGTCAAATGCAAAGTGTCGAGGAGATATTCAAACTTTGAAACAAAAAATAAAACTTACTAGAAAGTTCGACGACGTTTCGAACTAGTACCCGTCTGATGTGGTGCTGAAGGTTTGGTGTCGCGGTATCGAGAAATGTGTTGCTGGTTTTCTCCAATAGTAAATAAAACTTCGCTCTAAATCTTATCCAATATTTGATTTCTGAAACAATCGTGTCAATATCGTTCCCTTCATTCTATGCTTCGTTTCGTGTCGCGTCGCGTAAAAGCTGTCGCGAAATCTAGCCCTGGAATGTATTAACAAAATGGTAAAATATTCAAAATGGCCGCATCGCGTTATTTGCCTCCATGATCGCACCAGGAAATCCATTGTTTCACGAGGAAGTTGGATCAATTCGCTCAATTAGAGCGAATCTAGCCTCGAGCCAAGTCAACTATCTGTTATTCTCATTCTGATGCTGGTGTTGTGAGGCTCATAATGTTCAGAAAGTGGAATGGAAGGGACAAAAACTGAAGGCCCTACAGCTCTTCTAAACCAAAACCTACACACAAAAAAGTTTATTGATAAAAACATAACTTTTAGTCACCGATTGAGGTACTGCTCACTTTTTAAACTCGAGATATATTTCTTAAGGTTGCCATTTTGCGATACCAGTTATTTGATAGTTCCGACTGCAGTTTTTTTTTTCTAGGTTTACTTTAGTTGAGACAAATTGGCTTGAGTTTTGAAATCAGATTAATCATAAATGAAGATGAGCAAGGTGTTTCTGGACATGATCCTACGAGTGGCGGAAACGCCTTCAAGGTCAACGTAATAAAGTCGATCATACTGGACCAATTTTCATTATCAAAAAATGTTAAAATATTTTAGATTTGTTTCCTATAGTCACATTGAATAGTATGAATTGTTCCCGTTTCGAAAACTGAAATCTTTAAATTTTAACGACAATTTAATACAATTCTGAATATATACTATATTGATGGGTACCAACTGATGAATTATAAACATGCCATTTGCTCATTAAACATGAAAAGTTCCTTAATCTTAAACGCAAATAATGAATTAAACAATGAACGGATAATATCATTTTAATTTATGAGATCAAATATTTGTTATTATAGTAAAAAAAAGTCTCAAAACTTTACTTGGCCTTGAACTGATTCACGCCCTTACTTTACTGACGCATGTCTGAATACCATTTATTCAAATTTTTCTCGTTCCTACAAAGTTTAATTAGAAAAGTTGCAAAAATCTATCAGTTTGTTTCAAATTCAAACTTTGATATTTTTCTTGTGAACATCAAACAACTCCTTTTTTACCAGGAAAAGAGAAGTGTGTTTTATTTTCGTGTGCGTGCCAACGACTATATCTTACTATTTGTAGGTACTAAGACTAGTCTATAGGTCTACCTATTAGCAACTTAACAAGATTTTCAGTATAGAAAATAATTCACCTCTTCGATTGTGCATGTTTGCCAAACTTGTTTCTCTTTTTCAATGAAAATCTAACTTCCGAAGCCAACGACGTGATGTAAATAACGGATATATGTATGGATATACGGGACTAGGTATGTCTTTGGAAAAGAGTGATGCGTTAGTAACTATCAACAAGGTGAAGTGATTAATATTTGAATGAATTATTATTGATGTTTGAATTATTATTATATTTATAAGAATGTATTTTTAAAACAATAAATACAATGCAAACCTATTAAATTTTTCCATGTATCTTCACAAATTTAAATTATTATCTACGGTTTGTATAATCATCTAAAATCGCTTGAAATAGGATTATTTACCCAAAGACTACAGCTTTAAAATACATCTGGAAAGTTTATAAGTCTAACTGCTGATAAAATAAAGTAGGCCTACTTGCAAGCTGCAATTGCATTCGTTGGTGTTTAAGTGTTTTCATTAGATAAGCATTACTTAGTAATTATATTAGATCAATAGATTATTTGTGCACGGCACTCGAATTTAGTGTCTACAGTTGTTGTATAAATGGGATTCTAATACTGAACCGTATATTGACATAAAATAAAGGGATGAAAAAGTTGAGTACTAATTACAAAATAAATATAGTATGTTAAATGCAGATAAGGTAGATACAAATAAAAGAAGTAAGCAAACGCCAAGGTATGAGTATGGAAGTGGATATTGGTGGTTGCAAAACGGTTGGTGTAAAACATGACTTAGCTCGTTGGATCGGTGCTTGAAGTGAGTGGGTGTCTTGTCTCGCGCTTAACTTTCGTGTTCATTAGTAGCCAACTAGGCAGCGCTCCTCCGTGAGGTTGGCGCATGCAGAACACGGGTACAGTTTAGTCTTTTGAGCCTTTTGCAAAGTCGACTCAACTACCGTGTTCCCTTTATGCGGGATAAAGCTGTGGGCGCAGACTGCGCGAGAGGGAAAGACGAACAGTTGGGGGAGAGAGTGAATTGAAGTGGATTTATTTGTTTGATATTCTCAGCAATTACGCAAATAGGAGAGGGGACAAACACCGTTGGTGTTCCAGGAAATAAGCCACGAATAATGTACACCTCTTGAAAATGAAATTCTACTACGCACTTGTTGTTGGGTGTATATGTAAACGTGTGAAGTATTTACATAATATTTTTATCGTTTATGCGTTAAAATTCCTAAACTTAGCTGGAATTACGTCTTATTAACTTGTAACAGCCTTTTGCATAAATTTGCAAGCATTTTGTTAAGCTTACCATAAAATTAACGCAGTATTTACAAAATAATGCAAATGTATTCGGAAATCTTAAAAAAAATTATCTAATGCTCGTAGAAGAAAATGAGCCCCTTCTATTCTTCGTTGATTTCTAAGGCGGCGCAAACGTTTTTCAGAAGCAATGGATACCGCCGCTATCCAAGACTTTGAGAAGGGTTGGGACGGCGAAGCGGAATCTAAATTACTACCTCACGGGCATCCGAACCAGTAAACTGTCCGTACATTGCGTTCATTAGCAGTTTTGTAAGAAACACATAATTTTTACCTTGTGTTACTTTCTTAAAGATTAAATCTACGAAAAACATGTTCAATTCTGAATAGTGATTTGTTCATGAAAGCTGTTAAACAAGTTTTGATTCTCATTGTCATAACATATTGGTATAAGGTCTTGTTTGTAGTGGTCCAGAACCAAAGCTACCAAACAACTCACTGCATGATTATAAAAATTATGATCTTTTATACTGTATTTGATTATAATCACAAATTTTGCGTGCTTTTATTACAGGACGAAGGCTCTCACAAACATTTAAATAGCACACAACATTAATTGTTTGTTACCAGCTCCCACTAAATATAAACATTGATGATTGAATTACTTTAACAAAACATTTTCAAATTAAATAAATACATTATTTTATTTTGGCATGACCTAATTACAATAGATTTATCACTGTCATGTTACATTCCCAGACAATTTATGACTTGTAGCGACTAAATCATTTCTTGCTCTGTTGAACTTGATAAATTATTATGGAGCTGTAATACCTTAACGTAGCAAATTTCGTAAAACGTATGACAGTTTTAATTATCTTTAAAGGGGGGTATGTCATTAGGCTAAATCGTAACACATTGTTTGATTGATTTGATTGCTTGTCGACTATATTGAAGCAATGCGCTATTCGTGATTTTGCCTGGTGGTGGGAATGATATGCAACTACAAAAATTAAATCATTACTCTAGTTTTGAACTTACTAAATATTGCAATCAAAAAATACTCTGGTAATTAGAGAGCTCCCATTTCTCAAGCGTCTTATTACAAAAACAACGCACAAATTGATTTTTAAATGCGCTTATTCATATTTTATTGGATGAGCGTAGCGAGCGAAGCGAAAACTTCAATTTCAGTGACCCCTCAAAAAATTTAGCTCCAATGTTTTTTTGTTTGTTTGTTTTTTGTCTGTTTGTTCGAAAGATTCCGGACAAACGGCATAAACGATCTTGATGAAAATTGAAGGGGACCTTCGAAATCTCTGAACTAAGACGTGCCACATTTCACATGAATATCGCACTTTTACGATTTTTTTCGATTTTTAGTGCGATATTTTCGTGACATTTGGGCCGATTCTGACCAAACGGGTGGGGCTACAACGTTCATATTTCACATGAACATTAAGGTCATGGTTATGTATTGCTTTTTGAAAGAAAAAGTTGAAAAAGTTAGCCAGAATCCATAGAATAAAGGTTTTAATAAGAGTTTTTTGAGGTTCATAATAACAATATTAAGAAGTTATAATTGAAACATGACAACAATCAACTACCATGCTTTCACAAAGCACTTGCAAAGGAAAAGTGGTCCCACGCAAACTAAAAACTTACAAAAAAAGCTCATCCATCAACGCGGCGGGACTTTAGCGTTTTCCTAGTTGTACGTGCATGCTACACTCGTAGGACCCTTTCTTATATTCGGGAACAAAGACCTTCTATGAATCACTTTTCTGTCCGTCCATCTGTGTTTGTATCACGTCTCACGGCAATAACCGAACATGACCTACATTGTCATTTTTGTTGTTTGGCATTGACCTTCAACAAGGAAGATACCTAATGTTTTAGTGACACGAGGTTACAAGGGCGTGACTAGATTATTTTCGAAGATACTTGTTTTTAGGCATAACCACCAAGAGAAATGTCTATACTATTTTCACTACACTCTTCTCGGCACCTACACGAAATAAGGGATTTCAATGCTGAATAAGATTTGAATAGTGAGTTCTTCTAATAGGTGTTAAATAAAAGTCGCTTCGTTCACTATTTTTAAACGAGGGAGCGGAGCGACTGAGTGTCTCCATTCAACTCAAACGGCCCTCATTCTGTGATTCTGTGTGTCTGTCTGTCTGTACGTCGAAAATCAGCCGAACCGCTGAACAGATTGGGCTGAAATTTTAAACAGACATCCGGTACGAGTTTACTGTGAACTGTTAACAAAATCAGCTAGATCCATAGCGATTTAATTCTACAATAAATAAAAATGTGATTTTAAAAATATCGATAGCATTTGTTTAGTAGCAGCTAGCGGGACGATATCTACGTGGCTTGCATGGCCTATTGGTAAGCATTTAGTCTACCGCACGGAGGGTTGGGGTTCGATACCCGTTAGCTCGAACTTTTTTATATTTTTACACCCACATATTATTTTGGAGGGGTGTTAAATGGGAAATAAAACTTAGGTGATTTTGTTTTATCTTGGAAATTTGTTAATGTTTCACGCTAATACGTTTTGAATACGATTCGCATTTCAAATGTTCAATTTATATAACTAGGGAACTGGGAAACGCCTTAGTCGTTGTTAAACGAGTGAGTGAGCCATGTGTTGAGTACCCGGTATCATTCCTCATACTGGGCTAGATCCTTAGGTATAGGGGAGGAAAGGGGATGTTCCCGGGTACTCAACACTTGGCTCACTCACTCACTCGTTTAACAACGACTTTGGCGTTTCCCTAGTATTAAACGAGGGAGCGGAGCGACTGAGTGTCTCCATTCAACTCAAACGGCCCTCATTCTGTGATTCTGTGTGTCTGTCTGTACGTCGAAAATCAGCCGAACCGCTGAACAGATTGCGCTGAAATTTTAAACAGACATCCGGTACGAGTTTACTGTGAACTGTTAACAAAATCAGCTAGATCCATAGCGATTATAGCCTACAATAAATAAAAATGTGATTTTAAAAAATACCGATAGCATTTTGTTTAGAAGCAGCTAGCGGGACTTAATCTACCTGGCTGACATAGCCCAGTGGTAAGCATTTAGCCTACCGCACGGAGGGTTGGGGTTCGATGCCCGTTAGTTAGAACTTTTTTATATTTTTACATCCACATATTATTTTTGAGGGGTGTTAAATGGGAAATAAAAATTAGGTGATTTTGTTTTATCTTGAAAATTTGTTAATGTTTCACGCTAATACGTTTCGAACACGATTCGCATTTTGAATGTTCAATTTAAATAACTAGGGGATCGCCAAAGTCATTGATAAACGCGTGAGTGAGCTAAGTTTTGAGTACCCGGGAACATCCCATTTCCTCCCATCTACCCAAGGCTGGATCTAGTTCAGTATGGGGAATGATACCGGGTACTAAATGTTACATTAATACTACATGCTATAACTTAGTGATGTGAAATAGAAGACTGTAAAGCGCGAACCTGAAATACTTACATCCAACCAACTAAAGCTCGACAACGTTCTTCTGCAAACTCACATTGAAGGCTTCGATTGATGCGCCCTAGTTCGTAACAATACCGTACAAAAGTGTATCAGAGCAGACATTGTCTCGTACCCTCCTCCTCCCATAGACGACCCCTTCTTATACCCCTTCTTCCCGCTTCTTACTTATGTATTAGCCGCGGTCGCTTAGCCGGTTCCCACTCGAACACCGAAGTTTAGCAACCTTCAAGAGTTCATGGGTGAACGCTCTGCCCTGAAACACACGTATACCGCTGGCTGGAGCAGATGGAGGGTTCGAGAGATAGTGTAACGGCTTCGTTCTTCTCGACGTCTGATCGGCAGTCCGGGTTAGCGGAGAAACCTATATGACTGTCAATGCTACATCGTCTTTTCGGATGGGACGTTAAGCCGTTGGTCCCCTTGGCACATTTCGAAAGAAGTAGGCTACGTTCCGGTACCGGGTTTCCACTCCTCCCTTTTATTAACCCTTCATCCTCATTTATCACCTGCATAATTACCTAACGGTTGACGCGCTTTTGATCCAAATCACTAAAACACATTCAAACTTTTCTGAATCACTTTTAAATCGGTTGATCTTTAATAAATGAACAAGTTATACAGTCATCAAATTATTCAACTGAATTGACTATAATCCAAAACCATTATCAAAAAAGCAATTTCCTTTTACTTACACAATTCCTACAGATAGGCCTAAGTTATTATTTCCACTGCAAAAGTATTTATTTATCTAGGAATCTGACACGCGCACTGACATCTGATCCTTGCAATTATGGCCTGTGTTGACGTTGCGTTGATGTGTGCGGTTGAAGGCGGGCGGAGGGGGGGGGGGGGGGGCGGAGTAGAACAATGTGTTTTGGCTTTTGGTTTCAGCTTACAATAATAATTACAATCAATGGTAGCCATGTTGCTATATGTCCAAATGATGAAATGAACATTGCGTGGTTGTCTGTTAGAAGAAAGTAATCGTTGTATAGCGCAGCACTGACCATCTCTAGTCTATATAGGCTACTTGAGTACACCGAACATTGCAAATGTTAAAGTATTCTACAAGAGATATTACTTAAAGTTAAATAATAAAGTAAACATTTACTTTGGCTAACTTATATAGTAGAAAATAGAATCCAGAGAAATTCCACATTGTATTTAATTGAGAGTTTCATTATTTGGTGAATGTTAAATAATTTGTTGTGATTCAGCATATAACAAAAATTGTCAATAGCTTCTAGAAGATTAGATAATTACCCATGAGTGAACGTGGGGCTTAGATTAGTTTTTTTTCTTCATAGCTTTTAAATTGCATAATAAAAAATATTTTAGCTTCACAAATCTTGCGATGTTCTTTATTAACCTCTGACTTACTTTATACCATAAGTGATGCTCTAATTTTGCTTACTGTATGAAATGTATGTAAATTTGACTGATTGTAATTACCGGTATGTACTTTGTGAAGATAATTTTTTTTTTTTTTTACAAAACTAATGATGTAATGATGGTTATGTTACGCCACAGTTGGTGTTGTACTCTCTGGAGTTTAATAAAAGCTTAAAAAAATTGCATAATAAATATTCACAAGCCATTTTAAAATAAGAGCAGTGTATCAATAAACCAAATGAGTCAATATTTGCAATATTTCTCAATAGTTTGTTCTCAATAGTTCTCAATATTTGCACCTGGTGCAAGATCAACGAATTCAAGTTTCATCTAGTTATATTTTACAACCATCTTGTTGCAGCTGCAACGGATCCAATCTACTATCGTGCTCAGGTCACATCTTAGTTTTAGAATCAATTTCAGTCCACGAAGCACGATATGCGACCCTATTCATGCTTCATACTTTTCCCCATTAATTTGCCAAGAGATGATCACTATATTCTCCGCCGTCTGAACACGGGACTGCATGCATGCGGTCTTTCTGCTTCCCAGATCAGCCATCTTGCGCTCACGTGTGAATCGAATCAGACCTGAGACGTTTTATGCACCCCGCCTCTTTGCGTGCATATAACAATATGAAAAGTTTCTGCTTTTGAATTAATTCTCGTTTTTTTGTTTTATTCTGCAATTTAATGTATTTTAGAAGCATTTTATTATGCAAATCAAAGCAATAAAGAAGTCTTTAACTTACAATTTTCCATCTTATCAGATTCTGTTCAGCTCGTTATACATTTCATCGCATTGTGAAAGTCTTCAGTCTAACGTAGGACACAGGATTACGACTTAATACCGAGCGATAGCTTGAAGGACAAAACTATAGACGGAGAAGTTGGTTTCTGTTTTAAATGCTTTTTTTAAAGAGCAATACCCAATTACAAAGATAATGGTCATCAAAACATCAAAAACAAGTACAGACTTTTTATTTCGTAACGTATATTATAATAGCGCCAAATAATTACTAGGAAAATTGAGTGCAAAATTATGTTTTCTAAAAACTCCACAGCATCAAAAATTAGATTGTCAAATATACAATTGGCATTGTTACATGATAGATAATAATTATGAAACTCTGAATCGGTTTAAAAATAATAACAATTTTTACTCCTAATTGAAAGGTATACCGTAAGCATCTACGCATTAAATTAAATTGTCGACACGTTATTACCAAATATTAACTTTTAACTAAAATAAACGTTGAAATTTGTTTCAAAAACTATTTTACAATAAAAAAAATACAAGCTTTAGTACTACTGAAGGCCTTGTTCTCATTTTTTTTAATCTACAAAATATTCAGTAATGAAATATGGACCTTACGTACACAACCGTCTGGGTAGTTTTTGAAAACAAACTTGCCTTGCAAAATAAATTACCGAGTAGGTTTATAACGAAGATTAACTGAGTCTTGTGATACATAAGAAGTATGGTGACCAAATAAATTAAATGCTACATTTTGCACAATAAGTATCGATACAACATATATAGAGCATTAGCACGAAAACTGGCAACAATGTACAAACACATAATTTATTGTCAAGTTGCTGCAACTACTTTCAGTTCCAAGACTCCTCGTGGTTTCAGTGGCCCCACGGTCGTAACCGCTCATGTTTGTGTGCATTTCCCACAGGAGGTGTTTGGCGATAACAATATCGTTCCGGTGCATTCTTCAATATCGCCGGCTCTAGTCGATATTATGTGACCGCAGCAGCGCAGTTATCTGCACCGTGGAATTACCCAATCGACATTAGCGTGGAATATTCAAAGCAAGGAATTCCTGTTTAATGGTCCCGGATCACAGCGAGCCGTTTAATCGGTTTAGTCGGTATGTGATACTTACCTAGTGAGGCATTCCTGGCGAATAAAGACCGCCCGGTGGACGAAATAGGTGAGAAAATGCGTCCGTACTTTACACGGTTGGGAGACGTGGTGCTCACTACATTAACCGGCGTAGCGCGCTGTGATTAATAGCTCCACTGGCGCGGGACGTGCTAAAACAAGGCCCAAGAGCCAGACACAGTGGCGTACTGTGCTGTACGATGTGATGCTAAAACAAGGCCCAAGAGGCAGACACAGTGGCGTACTGTGCTGTACGATGTGATGCTAAAACAAGGCCCAAGAGGCAGACACAGTGGCGTACTGTGCTGTACGTGATGCTAAAACAAAGCCTAAGAGGCAGACACAGTGGCGTTCTGTGCAGTACGGTATGAATACGATTGTTTACACACTGTTCGAATATCCCTCCCTTTCATAATTACCTAGATGTCGTGAGCATCTATTATAGCAGCAATGCTGACTGGACTAGTGTCAGCTCTCAAGACTATCACGGCAACCAGCAGTAGTGCAAGTACAAACACCTCGCCACGCGCTACATACATTACGTGTGTGTTACTTTCTCAAAGCTCTCGCCCCTCTCTCTGGGGGAAAGCTCACGTGCGTTTTTTTTTATTTTAAATTTATATTATAATAACAATCAATACTTTTCTCGCAAGTTTAGTGCAAGCTCTAATCTAGTGTCCGAATACGCGCCCACTGTCGTACGGCCTGCCTGCCTGTGTCCACTGCTCGCCACGTCGTCACCACGTCCGCCAACCAGTACGTCCAACCAAGTACGTGATAATAGTTCTGCTTACGGCATTCTTCCTCGGGTTATATCTAACCTTCATTTCCCCCTCTTTTCCCTCAATATACAGTCCACTACTCTCGTGCTCTCTGTTCTATCCAGTGCAGTTTTGGGACTTTCTTGTCCAACGTTTGGTCGCAATCTCGCCTATGCGCCAACAACGATGCTAAAAAATGGGCCCTATATGATCAGATATAGTGGCGCTTCGTATGGTGTGATTAGGTATGAATAATTACATTCCGACAATGTAGTTGTTATTTGTGTTCATGGCAAATAACATAATGCACATGATTAAACTTAAGGTTAACACAGTAATGTATCTGCATCCCATAAAGAAAATTCTATACTTTTATGACAATTACGTAACAATAATTCCGCCAATTACGTTTCCTTTAAAAGACCTTTACCACAAAGCTAAATTGACACCAATTTTAAAGTTTAGCAATGTGATTATATTTTATTTTATATATTAGCCTACATGTGTGATCTTGTGTCCAAAACACTTACCCTCTTTATCACTTTGCTTTGATGAAACTGATATCATTATTTCAATATTTTTTTATGGGTAACATCTGAACAAACATTCAGGATTTGACGGTATTATGAAATGATGTGAGGACGTATATATTATGTGCTACAATATTTAGATGGTGTTATAACAACCACGGGTGCGGTGGTACCGAAACAGTGAGCGAAGCTACTTAATCAACAGATCGCCGAAGAAGAATACAACAACCATGTCAGTCGCTGTGCATCTATCATTTTGTTGGTGGCACCGGGTTCGTCAACACTTTTCATTAAAACTTGTTCCCCTCTTGTGCTTGCATTAATTAATTAATGGTGTTGTTGCCGTGCACACGAGTTTTCAAACTTTCTAGGGAGCTGGTCTCTCCACCTCTCTCCCTTAGCCAAAGGGTCAACTAAATGATCATTATTTTTGTTGAGGGTAATGCAAACAATAAAAACAGCTCGTCTGATAGCGGTAATTTTTTATCGTGATACGTGATAAACGCACAGACGGACGGGGACTGAAAAGTCTGGGCGCTTCTCTCCCTATAAAAAGAGTAGCATATTGCTCTAGTTCTAGCTGCAACAAACACGACGGTTTCAAACCCAATTTTGCAACTTTAATCACATCGCAAAATTAATGGAGTAAGATAATCCTCCAAAGTGTTAATCGGGTTAGTTTGCTGTATAGTTACTGGAACAAGATGGTGGTAATTAGTATAAATTTCCAGTGATGGAAGTGTGTTTCATCTGCGGTACAAGTGAAGTGTATCTGTGTAACAGTATACTAATCCACTTTCCAGAGGTGCAGTTTAGTCTAGGTGTTTTCTTTCGCAAAAGTTTGATTATTCCCTGTTTTTCTGTTCCAGGCTTTTGGAAAATCTCATATTCGTTTCAGTGTCGTCTTATAAATCATTTCTTTTTACTTACAAAAAATGTTTTGGATGATTTTGCAACTTTAAAAAAAATACTTTTTTTAACTTTTTCTTATTTCAATTGGCTGTATCTATGTAATTTGTCCTATCTAATCAGTTTTCATAAATGAATAAAATAGACGTTAAATGTAAAATAGTAACTGAATGTGAAGAAATGTGGAGGAAGAATACTTATGCAGTTTTCAGTAACCATCATGTAGCCGAATGTTAGTAAGCTGCCGCTGTGGTATAGAATATAAAAATGTATTGTCAACATCAGACTGAGCAAGTGTTTCGCATTCGTCAATTCTGTAGTGCAAGGTAAAGCCATTCTATTATCCTCGTTTGATTTCGATTGATTGATGTAAGGCTTTACTTTTCATATTTAGGCGAGCTTTGACCTAAGAAACAAATTATCTAGAGGCTTTCCCTACCTTTTGTTTTCAAAGTACTTTCATTTACCCTTACCACTAAAATTTGTAAAATATCTAACATTAATATAACACTATTATTTTAACTATCCCTTTTCCCTCAAATTGGTTTTTCAAATAATGATTCTAAATGATTATCAATTATCACTATCTTTTTACTCCTTTTTAGGCCTACTAACTTGAATATTTCATAAGTAATATCTTCCTTTGCGACCACCTGTTCTAGAGATATTTAACACAAGGCTGCAACGCCATCACACCTAATACGCTTACTGTCACCGTTGCGCATGTTATCCACGTCCATTTCGTAATCTTATTCCACATTCCTAGACCTAATTTAAGTTATAAGTTTGTTACGAATGCACAATGCTCTTTTACAATTTGCACGTAGCATTCCATCCACTAACGCTTTATTTTGGTCTATTCCATTAACTATTCATGCTATTGCTGCATTATTATTCATTCGACATATTGATTTCGTTCAGAAAATGTCACGGCGGATACTTTTTATATCGTACTCGCTGATTGAGAATTTGCAAGGGAGTTAATCTCACGATGCCAAGCCAATTTAAAACCGTGATTTATAACTAGAAATAGCTTAAGTTCCGTTTCGTTTGCTTGGATTACTATGAATAAATTAGTAGAATGACTCAGTGTTATGCGATTTTCTGTGTTCTGTGAAATAAATTCATCAGTTAAGTTTTTTTGATATTAAATAATTAATAAAGCAATAGACTTTATGATTTTTAATTAAGTGCTAAGTTAATTATGCGTTGAAGTTTTAATCAAAATAAAAAAATAAAAAATTGCGATGTATTTATAAAACATAATTATGAATTGGCTTCATAATTTCCCATGAAATATAAATGTCTATTAAAATTGTAAGGTTTGTTATAATAATTAATATTTACTAATTTCAAAATAATGATGTATTAGGTGGTGTATAAAAAATGAAGTGTTGTAACCAATGTTAAGAAAGAAGACACTATCAAAATAATTTTCTGAAATAATTGTTTATTGCAGCGTCAAATTTCAACCGGATATTCTTAATTCATAAAATTATAGGTATTCATCTGTGAAAAAATCAGAAAATCGGTATTAAGCATGTAGGTGTTTACAAGGAAAAAATTTTTCATAAAAATACAATAAAATCGTAAATGCGATTTCTGAGAAATAATTTTTGTTGCGCTCAAAACGGGCGTTCTAATTCGAGATTTCGAAGGCCTCATAAAATTTCATCGCAACGGAGTATCGTTTAGCCGAATCGTGCTGACAACACACAAAATACAGAAAAAAAGAAGAGGAAGGAAGAAAAAAAAAACATTCGATTTTTTTCTCCAGTGTATGAAATGGATCTTCGCTTCGCTCGCTACGCTCGCTACGCTCATCCAAATCAATCATAGACTTATTTTCCGTTTCTTTTTTGCTTGACATATTACTATTTGAATAAATTATAGAATACGTCATTGGTTCACTTCCTGTGTGCATGTAAATAAACTCCATCATGATTAATGGTTTGTTTCTTTCGATATGTTATAAATAAAGGTCAATAGTTATAAGGAGTTACTGATGTTTTCGCAACTAAAATAAACGTGCTCAAGAGTTAATTATTGCAGCTGAACGGTTAGTGTTATCATTTCAAAAAATAGTAAAATGAAAAGTAATATATACATTAGTGAAAAGTGGTAAATACTAAACAAGCATCCCATTTATGAAATTCTATCATAACTTTCCCCATGCTTCAAAATCATCAAGTGAGCTATCTTAAGAATAGTGTGTAAGGGGTTATATATTATACACCATTATATTAAATTGCTACTTTAATGTGTGGTTCAGCTTCTTACTATGATATGGATGGGGTGGTATTAGGTACTCGGTGCGTAGTCAAAAATATGAAGGGTGTTGTAGAGTCAATTGTCTTTAAGTACACAGTACACTACTCCTAGTAAAACATTACTGAATGTTTAGTGTCGGGTGTTCTTGCCTAGTCGTATAACTTCATGAATCCGGAGAATTCCGTGCAATTAGCAGAATTATTTTAGAAGTTGCCTTACGTGTAATTTCAGTCTTGTTTGAATGTAATTTATTTATACACGAAAATGTATAAGCCTATAGTGGTTGCTTGCTAGATTGTCAATTTGCAAAGGAAAACTTTGTTTAAAAAATAAAATTAATAAAGTTTATCTTATGTAATTAAGCTCTCGTTCTTTATTCATACGGTTGATAAAGGGAGCGTGCGCTCACTAGTGTATCATTTCTTTCTGCCATGAATGCTTATTTCGGTGCGCCGCTTTTGTGCCCGTGGGGCTTAAGCCCACCCACATCACGAGCGCCAGAACGTACACTTAGACCACACCAGCCAGGCAAAGGGCATTAAACATTTACGAAAAATCTACGTGGAGTTGTCTTAATGAAGACTAGAGTACACAAAAGTTTGGCCCAACTAAAGTAATCACAGACGACGGTGGATGGAAGCTTCGTCGTCCGTGGCTGGGATTCTATAGCCCCCACCCCCACCCCCCCTTTCCCAACCCTCTCGCCGTCGACACACCCCTTCATTGCTAACCGTCCAAGAAGCGAAATAGAACCAAAAAACGCGTAGAAGCCATCTACATAAATCTGAATGCCATCTATATTCTTCGGCACCTATAGCCGATCAATCCATATCACGGGCGTCGACTTTATCCTCACGTAAGATCTTCGCCGCCGAACGAGATGGTTGTGTGGCCATCAAAAGAGACAGGCGGAGGAAAACAAAAGTATCGACAAAGTTAACCACTCAATGAAACAAAGAAATTTTCAAGAAAATACATTGCAAAGAGAGAAAAAACTTTCTATAAACTTTACAATCTGTTTCTTATAAGACACACTTTTTAACTTCTGAACTAACATAAATCTTTAAAGTAATTAGACCACATAATGAAGACACACTTTACACTACTACTTAATCTCTGGGCAGTTCTCGTACCCAGCTTTTTAATTTAGTATTAGTGAATGGTGATTTGAGGTGTGCTTATATGACCGAGAGAAGAGCCTTAAGATTCAAGAAAACAGTGGGATTTGTCGTTCTTGCTGTAGTAGCTGCATGTGTAAGGTACACATCTTACAACCAGTAACTAAAAACATGCCGGATGATGGCTACCCTATTTATCTATCTGTTCGGCGGACTTCAATAAAAATAATATGAGCTATTTTTCAAAACTCCACGGCAAAATTAATTTAAAGTCTACATAGTGAATTCTTTTATGCTTTATGCTATACATTCAGATGGTTCAGTTTACGCATATATTTTGAACAAAAATGGCCATAAGACTTTTAAAGTACGTAATTTTGAATTCAGTTATTTTTTCTAAATTTTATTGCTTGCTTTCCCTTATTAAATTTTCTAAAACCATTAAAAATTAGTTTTAAGCCTACTGTAACGTGGTCCATGTAACTCATATTTCAGTTATACCGTTGTTATACCATTCAAAGTTCAATCTATTGATCATATTTTGAGTTTCATATGTGAAGATTTTGGAACAGATTCAAGACAAGTTTACCAACTTTTACAAGAATGTATTTCAACATATGGAAATTTCTTCGGAGAACTTTTATAAGGTTCTATTTTTGGCCACGCTATGTTAATAAAACAGGTCGTAGACCAGCAGCTCAAGTGGCTAAAATGTAAGATTGCTGTGGTTCACTGTTCAGCGGCAATAGCGATCAGGTATATCTCTGCGATTATCACACTAGTTAAATCGGTTCAACTAATTCGAATTAAGAGTGAGTTCGAAAAGTGGTGTTGATTAACACTACGATATAGCTTAAAACGGTTAAACTTTAGTCCGATATACTGAAAGTGAACAGAACCTCAATACGAACAAACTTTCAGTGGTTAACACACTAGTTCGAACAAAGCCGCCATGTTTTAATTCACTGCCCACTGAATCAGTGGTTGCACAAGTGGTCCTATCTTCCCTTTTTAAATATATACAAACAATTTGTAAATCCATGGAAAAAGGTAATTTAGTAATTAATTATTTTAATGAACTAAAGTAATTTATTAAAATATGACAATACATTGACAACCCGACTGTCCTCCTCACTGAGTGTGCCGGGTCGACGATAGATAGTGCGCTTGTTTACACGATTTTAACGCCTTTGATGGCAGAAAAATGAAGTTTTTAAAACGTATGAACGTCCACAATATTTAGTTCTGTTTAAGTTTCCGTGATAAACTTATCGTATTACGTAAACCGTTTTAGCTTAGTTCGAACTAAATGTCCATAGTAAACGCAGTGTATGTGTTCAGCATTGTCAAACCAGACCAAAGGATATTAACATGCAACAATGATATGCGCATGTTTTGTGGTGATCGAAGCACAAGCACCATTCGCCATTTATTTTATCATTGTACAATTTTGTTTCCGGACATCACAAATCGTACTATAGAATTGTTTTTGGTCAAAGCGATAATATGTTCAGTTTAAATTAAACTTAACAAATCGTTAGCTATATTTAACATATTCTCCATTCATTTTTTAAACAAGCTAAAAGCTGAACCTGACAATGCGTGAAATTGATTTAAGAGATATATAATTATTGTTTTCGGTATTATCATTTGAAACGACGTGCGTGTAGCCTACCTACGGCGGAGTTGTCACTTACCCAATCAAGCATGGGTGCGCGGTCATGGCGTCTAGCCAGCGTCTGACTTCGTACAGAGCTGTGTTATTCCTGATAATCGATCTATTTCAAATAGTAATACTTTTAGAGAAACGAATGAAAGGTTATAGAATGGTGTACTATAATCTATAGTCTAGAGCTGCTGGACGGTAATGAAATGTAATATCCTCCAATCAAAATTACTACATTTAATGTGATTATCCTCCATTTCAAATAAACACTTCATTCAATAAAAGAATATTTATAGTATTTTGTCAAAAATGTTCGTGTTTCTAAACTTTGTTTAGCTCTTCCAAGCTATAGGTACTTCGACATGAACGTCATTATGTTTTATTACTAGGGAAACGCCAAAGTCGTTGTTAAACGAGTGAGTGAGCCATGTGTTGAGTACCCGATTATATTTCTTTTCTTCCCCCTACCTTAGGCCTACGTAGCCTATCAAAGGCTAAAGAGGCGCATTATGACCTTACAGTTGACGCGCCCGTCCCCGTATACCAACTAAACTTTAAAAAACTATTATTTTTACGAATATAACTATCAAACTTAAATGCAAATGTTCCCGGGTACTCACCACATGACTCGCTCACTCGTCTAACTACGACTTTGGCGTTTCCCTAATCCCTAGTCTAGTTGGCTAAGGCGCCCTTGTAGCCGAAATGTGAAAGAAGTGGGTTCAATCCCCTGGTCGGGAAAGATTTTGTAATTTCTTGATTGTGTTTCAAAAATAATTAAACATGTATTGAAATTCATATAACGCTGTGTAGTCCATCATCTGTGGCAATAGGGCCTACTATGGTAAACATAGCCAGTACGAAATACGTGGAAATATTGCAAGGTTTACTCAATCTACGAGCGGAATTTATGGGTTCCTTGACGTGCAACATTCGACAGACCTTGCATGGGCACGGCATTTCACGGCCAGGCGAATAACAAACAAAAAATATCTTTTCAAAATCTAAAACATTGTCGTTAAAATAATTTCTAAACATTGGAAGTCTATTTTTCAGTTTATTATTTCTTGTAGGTTTAAATCGCAATGAATCTTGCTGATTTTGTTAGCAGTTCTCAATAAACTCGTACCGGATGTCTGTTTAAAATTTCAGCGCAATCTGTTCAGCGATTCGGCTGATTTTCAACGTACACACACACACACACACACACACACACACACACACACACACACACACACACACACACACGCACGCAGAAAAACAATAAGGGCCGTTTAAGTCGAATGGAAATCACTACGTTCGCTACGCTCACTCGTTCAATTACTTAACCTCTAACCTCTCTGGGTAACAAGTCAACTAAACCGACCCCCGTTGACAGAGGATGATGAGGATTGCAATTTGTAACGACGGTAATGTGATATTTCGAATGGAAATGTATTCTCACTATAACCCATGTCAATCTTGCAAAACATTTTCTCGCGATATGGGGCAAATGAATATACAAGATCGCATGAATATACATATTATACGAATGTGATACTAACAATTATTATAATTGTGTAATTAAGGTCACTCCACATACATTGTGTACGGGAACATTGTCATTTGAATATCCTTAGGATCACCATGAATAATTTCACATCAAAATTAATTTATGAAGACAACTTTAAAAATTATTAATAATAAAAACCACACTATACATGAATAACCGACAAGCAAATCGTGTAGCTCAATAATCATTTTTTCATCTTAATTGAGTTTATTTCCATTAAAAATCGGTTTAATTTCAACTGAACAATGAAAATTCATTAGGTGTGTATTGGGGGTAACTAAAATGGATAAATTGAAAAGTAGTGCGAAAAAGAAAAGAACTGACTGTTAAAAGTTTGAGGTGTCGTATTGGAAGAGAGCGGCTGAGATGGTTTGGACAAATGAAAAGAATTGAAAAAGAAAGAATACCAAGCAAAGAGTTTGCAAACAAAGCACAGAAGAGAGAGAGAGAGAGAGAGAGACGTGTCTTGAGTGGAGATAGAATTGGGAAGATGGTGGGAAGATCGGAAGAAATGGAGATATTTGGTAAAATGGCAGCAGGATATGGAAGATTTGTCAGATAAAAAGGAGGCTGAAGAAGTTGTGCCAGGTCAGGATAACCGGCAGCTAGAGCCAAAATAGCCTGAATAAATGGAGCTAACGCTGCCCTCAACCTGAGCATAAGTTTGGAAATGGAGACAGATATTTATATAACTAGGGAAACGCCAAAGTCGTTGTTAAACGAGTGAGTGAGCCATGTGTTGAGTACCCGATTATATTTCTTTTCTTCCCCCTACCTTAGGCCTACCTAGCCTATCATAGGCTAGAGAGGCGCATTATGACCTTACAGTTGACGCGCCCGTCCCCGTATACCAACTAAACTTAAAAAAAACTATTATTTATACGAATATAATCAAACTTAAATGCAAATGTTCCCGGGTACTCACCACATGACTCGCTCACTCGTCTAACTACGACTTTGGCGTTTCCCTAGTCTAGTTGGTTAAGGCGCCCTTGTAGCCGAGATGTGAAAGAAGTGGGTTCAATCCCCTGGTCGGGAAAGATTTTGTAATTTCTTGATTGTATTTCAAAAATAATTAAACATGTTTTGAAATGCATATAACGCTGTGTAGTCCATCATCTGTGGCAATAGGGCCTACTATGGTAAACATAGCCAGTACGAAATACGTGAAAATATTGCAAGGTTTACTCAATCTACGAGCGAAATTTGGGGGTACCTTGACGTGCAATATTCGACAGACCTTGCAGGGGCACGGCATTTCACGGCCAGGCGAATAACAAACAAAAAATATCTTTTCAAAATCTAAGACATTGTCGTTAAAATAATTTCTAAACATTGGAAGTCTATTTTTCAGTTTATTATTTCTTGTAGGTTTAAATCGCCATGAATCTTGCTGATTTTGTTAGCAGTTCTCAATAAACTCGTACCGGATGTCTGTTTAAAATTTCAGCGCAATCTGTTCAGCGATTCGGCTGATTTTCAACGTACACACACACACACACACACGCACGCAGAAAAACAATAAGGGCCGTTTAAGTCGAATGGAAATCACTACGTTCGCTACGCTCACTCGTTCAATAAAAACCGTTATTTTCGTTACAAGAACAATATCGATATCTTTCCAGTTGCAGTGTCGTAATAACATAAAACCAGGCCAGTACCAAAAACACAATTGCATCTATTCGTAAGATACCGATCAATTTTAGTAACATTGAAATTGAGTTGTTTGTTCCAATGTAGAACAACGTAAAGTAAAATGTTAACACGTGTTTTCACGGGAAATTAACAACCCTCGGCGAGCGGCTGTCAATCAGATGATGTTGCGTATGTATCTGGTTGCCGCGCGAGTAGGGTGGGAAGGTGGTTGGAGCGAGGGATAATACGCTTCGGCGAGCGGCTGTCAATCAGATGATGTTGCGTATGTATCTGGTTGCCGCGCGAGTAGGGTGGGAAGGTGGTTGGAGCGAGGGATAATACGCTTCGTTTTTATACTAACTGTATAATTTGTCATTTTAACCGTGTTTTTCTGTTTGGTGGGGTGTGATTATTATTATGCTTTCTGCAATAAGGATGAATATCTTGCAATAACAGTTATAGTTCGCTATACAGAGATTAAATTTCCGTCAATACACAACAAAATTAAATACCAATATTATACATAGCATTGAATTATAGTACGTTATTTCACAAACATCAACTTTTAATGCATACCATTACATAACAATATAATTTTTCTAGGCTTTACTGTTTCAGTATATTCCATGTAGCTTCTTGAGGCTTTCTCATTTTCCCCATTAGTTACCATTTATTGTTCCATAGTAATGAACATCACCTAATTTAGTATCTTGCAAATGCACTCAGATATCCCGGTAAGAATGAATCAATTTTAAAATTGAATATATCCGCTAGTGATTGAAACTAATCTTGTGATTATTAAACAAAAATCGATTGTATATTAATATCCCATTCTCTCCCATACATGCTCCACCCATCGAAGAAGCTAGTACAAACATCGCATACATTAGGGGATTGTTCTGCAAGCAATTTAAAAGATCATTATTTCAAAACAAACTCTTACTGCACTCTATCCACAAAGTAAATTGATTGCATCCTACGAGGAAGCTAATAAAACATCGTAGGCTGTAGAGGGGATTGTTCTGCAGGCAATTAAGATCATTCTTTAAAATCTATCACGAATTACAATTACGAAAAACTCCATTTTCTAAAAATTAAATGTATAACACGGTTAAATGCTTCTAAACGTTGGTAATTCGTTTTTTAGCGAGACTTTATATTTTCCACAGTCGCTGTCATTTCTAGAATGCAGAAAAAAATCAAACTAACCAGCTTTTACGTTGGTTGTTTTTCTGGTTTGGGTGACGCAAGACCCTTCTCGTGTAGCGTTTCGAGGTGAATATCCGGAGGCGAAAAATATACAATTTTATTTGTCTGGTCATTTTTTAATTCCGTTCTGCTACGTTCGCGTCAACAAAAGTAAAAATAACTTTGAAATGTAAAAAGCTTTCGGAGAGATAGCATTGAAGTAAAATATTGCTCACTATGAACGGCAAAGTATTGCATTATTTTGGTTTGCAGTGTAGAGATTGGCCAAAGGAAACTATGATCACAAAACTAACGAACGGAACAAAAAAACTCTGTGTAAAGTCAATATTTTGTTTCAAATTATATACATTAAAGCAGCACGTAGCATCACATATCTCACGAGTATTTCGTGAGACTCTGATTCAAGAGGTCACGAGTTCGAATGTTCGATCTCCTATTCCGGCAATCTTCCATGATTTGTTTTTTGAGGAAGGGATTGAGTCTTCTTATACAGCCCTGTCACATTTCACAACAATCATGTTTTCATTAATAGTTGACAGCTTATTAAATGTCATTCATCATTCAAGTTTTCAATTACAAATTTGTTGCAATCTACGGCTTTATTAATTATTAACTTTAACCAACTTTTATTAATTAACATTTTAATAAACTTTAATATCGATTCAAACGTCAATCAGATAATGTTTATATAATTAAACTTCCGAATCTGCTTTGTGACTGCCTCTCCAAACGGGTTATTAAAATATTGTGATTACAAAGTAAAAATAATATTAGTGCTTGCTACATAATATATATATGACTAAAAAATTGATCACAGCTAAAGTTAGTTTTACAAGTACTGAAGTTTAATTTTTTTAAGTAAAAGATTACGAGAACGAAGTAAATGGTAAATATACCACAGAAGAAGATGGACGTATTGGAGACAATTTTAGTTTTTATCTTGCTTTCTGTTCTGTGTAATGTGGCTCATCAAAGCCACTTTACCTCACTGTTCATCGTAGTAAGGTGATAAATTATTGTATTTTCCCCACTAAAGAGTTCTAATAACAAAATGAATACATATAATTATCAACATGTTTGCTACTCATATAGTTCACAACTGGTATTCTTGAATAATGTAAGCTAGGAATTTTGATCTATTAGTTATCAACGACACGTAAACAATTTAAAATTTATTATCCATAAAAGATTGATAATCGATTAATCTGTACAATTTTGCTTTATTCCCAATTTATCATTCAAAACTGAAAAATTACAGTTTAAGGGCCCTTTTCTAAATAAAAATCGTTATGAAATAATCGATTCATAGGTAGTTTCATCGGTAGTTTATCGATCAATAATCTATATTTGTTTGACATCCCTGCTATAAAAACCAAGAAAATATCATCACATAATGCCAGAAATCATTATATGAAAACCAAATATACTAGACAAAGATATCGACTTTTTTTATCAAGCTTAGTTCTAGTATGAGAAATTCAGGGTGTGTGTGGCCATACAGACGTACGGAGGTCGAAGAGCTAGGCAGAAGAGATGAGGCTTGCACTCGTGCGGGGTGTGAATCTGACATGTGGTCCCGATACTACCAGACACGACAAACAAATCACCAAATAAGAACAACGCATCTCTCTCGAAGACGGTGTAATCTAGTTGGGAATCCGAGATGCTTGCGTTGGGATCAAGTATTGTCTGTCTGCTAAGTTGAAACGGACGGCCAACATTACGTTCAGCGAAACTTCAGGCTTGAGTACATAAAAGACTTTAGATCTTCTTTCGTGTGGCCATGTTTTCAGTATTAAAGAGTATGTGCTTAGTTAGTCCGTATCCTGTGCACGACGGAATTTGATGTGGAAATTTGATATTGGTATTATTAATTGATATAGTATTATTTTATTATTTATCAACAAGTTAAGATACATAGTAAACTTTAAAATGTTGAGAATCAGAGAGGGCATAGCCCCATAGCAAGTTATGCCTGATTCCCTTATAAAAATAGGATACAATAAATAGTCAATAAACAAGCAAGTGTAATAGTATCAAAACAGTAGTTTGATTACAGTAGTTTGTTTATTTATTACTTTTATATTTCATGTGTTGTTTATTCTCACAATTTATTGTTTAGGATGTGACAGACACCTCTATGGTTCTTGGGGCATACTGTCATTTTCTGCCAACCTTCCTACTTGATGGTGGGAAAATAGTATATATTTAGTTTTTTTTTTTGGTTTATTTGGATTAAGGGCGCGTCAACCATTATGTCATAATTCACCACTCTAGTCTAGGGGATATGGGAAGGAGGGGCCCATGCTGGTCAGAACCAGCCACGGTTAGGGGGAGGAAAAGGGGGGGGGGGTTCTCACGTCGCGGTCGTCATCGTCTTTCTCATCGTCATTGTTCGTTGTGTCGATTGTCATTATCGTCGGGGAGGTCGTTAAGGGGAAAGGGGAAGTGTCCACGACGACACGATTGCCAGAGCTCGCCTTTAGTTTCGGGGAGTAAAATACTCCGCTCTTACTAGCTGATGTTTGCAAGGAGGACTTTTTCTCTTGAATTGCCTTTTACGATTAGCAGAGCCATGCTCTGGGAAAGATCTACCCCGAGGTCAGACGGGGATATATGAATTGGGCTAAAACAGTAAAAAAAAACAATAACTACCAATCATGACAAGAGTGTGATTCGTTTATAGGGGAATTAAATTGATGATTCAGCTATATTTCAATTCAATTCGAGTATCATAATTTTATGTTCAATAAAACGAAGATAAATTATAGCAAATACAACGTACATATAATAAGCTTACACCGTTTGGGCATAAATAAATCAAAGGAGTAACAGCAACAAGGAGCTATACGGTATATTGTTCCCACTTCTTTTTCTCTACTAGACATTAAAATATTAACATTCTTTATTGGTGAAAGCATATTAATTATTTAAAGCCATACAAATTAATGTTTAAAGTAATAATATTAGGAACTTCACAGAAAGACTTGGAATTCTGTACTCAATTATTATTAGCTTCGAAATCAAGAATGCTAATTTTGTCATCAAAACTTTCCTAATGAGTTGATTATACACAGAAGACATCTCAAGAAATGTTTTATAATTGGCTTAAGGCGAGGTGATGTTATTTAGCGCGGATTTGTTTCTATATTCTCAGGACACTGAAATGAACTTTGAAAAGAGTAAAAACACACAATTAGTATAAAAATCTTAGATTCTCGGTTTATGGAAGATGAATGGAGTCCTTACAACTTTTTGAGATGAGATTCATGTTCACCGTAATGGTTAAAATCCTGGCACGCCTGTATAAATCCAGCTTGCCTCTCAACGCAAGGGATGAAGCAAGATTACTCTGTGTTATAACATAGAGCTTGGGGTTGATCCTCGTGACTCGCTGTAATATGTATCTGATAAGCATTACCAGACTGCTGTGGCGTTGCAAAGTACTGGCATATCATTTAGTTGTGGATTATAAATTTCATTATTCAGCCATGAGCTGTAATTTATTTTTACATGCATCTTTTCATGAAAGTATTTTGCCTATGGGATAAAATGAAAACCCGTTATACAGGTTAACACTTCCACAATCATTAGACGAGTGAGCGCAGGCGAAACGAAGTCTACAACGCTACTCGATCGAGCCTTGGCCGTGATTAATTCTGTTAAATGTATGTCTGTCCAGTCCCATACGGCCGAACGGCAAAATAGATTGAGCTGAAATTTTAAACAGACATCCGTGACCAGGTAACTGAGAACTGCTAACAAAATGAGTGCAATCCATTTCGATTTATATCTACAAGAAATAATAAACTGGAAAGTAGGCCTTTCATGAGTAGGAATTATTTTAACGACAATGATTTTGATTTAGAAAAAATATGTTTTGTTTGTTATTTACCTGGCTGTAAAATGCCGTGCCCATGCAAGGTCTATCGAATGTTGCAAGGCAAAGCACCCCCAAATTCCGCTCGTAGATTGAGTCAACCTTGCAATCTTTACACGTATTTCATACTGGCTATGTTTTCCATAGCATTGTCACAGATGATGGACTACACTGCGTTATATGCATTTCAAAACATGTTTAATAATTTTTAAAATACAATCCAGAAATTACAAAATCTTTCCCGACCAGGGGATTGAACCCACGTCTCCCACATTTCGACTATAAGGGCGCCTTAGCCAACTAGACTTGGGAAACGCCAAAGTCGTTGATAGACGAGGTAGCGAGTCATGTGTTGAGTACCCGGGAACATTTGCATATTTAAGTTTGATAATTATATTCGTATAAATAATAGGGTTTTTAAGTTTAGTTGGTATAAGGGCGCGTCAACTGTAAGGCCATAATGCGCCACTGTAGCCTAAGATAGGCTAGATAGGCCTAAGGTAGGGGAAAAAAGTAATGTTACCGGGTACTCAACACATGGCTCACTCACTCGTCTAACAACGACTTTGGCGTTTCCTTCCCTAGTAATAGGTCTAAATGTGTTCAAATTCAGATGTGTTCTGTGTTGTGACGTAAATTGACTATAGAAAATAAACAAAAAATAATGTTAATTTTCTAGAATTTAGAATGTGTCTAAATGATCAAAAACACCCATCTAACTACGCATTTTCTGATTGATTAAAATCGGATTGATAAATATTGAAAATCTGATATAATAGCCCCTATCAGATGTCCTTCATAATCAAGTATGCCAAGTTGTATTAAGATATAATGATTTACGGCTTCAGGACAAGAGGCGCGCCGAACATCAAATCACGCCGGCTTCAATGGGTTTCAATGGGTCCGTCTCTACTTGAGAGAGATGTTTTTTTTCATAATACTTATATGCTAATATCGAGTCCCACTGAAGAAATTAAGTATTGCAATTAATTTTCAACACTAAAAAGCTACAATCGTAAAATGGCTTTAGTACTATTATGTCTAATTGGACAATGTATGTTCGATCATACTAGAGAGTATTTAATTCCAACTGTGGGGCTGTAACTTTAATTGTTCAATAGATTGTACACCACTATAACTGGCTTTAACGACGCCTGTTCCATTCGTGATGTCTGTCCTGTATATTTACAACTGGTGTTAACATGGGACTGTGGCTATAAATAAATTTAGCATTACGGAATGGCTAGTCATCGTCATGTGGTTTTATGTCACAGACGATGAGGGAAATAATGAGATTTGGTTTGGTTAGAGTGACAGAAAAAAGATTAAAAGTGATTTTTAAATTAATCAATGAATGTCACTACATTCAATGTTGGTGACCAAATGATATTGTAACTACACTTACATTTGCATAGTATGAAGCTAGACAAGATTGTAAGTTCTCAAAGAAGTGGATCTAAAAATTCTCCAGGCCAATTGTCTGTTGTACTTAGGGCTTTTGGATTCACAATTGTCGATTTTTGTCTGACAATTTCCCGATCAAGTTCCGTAAATAAAGTAGTTTTTCATTCCTCCGCTGTGGAATGTTTTCAATTCATGTAAGATGGACCTTTCTACAGCATCTCATTTCTACCATTGTGATTATGAAATATTTACTTCGTGAATTTTTATGACCAGTTTTTCCTTCTCAACGACTGGAGTTCGTTCAACTCCAGATCTAGATTTTTGTAAAACGACAATCTTTGAATACGGAAATATATCCATATCTTATCAAACAACCGTACAAGGTGGTTAATGATATTTGGGCGCAGGTCCGAAGCATAGGAAACCGAAAGATGTGACTTTGAATTCCGCATAACTTTAAGTAGATTAATTTTTATAGGATGGATCGATTTATAAACATTGTTCGTAATCCTTATCTAACATCACTCTAAAATACAGCAGTGGCTAAACGATAACATCCTCACCCTCAATCTGGAAAAAAACGGAATTTATCACCTTTTCTGCCACGATTGCCAACCAGCCTACTCAAAACAACATACAATTCCACTTAACTGATTCCGACACCCCTATCCATAGTAATAACACTACCTGCAACTGCCATGTAATTAAGAAGTGGCTCATATAAAATATTTAGGTGTAGTAATCGACCAACATTTAAAATGGAATTGTCATATTAAATGATCACATCTAGGTTAAGAAATTGTCTGTACATTTTTTATACGTTAAGAATATTCTGACAAAAACTCTTCTTAGAAATATATACTTTGCCTTGATACAATCTTCACTTATTTATGGAATACTGAGTTGGGGAGGAGCTTATGACACTCACATACATCAGCTAAACGTAATTCAAAAGCTTGTTCTAAAAATAATCCTTCAAAAACCTAAATTCTTCCCGTCGAAATCTACTTTTATTGAAACTAATACCTTAAGTGTTCACAAACTCTACGTTAAATTATTGTGCACTCATATTCATAAAAACTTAAATCAATACAAAAAAGTAAATCATGCAATAAACACTAAATCCAATAATGTCAGCCTAATAACCCCACTTGCGAAACTCACATTAACTCAAAGACACGCCGTATTTTTAGGGCCCAAACTATTTAATTCCCTCCCATTACCAATAAGAACCACTGTACGAAGCAGTCGATTCAAAATTGATCTAACGAAATGGTTGGCCTGCTGTTCACAACAATATATTGAAGATGTAACCAACAACGTGTTATCTAAATAAGAGTCATATTATAACTCCTGCTTGCCATTCCCGCGGTTCTAATTCTTCATTATTTATGACTATACCCAGCATTGTATTAATTCTGTTTGTGTTAGTATTGTTTAAAAAAAAAGTTATCTGTGTGTACATATCCTATTGTTATAGTTATAATTATAATGTATCCTCAAATGTAACAGATTGTTATCGAACGGTTTTTTGTTTTTAATTTTTATGCATCATAGCAATAATTTCATATCAAAATAAATAGTATATGTGAAATGAGTTGTTATAAACTAATAATAGTAATTTAGTTTTTACTTTACTTTTTACTTTTTACATCTTACTTTTATTTTTATTTTTACTTTTTACTTTTTACTTTTTACATTTTTACTCTTTAGGTATTACTTTTTACTAAAACCAACATTAAATTCTCTGTACAATTACCTCTAGGAACTGCTCTCGTTCAAACTATGTTTTTGAGGGCAGCACACTAGAATATATCTTTTACCTGTTGCAATTACCATGTAATGTACTACTGACAAATAAATAAATAAATAAGTCAACAATATTGTTCTAATAGAGATGCTTAGCAACAAGCAATTCCAAGTTTAATCAATGATGCTCGCGCAAAAATTACAATCTGCCCGCATTACCACGATGAATTCTGACACGCTGCAAAACCTCTTTAATGAGTTATTACTCCCAAAAATTATTTTTTAAACATAATGATGGCATAATACTACACTTAAATAACCGTTTTAAAAATGTCATCTTGTTATTGGTATTTAACACGAATTTAAAAAAAATTAAAAGCGAAAATTTGCATTTTATGGAATTTCCTAAATCGGCTTTAACCTGCTTATTTTTTGTTCCACATAGATACAAGAGCATCGTATCAATAAAAAATGCCCCTTTATAACATCGTGTCTTGAAACTGTGCTCAAATATACACTCAAACACACAAAAATATTCCTTCCAAAATCACACCCTTCTTGGTAATCAGCATATTTTGACCGAATAACTTGCCCAAATTACAAAACAAATTAAAGCGGATTTACAGAAAAGGTTGCCGATTACGTCAATAATGATCAATATATTGTTTGATTAAAATTCTCCAATGTCACAGGGAATAAAGATCGTCCCCATGTTATTTCTTGTGGGAAACCAAGTTTGTCCAAGTTTGACAAAAAAAATTCAAGTCATGGTGGTGCATCCAATAATTTTGCTGATAGGTACTTTCTCAATTCATAACTAGTTGGCCTGAATGAATTTTTTTGTTTTTTTATTTAGCGGGTAGATACCCCAAGCCAAGGAAGTAAACAATTTCACCAGCCAATGAAGCTGTCTCATCATAAAAATAACACCCACGGAATGTCGGAATACAGTCCTATAGAAACGAGGCACATAATAAATTTAAAGTAGTTCTGAATCGGCCTTTTGATTGATTCTGGCGTTGATCCGCGGGTGTTCGCACTGTCCATACCACTGATTGCTATATTTCCTATTAAAAATATTGATCTTTGGTTGGTAATCGCTCACTCGTCGATTGCGACGGGGCCTACAGGATTGACTTGGTCACTTTGGTTTAATGTTCCCCACTGAAAATGAATTATATTACTGAGTGGGTAGACTCTCAATACGAATTTATTTATATATTTATTTGTACACATAAAATAGATTATGGTGTGAATTTTAATGTAATTTAAAGCACGAAATTTTCTTGCACAACTATCTTGTTTTCTTACTCGTCATTGTAGTCATACTTCGCGCAGAACTATATTTTAGTCAAACCAAAGCTAGATTGTCCACGCTACCTGATAGAATCCCTGCCATTAGCTGCACGTGGTGAATGAAAATCCCACATTATTGAAAATAGCGATTTTGTTTTTTAAATGAATTTAAACAGTTACTTTAGTCAACCTTGCTTGGGTTAGGCTATATATGTGTTTTGATTTGTAATGAATACTTTAATGAATACATACTATGGGGCAGATGCTCTTTCTTTGTCACTCTCGCATTTATTTTTAATATTATGTTCAAAAAATGTACAAATAAATGCAAATATTAATAAACAAATAAACATAAAATGTGGCACTGGCCAAAACATTTAACAGTTTTATGGTTATTATCTAGGGGGTGAGATCCTGGACTTTATTGTTAGATAAAAGATCGGATAATATTTATTATCTCCACAGAAAGACTTTGATCAACAAATAAAACAATGAATATGCCTATATCTCACAGCTATAACTCAATGCAATGTTGATTTTATTAGAGTAACTTGAATAATAATTTCCAGGTGTTTCTAATATAGTCTCGCTCTGTAATTTATATTTCGATCGAGCACTCGTTGATAATTTTTGTCACTATATCATGCATTAAAATGGTCGCAAGTTTAGTTCATACTTTCCCGTGAGAAACTACGGAAAACCCATTCACCATCACCATAGCTTATCGGCATAGTACATTATCTCGGCTACATTTCCGGACAACTTTCTCTCTATGGGTAGTAATTCAAACTGTGCTAAAATAAAAGTTACTACTTCTCTATCTGCCAGTTAACTGTGAAGACAGGTCTCCCCATGCGTTTTGTTATGAGTTGTCGAGCTGTGCTTTGTTCGAGTGAATGTTTTATAGAGATTACCACGCGTTGCATCTACAGATAAGGCAGGGGCGACATTCGGGACATTACACTGATTTATATGTTCGCCGGGCCACATACTTGTACATCTACATCGGAACAGGCGAGGGTTCTAACGCACATGCAACGTGGCATGGGAAACTGTTCAATGTTGGTTGGCGTCGATGCCAAACAGAACACGGAATCCCATTGACATCACAAACCAATAATTATAAAAGAATTAAATTGAGGGTGTTCGTATAGGAATGTCATTTTTCACCATTAGTATTGTATTACTTCGATTTCCGCGTGATTTAAAGGGCCAGTTTTTCATTGATACTAAATTAAAATTGATGGTACTCAGCCAATTTTTCATTGATTATAAATTTTAATTGATGCTACCCAGCCAATTTTTCATTGATTCTAAATCTGCTACCTAGGAGATGGATGACTGACTCAACATTTAGCAATTTTAAAGAGCGTGTGCCTTGAAAATAGTACCGCATTGACACCGACTTCACGCGTAAGAGAGGGCAAAAACACTCGCAATACGGGGGAGGGGGGCATAACACACTTTTGGAAAACCATAATGTAACAACAAGGCAAGCAATAACAATACAACAATGTGTCATTCAAGTAAATATCTCATTTTAAGTATGCAATAATAAAATAAAAATTGTATTTTGATACCACCCATAAGCATATAATTTGAACTTTATAACACCCAATTGTACCCGGATACCGGATCAGCAAAAACAAGGGTCTCTCTCGCTTGGCCCATTCTACTTGAAAAGCTGGCACTTATGCACGTAAATATATTTTATTCAAAAAAGGAAATAAATTTGATGTATGTTGTAACAGCTGCATAATCTTTGAAAATAAGTGGAGCAACACGTCGCTTTTGTAGCGTTTCGCGTTATTTCGTTACAATTAAGACACACAAAGGAAAGCAAACTTTACTTTCTAAAAATAAACTAGCCACTTTGTTTGAAACGCTTCTAGTTTTTTAGTTCTTACGCAAGGAGCAAAGCGACGTTTATTAAAGTTGTGAAGAGTTAAACCAATATAGGAACACCGAACTTCTCATTTAATTTGGGATGTAAACAGTTTTGAAAACAGCCTTTGGACATTCGCTAAACAAAGTGATGCAGTAATCACTATAGTTACGTACATAACGTTTTCTGCTTAGTTGTACAATAGAACTAACAGTGTACGTAAAATAAATGTGTAATTATTTTCCACCGACTTAGTTGAAAGATCGGATTTTTACAAGTAGAAAGAAAGTAAAATGTACTATAGCTACTGCCTTGTTACCGTTCAAATGAATATAATATTCTACACTGCATGGTATATTTAATAGTGTGGAAACTGTGGCCAATGTGGGATACGAGTCTGATATATTATATTGCATGGAAATTAGCTACATACACTCTACAATATAAAAACCTTACCTGCTTACCCACACAGTTGTATTCCATCATAATATGATGTATAGAACTCGAGACACAACACTACTTTGTTATGTTTATAAAGCTATTATCAGGGAGAATATCCAATAAAACGTAGAAAATGTTATTGTGTCACTCCAAATTGTAAAACAAGATCACAAATACATTATTGTATATGGTTACAGTAAATGTGAATACAGATAAGCCGTATACACAATTTATTTTACTTTACCTATCTGACATATATGTTATCGTATTTAGAATCTTTGTTAGTACCACATCTTGAAACAATCGACTAAATAATGTAGTGCTCTCGTTACTAAGGGTGAATCCCAAAGCTTGCTGTAGTCGACTAGCTAAGTTGAACTAATTGAACAATGCAAGTGTCATCGCAAGCGTCTGCAGTGCCGCAGGGAGTGGTTGGCTGTGAACCTAGTCCGGCTGAACAGTTGGAAGAGGCCCCTATCAGCAAGTACAAGCTCAATTAAATATTGGCGATTATTAAATGCCGTACTCGGGAGAAGTGCCGGTGTAGCAGGGTTGCCAATAATTGAAAATTCTTTACGATGATTCGATTTCTTTCAAATTCAAATACTATGACATTGTATTCTACCATATTTAAAAATCTTTTCGTAGAGACCAGAAGACAGTGCATATAACCGACGACACATCCTCATATGAGTTGTACACATCAAAACAGGTTATGTATGAACTACGGTTGTTAGCGGTGTGAGTAGTGTAAGGCTGCTAGATATTATTACGGAGACAACTTATTTCCAGTTGATCAGCAGAACAATGTAAGCTATAGTCAAATCTTTTGAATACGTGTGAGTCTATCTGACGCGTTTGTTTAATATTGTTAGTTCTCCACATAGGCACTGTCTCTGCCACACGGCCGATTCTGATGGCGTGTTTTGTCAAATGGCGAACACTTTATTCCAAATTCATTTAAGTTTAAGGGTCTCTACAAAGTGATTAAAAATGATTTTTACAGTCTACATCCAATGTGCATTGACAGACAAAACTTGTCATAGAATGTAAAATATTTCGAAACTCCCTTGGTACATACATCAATTATCATAAACATGTATCTTAGTGCAATGCTATTACACAATGACGTGCATATGCATTTTTAAGTGTCATTTTATAGCGTTTTGTAGCATCTCTTTTTTGGCCACCTTCAAAAACTTGTGTATGTAGTTTTTTCATATTTTTATTTCGAAATTATGTCATCAAGGTTGAATTAATATCAATTGAATAAAAATGTGTATGAATAAACTATAGAAACTGTAAAATAAAATAAAATAGAACTAGAAAACCAGATTTTAAGTGAAAAAATAGCGCTTTGTAGAATCTATTAACATAACGTTATTTTCACGTACTTCTAACAATGATATAACCATTGGTTTCTCAATTTATTTAATCGGGAAAGGTGTAATTGATTTTATGTAAATAAATCCAGAAATTAAAAAGTCCATCTCAGATGGGATTTATATAAGATTTCCAATATTATAACCATTGGTATTACACTCAAGTTTTTTACACTTTAGGCCTCGTTCAACCTAAGACACCGTCGCAAGGAATTGATATAGTCATAAGTGGATAAGACTAGTGTTTTAAATCGTTGTTGGTATGTCGTAAGAAATAAGACTGTTATAAGAGCTTATAACCAAAATAAAATTCTTTTGAAGGAGAAAACATGAGGTCGATAAACTACGACCAATCAATCAGAATTTGAATGCCACTATGACCGGTCAATAACCAATCAATCAATTCCATACGAGGGTATGGAAACTGGGCCTTAATAAATTTGACCTCGTTCGCCATATTATTATATAAAATGCACTTTAAAGTAGCATATTTGTTCAATTGGACAATCCAAAGCTAATTCCTGATGCTTTACTTTTTTTAAATGTGTGTTATTGGATGAGCGAAGCGAAAGACTTTTATTTGACTTTGTATTTGGATGAGCGTAGCGAGCGTAGCGAGCGAAGCGAAGATTCCATTTCACTACACTGGAGAAAAAAATCCGGAATTTTTTTTTTTTTTTTTTTTTTTTTTTTTTTTCTTTTTATTTTTGTCTGTTTGTCCACACGATTCCGGCTAAACCGATAATCCGATTGCGATGAAATTTTATGGAGGCCTTCGAAATCTCTGAACTTAGAACTGCCACGTTTTTGAGCGCAATCGGAAATTTTTTTCTCATGAAAATCGCAATTTTACGATTTTTTTCAATTTTTAAAAAATTTCTTCGACTTATAACACCTACATGCTTTATCCGATTTTAATGATTTTTGCACAGAACCTTTATTTTATGAATTTAGATATTTTTGTGAAATTTGAGCGCAATTGAAAAAATATTTATCATAAAAATCTAAATTTTACGGGTTTTTTCTTTTTTTAAACAACTCTTTGACTTATAACACCTACATGCTTTATCCGATCGTAATCATTTTTTCGCAGAACCTTTATTTTATGAATTAATATATTAGTGTAAAATTTGAGCGCAATCGAGAAATTATTTCTTATGAAAATCGCAATTTTACGATTTTTTTTAACAATTACGATTAATAAAAAAAAAATAAAAAATAAAGTAAATTTTTAATTTAATTTAATTTAATTTAAAAAAAATTCAACTAAGTAATGATTTTGCCACAGAACAACAGAAAATTCGCATAACACATGGCAGCTCAATGCACCAATTACGCTCATCCAACAACGCGGCGGGACTTAAGCGTTTTCCTAGTTTTTTTTTTTTTACTTACGTTACCCCAAGAAAAATAGCTCGGGTGTTTTGTTTTTGTTAGTTTTTTTGTCTGTTTGTTCGCTCTCTACCGGGCAAACGGCATATGCGATCTTAATGAAAAATGGATGGGACCTTCGAAATCTCTGAACTTAGAGCTGTATTGTTTTTGGGTACAATCGAAGAAATATTTCTCATAAATATCGTACTTTTACGACTTTTTAAGATTTGTAGTGCGATATTTTCGTGATATTTGGCAAACGGCTACTCCGATATCAAAGAAACTTTATAGGAACGTTTAAAATCACTGAAATCATATATGTTATGATTTTAGAGACATTTGAAAAAGTATTTCTTATAGAAATCGTACTTTTAAGATTTTTTCTCCGGTTTTTAATACGATATTTTCGTGATATTTGGGCCGATTTTGACCAAACGGGTGAGGCTAAAACGTTCATATTTTACATTGACATAAATATTATGGTGATGTAGTGCCTCTTGAAAGAAAAAGTTGAAAAATTTGGTCAACATTCATAGAAATAAAAGTTTTAATATAAGCCTTTTACAGGTGTATAATGAACAAGTTATATCAACTATAGAAAAAGTAAGGAGATTCCACATAAAAACATAATCATTGGACAAAAATATTCCAAAAAAGCTCATCCATCAACGCGACTGGAAAAAGCGTTCGCGATAACAGTTCAAAGTCCCATGAATATATCATAACGGCAATCTTGTTGTGATTTCTTTATTATAGTTTTCCCGGGGTAAATAATAAGTGATTTTTTTAAATTTGCACATAGTACATGGCTCTAGAGTTAAGATTATTTTCAATCAATAATGAGTTATAGTTATGTGCGGTCGTATGCAATAGTTTTGTAGCGATGCCTCGTTACATAGTGGAAGAACCAGTACGCCCTAGTTCGATATAGTTCTTTGCAAAGCAATGCCAAAACTCATTCAACTCCTGTTGTTCCCTGAATTGCGCTTTTCTGTTACCTACATTCAGTTTGTCCAGTCTTCTCGCTTTGTTCTTACATACCTTAACAGTTGTATACTAATAAAAACTCTATATTATGTTGTGAACATCTGCTCCATGGTTCGAGTACTGTTCTTCGTTGTACTTAGCAAGTTATACACCAGCAAGTTACGACATTTTCTTCTTCTTGCAGCTGGTAACTTGTGCACTTTATGGTTTAACGAAACAATGACCTCCTTACAATGAAACCTCCTTGGATATCATTCATGTATGAAAATATTTGTGTAGTTAATTCATTTAATGATCCAGTACCACTACCAGTGAATTTTGCTTACACTACGTGTTCTTCATCATTTCAATAAATATCACGTCAATCTAAGACTGCAAACCTTCATAGATGAGTATTTTATTTTGTAGACACATTGCAACATGATATACATATTATGTACCATAGTGCTATTTCCCATAAAATACAAAAACAAAACAAAATTGGATACTTATAAAAATAATTATAGAAAGATTGAATAGTATTTTTTGTATTACTATTCAGATCTAGAATGCACCAACAATTCAGATGTTATGAAGTTAACCATCCCGGTAGCTTAGGGTGAAACCACTCGACCGGCAATCGGGAGACCGGAGTACGATACCCCACTGGGATGGATTCTTTAATTTCTTGATTGATTTCTATACTAGGAAGCTTCGCAAACGCTTTTTCAGGCGCGTTGTTGGATGAGCGTATTTTTTTTAAGCGAAAAAATCGTAAAATTGCGATTTTCATGAGAAATAATTTTTCGATTGCGCTTAAAAAGGTGTCAGTTCTAAGTTCAGAGATTTCGAAGGCCTCCAGAAAATGTCATCGCAATTGGAACACGGTTTCCGGAATCATATTTTCAAACAGCCAAAAATACAAAAAGAAAAGAAAAAAAAACATTCCGGATTTTTTTCTCCAGTGTAGTGAAATGGAATCTTCGCTTCGCTCGTTACGCTTATCCAAAAATCAAATACATACGGGAGTGTTTCCCGATTAATGAAATTGAGAAATGTACTACCAGACCCAAACACAAGATTCAAATACCTTTTGATTTCCATATTATTTCTAAGTTTATAATAAATGCGTCCACGTTTTTTAATGTATCCATACATAATGTATAATAACGTCGTGGTTCCCCGCATCTAGTTGCCGATGATGTTATACTGCATAGCTTGAACCACATCATAAATGAATCATCGCATACAATCAAACCACGTAGCGATTGACCTAGTGATATACCAGCAACCAAACCACCATGTGGGGTAAACTATGTCAAGCCACGATGCAATGCATTCAGTGAAGCAATGATAGTGAGCGATTTAATTTGTATGAACATGGAGAAGCATGTGCTTTGATTCAAACAGTGTAGTTAATTCAAGAATGATTGTTGCAGGGATACCACACGAATAATATACAAACACATACCAAACGTGTTGATAGGGTAATATGATTTTATTTTCGTTTTCAATTGATAGAACACTACCTTCCATTAACCGAGGTAGTCATTAGTCATTGGTCATGCGCGGCACACGAAAATGTTAATGAGGAGGTCTTCGGTTTTATTCTATACCTTTACACCGGAAATCCTGACAGAATGATTATACCAGTTTTCAGTTAATTAGGTGAATTGTATAGATTCACAGCAAATAATTTTCTCAAAGATCTCGTGTCCCATCATAGTAGTAGCCCTATATATCTAGTAAGTCACTTGATTGCTAAGTTTGCTCATTCGTTAATTTATACGTTAAATATAATACACTTACAGTGTATTGTATCCGCGAAAGCTTGTACCTTCCGCGAAAGTTTGATTACTCCCTGATTTTCTGTTCCTGATATTTGGCAAACCTCATATTCGTTTCAGTGGGATCGTCTAACAAATCAGTTTTTTCGTTTCGTATTTTCTTTATCAATGATTTTTTCTAGTAATTTTCTTTTCTTTCTTTCCCCACCGCTTTTTTATATTCGATTCATTATTTAATTGCATTTAATATCCTTTTTAAATTTGTTACCAAAATTGTTGTGTTTTAATGCATTGTTGTTGAAATATTACTATTACAAATATTTACTAAACTGTAGTTCATTGTTGTGTCTGCACCTATGCAATTAGATTTAATTAGTTGTCCTCCTTTGTGAATCAGTTTTTTCAACTAAATAGGAGAGACATTAAATAAACAAATAAAATAAAAATAATTAAAAAATATTATATCAGGTGACAAATACAGTAATCTGTATTAACCATTTGGTGCCGTCAATTGTCCCTGGGTATGTTTTCCGTGTATAAAGCATTTTAACTAAGCATTTGTAATTTCTTCTTTTACTTCACCAACAAATCATAGTAAACTTTCGGTTATCTTTGTTCTGTGAAATTCTCTCACAATTACAACGAAAAGTAACTGTTATCACTTAAGTCTCGTCTCGCTCCTTCCTTCTGCGCATCATTCCTTGGGTTCTGTGCCACTTGGCTGGAGTGTCAGTCTATGTTGGCCAGATGTTCGCCGAGTGATTTCAAGCTAAACCTGACACAAAGCTCGCTTGAAAGCTCGAATCGATTGTCATGTTTTACCGGCTGTTCCTCCTCTATTATGTATGTGTAAAGCTAGTTCACGTTTCATCTCTTCAAATAAGGAATTCATTGAAACGTTCGACATCCTCTATGGATATGTCGGTCACCAGTATACCAATAAGATTTAAGAGCTACATGCTCTTACCTCAATTGTTGTACGGTACTTCATTAAGTATTCTATTTACTATTTTATAAGGTTTAGCCCAACTTCACTGATAAAATGTTGCACAAAAATGTCGTATAGCTCGTCCAATTAAGGTCCTTGTCAGGTTTGACATGAAAGCCTACACTTTAACCACGTAAAAAGGATGACAATTACATCATACTACATCATTCAACAGATGTAATAAAGTGTCGGATTTAATTAGGATGATTTATATTGCTTAACGTCTCGTATTAATGTACTAAACCAAGGCTTTTCGAAAAGATTAGAGATGTTTGATAACGATGAAGGACGATTACAAAAAACATGCCTTGTGCGGGATTCGAACCCAGCTACTCGTATAGAGCCATACTCTTCGGACCAGCGCCGTATTCGTATGTGCCACCGCGGACGGTTTGTCGGAGTTGAAGAGTACGTCTCTCACCTCTCAATCTGGAACTGTCAATTTCGCACAATAATACAAAGAATTAGCATTATCATTCAATAAGCCTATGTACTTAACAAGAACAAGTACGAGAGTAGCCAAACAGGGAGATACGATCCTAATATATTGATAGTCGAAGACGAATATTAAAATAAAATAACTCGCGTTGGTCTTTATGGTAGCGGTGCTGGGAAGCTTAAAGTGGTTCACCTCTTTTCCCGCAGAGAAGATGGTGGAGGCGCCGAGTCATAAATGTTCAATATCTCTGGATGATAGCCACACCTTCCTTTTCCCCAGAGTAACTAAACTATTATGTATCCTTGCTAAAGGGCGATGTCAAAAGCAAATAAACGCATGTCATCATCGGTTTTTATCGTGAGGTGTGTGTCAGACGGTGTTAGTACAAAACCGAAGTGATATCGAAGAGTAAAACACGAAAATTAAAGTTTTTACGAAGACGCAAAAATGAAAAAACTCGCGAATGGTTAAGATACGAGTGTTAAAGCGAAAGTGTTATCCCGCTTTATGCCCGAAAGGAAAATGGTGGAAAGCGCCGAGTTCCAAAAGTGTATCAAATCTCTTGGTATCGTAGCCAACTGCCATTGCTTCCCCAAAAGTTAAACTGTAAACCAATTAGTATCCGAAAGGCGATTAAAACAAATAAACGCCAGATATCGTGTTTTATCGTTGGAGGTTTGCACAGGGAAAGGACTGGGTAATAGCTGACAGACAGATTAGTGATGCTTATATGGGATCTTCGCTTTCTAATTGATTAATGGTACAGTTACTTGCTACTTTACTATGATTGAATCATCACTGCATATTATTTGTGGTTACATGGGAACTCATTTACTATCTCTGCTTCCATAAATAATTATGTACATTCGAATAATGAATTTCAAATTGTTCGTTTGGTTTTGTGTGGAAACAATATTTGTATAGCTTACTGTATCAACATTTGATCTGAATAACCGCCCATCCTAAAAGCAATAAAACTAGTATACCTAATTAAAATGCAACATCAAACAAAAACAAAATAGAGGCAATATTAAAAATATCGATTTAGTGTGCACTTGCCTCTAGCTACAATCACACATTGATTTAGCTATAACATATGAATACTAACACATTAAACTCATAAACGACATGTAAAGAAATTAAATATAACTTTATGAACTGTTGATACAACACACATTCTGTCGCTAAAACCAAAGTCAGAACTAAAGCACCATATCCATGACTATGCCGAAATAAGATTAAACGGGCTGGAATACCCAAAAGTGGGAGCAAAACAACTTTTTAAGAGGATGGTTACAAAAATGAAATAATATGTACTTTTCAGCGTAAAGAATCTCATTGTTGATGGAGGTGCCGAGTGTTTATTTGTAAATTGTTAAGTTACCACTCCATCCTGACACCCAGAAATATAGCAGACATTATATTTCATCCTCGTTGAAGATCAATGGTAACAAAAACGTAGTTCGAAAAGAAAAGTGTTCGGTTTTTCTTGAGACGTGACACAGCCTGACGGACGGTAAAGTAATGCATATCGTGAAGTTTTGCATTCACGTACTTCAATCTCCAAGGTGAAAGAATGAAAACCTACTTAAATTCGACAAGATTCTGCAACTTGGTGCAATTTCAAATCAGAAGGAAGTAGTGTTAACTCATTCTGATCGCTCTCTCATTTTATACAGTACACAAAAAATGTACAAAGTTGATTACAATTCACATATTTAATTTACATGTTAATCAGCATAAACCTGTATTTTCCTTTGTGTTCGGCTCAGAAGAAGCATTTGTGCGTTCTATATAAATTATAAACACAATATTTAAGTTCATAGAACGTACTACAGCTGGTATTGTTAGTGTTCATTTTGATGTTAAAACGTACTTGTTTAAACGTGTATAAAACCTAGTTATTATCACAATAGGTTATGCAAGTCAACATGAACAACGTAATAATGTATAAGAGAAAACTTATTGTTAATTTGTCCAATTAGTCGAGATTATTAATTGCTATAGTATTTGAATATGAATAACCATATTGCTCCACAATGTTCCAAATGAAATAGTTATATAGTTAAGAGTAAAATAAATTTGAACCATTAAGATTGCCAATACTAAAATAACGAAAACTCTGTTTTTAATTCCCCCCCAAAAAATCTTCTGATTTCCTTCGTCTTTCAGTCTGACAGCTGCACAAACTCAGCCCGTCTCACTCAGAGCCCCGTGTTTAAGCGACGAACTACGTTCGTATTTTATTTTTCGAGTTCCCACTACATCACGGTGTTTTTAAATTTACTCTCAATTTTTTTCCTCCTGAAAAACACGTAATTAATCTTAACAAGTAGACCTGCTTAACGAACTTGGTATTTCACGTTTTTAAAAACAGTATTGGTAATTAAGGAGATTTAAATTCCATCTGTTATTTCACATCGACAAAATACCAACCTATACACATTTTTAGTAATGTAAACAAATTAAATATTTTTATAGCGCATTTCAGAATATATTTTTAACTTATAATAATTAGTGGTTTTATACAGTTTAACACACACAATCACAAACCCACTGCTGTACAATAATACATAATTTATACCATTGTTGTCGTTATGAAATCAATATAATTAGCTTACATCTACAATCACTTAATAGATTTATGTGAGCCATTAGATTCTACTTGAACGCGGAAGTAGAACGGTACAATTCATTTGGATGTCATGCCCAGATAAGCTTACAGCTTTAATCGATAGAAATTTGTTGTTTTGCTTTGGCATTGCACCAATTGGTCGTGTAAAATATACAAACAAAATAAAACATACAGATTGTCTCACACTCTTACAAGAAAATCTCTGAACCAGCTAATATGATGGCACAATATGGCGTAATAGTGTAGTCTACTTTTGGCTAAAGAAAACAGAATAATGTTTGAAAATTCTTAAACTACAAATAAATTAGGCATATATAGAAAAAAACATTAAACAGCACAATGAATGAGCTTTTTTAAATTTATTTTTCCCTTTGTCTTACGCTTAACAGTATTTAGAAATTATTTATGTGTCAGATTTGTTTTCGTAATTATTAACGAACATATTTTAAAATTGTACATACCTACACCAATGTCCTATGTGTACGTACAAATTTACATGTAAAAATGTTTTAAAAATGTACGTTAGTGTAGTCTTCACTAGATCACTATATATTTCAGATGATTTCTGCCGATAGAATACGTTAATTAATAATGTCAAAGTTGATTTAAAGTAGTTTAAATGTTGGAAATAGAATTTTTATTTAATTAAAGCCGTTTTAATCGTAAAAGTTTGCCACGGATTTATTTATACCAAAAATACAAATGTAATAAAAAAAATTTAAACAAAACATGTTATAATAAATTCGATGTCAATATTTTTATTACCATCACATTTTGGTTAATTTGAAACTGTTCATTGTACGGGAACGGATGCATTACTTGCTTGAGTTAGCAACAGTTAAAATAAGCTCGGTTGCCTACACTTTCATATTCACGACCACTTTCTCAACCGGTTTAAAATGACACTATCTTGGCAGCTAGCTTAGCTTAGCGCTCTTGGATGTACATCTTGACAACGCCACGTTGGTTTTACCTATTACACACTGTGAAGTTCAAACTCCTTTTTGAGTCTACTCTGACGTGTTTATGTTTTTAATCAAGCTAGAACCCTCTCAACGAACATTATGATTACATTACAACAACTTGCAACGAAACCCTAGTAAATACCCATTACACATTTCAAGCACCTCATAACGCTGCCTTGAAATTCAGAACTAATATTTCATGAAAGTGAATAGTACTTATAAACTATGATCATAAAGCTGATCCTCTTGTAAAGTGTCAGGCTTGTAGGTCTCGAGATTAATTAGGAAAACGAACTAATACGTTCTTCACAGTTTAGGGTAAAGTACAATGTTGCGTGATTCGTAAGCAGTAAATCTGCAACGTAATCCCACTTAAGCAAAGCAAACCGTGTGCGGGGATAGCGCTCGGTGCGAGAGCTCTAAGCAGGACCGCGGGGCGACAAGTTTGCACTTTGTTTGCGAAAGCTCTTTTACCAACATGGACGCTTAGTTTTAAAGTAAATATCTGCATTCGCTTTAAAACCTTTCAAACTACGTCTAGTGTACACGACGATGGACTAGTTTTAACTGGTGTGTTACATTTCCGTGTTTCTTGAACCAGACGACGATGATTAAACTCTAGTCTGTAATTACTAGCTCACGGTAGACTAAATCGATTCAATAAAGCTGGATACCTGGACTTAATATGACGTGAAAAGACGCGTTTTCTCGTTAGCATTACGCCTTTTGGAAGGAATGTAATTGACATTTAAAAATACGAACGTTTAAGCATGTCAAGTTGATGTAGATTAAGGGCATAAATGGGGCCACGGAGGCACGTATATTTAATTAAGACCAAGGGATCGTTTGAAAGACCTTAGCTCCGGTTGGGATAATCCAAAAAAACATGCGATACAAAAAAAAATAAGTTTGACTTATTTTGCTTCCAGAAGTTTGAAATAATTATGACATGTTATTGAGATACCAGAGATATGGCTATAAACTAGCGAAATTTTTATTCAGTAGATCATAAATATATTTCGTTTCAAATCCGTGTTAGAACTTTATGTGTGCGCTGTTATTTAAAAACTTTTTTTTAAGTTCGCCAATACCATCTAATATAAATTTAGTCATCATATTTTCCTTCTTTTTTAAAAGATTAAATGAACGTGTTTTACAATGAACACTGATAGTAAAATTATCTCCGATCAAAGGAACAAAGAACTAAATACAGCAACTACGTGTTTCGGTGCTAGAAAGATAAGATAAATTTGTATTCTTCTTTCCAAAACAATGTTTACAAAGTAAGTCTCATCTCTAAGGAGATGTGCGAAGAGTGTTGTACAGGCCTTACCATACATGTTATCATTTAAACACAGAATATTAATTGTACGTATAAGTATACATACAAAATTGACGATCACATCAACACAATTATGTCTGTAAAGGCTTTCTTGACACAATTAATTGAAACAACCGTTGGTAATATTCAAATTAGCAAACATACAACAATTAAATGGACGGATTGCGTTTAATGTAAAAGCTTAATTTACGCGGGTCTGGTTTCTGGTAAACTAGAAGGGGAACAGATGTACCCAAAAGAGGGAGTGAAGCTTTTTCATGAATAAATCGTCGAGAAAGAAAACAACTATTAAATAATAGCCTAAGCGCTGTGTTGAACTCCTTGTTGGCAGCTACATAAAGTTGACATAAAGTTAACCATCCATATTTAACAATTAGGTGAACTTAACACTGTTCTTAGGTGGGAAAATAAGTTTTTATTACGTTGCAATATTTCGAAAAGTTTCACTTTTCTTCGGCAGGCAGTCATTATTTACAAAAAAAAAACATCTGAACAAACAATAACCTCTGTTATGTGGATGATTTCCCACCTAAGAACAGTGGAAAGTTCAATTAATTGTTAAATATAATTTACATGTTCTACTTAAGTTTCTTTTGAAATTAACCATCCATCATGCATTCAATAATAATGTCGGTACTTGTCACTTGCATTTACCAGCATGGTCACCAAAACTGTCTGTACCATCCTTGATGAAAGGCAATGTCAACTGAAAACGCGTTTCAATCGGAAGTAATGACCGGTTTTTATCGTGAGATGTGACACATGCACGGAGGACGGACGGACAGAAAAGTATTGCTTAATGAGAGCTTTCCTCTAAACAAAACGTGATATAGCCATTTGATATTGTAACACACACCGTAAATAATATATGAAAATTAAAATTAAAAAGTTACAATCTGAGATAGATTTGGTAATATTTGATATAATTTGTCAGAGGGTAGAAAGGGTGTGGGCGATAATCTGGCTGAGACTTTTAACTGTGTCCACGTAGACGACCCGTGGGTCAAAGTCGTGAAACAAAACCTTTACGAGTTTAATACCTTGTCTGGTATCTAACAAGAAAGTCTGACTGAGACATAAATGTTCATTTTATTTCGGTGTGTCTTTAATAGTTGTATTTACTCGAACGCACAAGCTTAATGTGAGTAGACACTTTTAGATGTTCGAAAATACATTTTAGTGCTAAACTTGCTGCTACAAGAGTAGTGTCTTTCGGTTTTGATTGGTCAATTATTGATGAAAACAACTTTTAGTTCTTCTGCTTCCCAATGTTAGTTCGTGGATTCAAGATAAGTGTATGTGCTACTTAAAGTGAAATAAAATATAAAATATGTATTTTTGTTTTAATCTTCCCCTTCAATTATTTATTGTATGTTAAAATTCAATTTGGGAAATTTTAATATTTTATGAATTTAATTGCAACCACTCTCTATAATAATATACTCATTTCATGTAAAACAGTTTGCCACCACACATTGAAATGGTTAAGGAAATGTTTCGGCCGGGCAGATTATTTGCGTATTCATAGCAGAAAGTGCCCGTAAAATATCTTGGAACAATAAACGAATTCTTTGTTTTATGCATTTTAAAGTTTTCTTAAGTTTTCAAGTACCCGTGTAAACTCTGTAATCCCCACATTTTACTTCTTTAAGTAAAGTGAAATGTAAATGAAACTTTCACCCAAGATGTATTATTCATGCCCTCTTCATCAAAGTAAAGTAAGGGTTTCTAAAAATTATGGTATAGTACAGTTTTAGGAATTTAAAGACGGGACTGTAGCTGCCTCGGTGTTTTATTTATAGCTTGAAATGGTGGGTGTATTATTGTGTAGCTCTGCGTTTGTCGTTGGAGATAGACGAGCAATTCGATTTGTTATCCTTCTTTCAAATTGTATTACTTTATGAGGATACACTACAAGGCTTGGAATGTGTGGGCGTAGGCGTCTGCCTTCCAGCGAATAATACGGCTGTAGAATGCCATACATGTGGGTTTCCTCTATTATATAAAAAAAAAACTACAAGAAAGAAAACGCTATTATTATTCCACAATATTATTTTTTTACCACATACCTGTACTATGTAAATCCATAACGAATTAGACGAAATGAAATATATTTTTTTAGTTTCCCACCTTTGAACTAAGCCCCATCTAAAAAGGCTCACGTAGAATTGGTTTCGTCTAGTAAACATAGCTGCAAACTCATCGCAAAGATTAATTTAATTTAATTTAATTAACGCAAGCTCACTCGTCGATTGCGTCGGGGCCTGCAGGGTTGGCTTGGTCGCTTTGATTTAAAGTCCCCCACTGAAAATCAGTTATATAACTGAGTGGGTAGACTCTAAATAAAATTTATTATTTATTTATTATTAATTTTAATTTAACTTTTAAGTTTTTGGTGGAGGTGCCGGGTTCGAAAAGTGGGAAAGTGAACGAGCTCAGATTTGGATGAATATTGCTAAACGGTTTCTTATATAATTATCAAATTCTGCAGGATTGTCAACGAAGAATCGAACTATTAATATCCACTGTGGTCTGCAAAGAAATAACATTAAACAATTAACGCCCAGTCGAAAACATGGAAAATACCAACCATGAGTTCCAATTCTTGCTTGCGGTTTACAAAATTAACACGCGTGTTCAGGTTGATTTAAACGTTGTGATCGAGTACGTTAATTTGCTTTAAGATATTTATATAGTTGAAATAAATTGCCGAGGTTGAAAAAAATCGAATAAATTACGGTGATTTTGAGATTTTATTCTGTAGAAATCGGTAAATTAATTTTAAAATGTGAGTACTGGATCTCATCGATTGTACAGATATTATTTATAACAATGAATATAAGAAAAACGTTATAAACCGTTTACTCTAAAAAAAAAAAACTAAAAAAGCAGAAAGCTGGGCGCTTAAAAATCCAACCAGACCTCGGGTCTCCCGCTAACCAGGGTAGACCTCAGCACTGGACCACATAGTGGGTAAATTAGCTATTGTAGCTTTATAAGATCTAAATTGTATACTGAAATGAATCTTCTGCTTTTTAACGGACAGATAATATTATTGTTTAATGGACTGATCTCACGCAGGTATGGGCGAGGGTTAATTTATCGATTTAATTAGCTGGGAAACACTCACCGTAAATGAAATTGATAACATTTAATACAATCCAGATGTTTGGTAATGACATTATAAAATGAACAATGCAAAGTTTATCAGTTCGAAGGCGGTAGTTTCGTTACGAAGTATACTGTCGCTCAATTCAGATTGTACAGTGCACCAACAAACCAGAAGTTATTGTCTATGTGGCCTAGTGGCTAAGACGTTGCCAAACCGACAAGATGTTCCGACAGTCTGGGTTCAATCTCCGATCGAGTTGATTTTTGTTTTAGGCAGAGTTGGGTAAGTTCCTTAAAAATTGGAACTAGTTCCAGTTACAAGTTCCTCATAAGAAAAAGGAACTCTTTCCAGTTACAAGTTCCTCTAAAATAAAAGGAACTAGGGCGTTCCTAAGTTCCTTTTCAAATGGAACTAAGTTCCTAAAAAGTTCCTTTTTTTCAATTTCCATTTTTCTTTAGATCTTCTCGAGAGGATCAATGATTAGTACCGGTAGGTATCCGAATTTCTACTTAAAACCAAGTATTTGCAAATAATATATAAACTATGTTTGAGATTTGGAGGAATTAAATATATATGGATGAGTATGTACTATGTAGGCTTTTACGGCCTGTGAATCAATTTTGAATGATCTTTGGGTTGATGATGCACTGCTCCACATTTCGCAACCAACATAGGTGGTGAACACGACACAACGCAACAACCCAAAAGATCATTCAAAACTCAAGGGTGATTGTATTGAATAGAATGAAGTTTAGTTGGCAATGCGACTAATAATGGTGAGAAACCCACGGTGGATGGGGGTTGACCACTGAGTGTAGGAATGGGGATGGGGGTATGACAAGAATTTAGAACAATAGAGGCGAATTTTAGATTTCCTGGAAACTTGAGTACGTATTTTACAATCCCTTCATCTTGTAAGTAAACTATGATTTGACTCTTTCATTCCTTAAATTTGTACAGTCAAGTTATAGAAAAGGAACTTATGAAAATAAGTTACAGTTCCTGGAAAATTGGAACTAGTTCCTACCTTAGTTCCTGTCTGGAAAAAGGAACTAGTTCCTTCATTAGTTCCTTAAAAATGAACTAGTTCCTATGGAACTGGAACTGTTTAGTTCCGTTCCTACCCAACACTGGTTTTAGGTTGTGTTTTTATTTGGTTGTTTAGTCGTTATAACTATTTTAAATGTGAATACAATAGTCAGTTACATAGTCAGTCATTTTTCGGTCAGTCGGTCAGTCAATCAGTGGTTTGAATACGACTTACACATTAATCTGAAATGAACCAATTTTACTGAAATCCCAATAAAAGATGGTAGTTCGCTCAGGATAATAAAATGGTTGGATTATTTTATGTGGTAGCAGTATAGAATCAGAACTACAATTTGTAAAACTACAATTTTTAATTTTGAATGAGTAATATTTGCTCTATAAATCAAAACAAAGCTATAAAATAAAAAGTTCGATTTCTCTCGATAAGCTCTGTACGTTTCACTTCTCTTCTTGTATATCATTGAACTTAGGCTGCAGTAGGTATGCATGAGTTAGATTTACATGTTATTTAAAAATGTTATAAATGTTTGATACATTATTGGGTGCAGTCATTAAATAATATAGCGAATGTATTTAACAATACAATGATAATAAACAACCAAAATAAATTAGAAATGTGTTGATAACATGCAGGCAGCGTCTCTGTTCCGATTGAAAGATGATCAGAAATACAGCCAGCCATTTTACCGAAAATACAGGGACGGAAGAAAATATTTTCACTGGCTGCGAGTGCTTCGGTGTTGGGATAAAGATAATAATAAGCAGGGTTATACCTATGAGATAATGTTGAAAAGTACCTTCCACTAATGCTTTTGTCCTTGGGTTTTGCTTCCAATTCATTCAGAGATTTGAAAAGTCCTACTTAACTCTGTTTATGAAGTGTACGAGAAAAAATTGGAAATGGTAACAACGCTAAAAATATAAGTTTGGTTTGAAGTGATAACGTGCCTGTCCCTTAAAAGGAAAACTCAATTCTAGCTGATTTTTTTTTGTATTTTCAACAGTTGGAAATGGATCCTCTATATCAACAATATGGGAAAAGCTTTTCGGTGTAATATTATTTTAGAGACTAGTTTTATCCTCCCTCAAAAGTCACCTCCCTTTCCCCCTAGAAACGTTTGAGTCTGTGGACGTAACATTTACTTACAAATCTTGAATTAAAACAATGATCTGTGAGTTGAGCTCGGTAACAACTTACGATACACAAGTGGTGAGGGAAAGTTGTTTCTGTACCTCGGAGAGGATACTTCGAAGACGTGCCAATACGACGCAATGTGCTGCGAACATGTGGCAGGGAACTTGTGCTATAACCGGGGTCCCCGTTGAGGTTACCAATATCTCAAGTTAGAGTGAGAAAAGTGAGTACCCAGAGATTCCTTCAAGTTTCTCATCCCTTGGGGGGGGGGGAGACGGAGATTACAGACACACGGCCGGGCCAGCCTTGGCCTTAGTTGACCCCTACCGCTCCGTGGAGGGTAGAGGGCGGGGGGATTATCACCATCTAACTCTCTAAACTTATGGATTTGATGAATGTTTCATAAATGTATAAATCATTTGAATGTTCGGAAGTGAATTGATTACATATTTTATGACGTCCATGGTCAGAGTTACGAATTTTTTTAAATGTAACAATTATGAGTGTAAAAAATGTCCCTTTACAATCTTATTTAATATTTTGCCAACTACTCAAGATAAAAAATAAATTCGTATTTGAGACAACCCACTCAGTCAAACTGATTTTTAGTTCTAAAGCCAGTAGCACGACTGGGTCTGAAACAGTTTAGTACCAGTATGCCGCACCACCGATTTGGCCATCGCCATGGAGATAATGTTAGTCCGTAATACTGGACCCAAGTATACTTACCCGCTTTCTTGAGGAACACAATACATCGTAAACCATTATGTTTAGAATAAAGGGTGCATTGTGTTTTACTGCGTTGTTATTATTTACTACAATTCAGAAATTAAAAAAGTCCGCCAAAGTCTTACTGCGTTGTGTTTCTCGCAACCTAGATCAAACTTAGAGCAAAATTTACTTGAAATTTACAACAAAACACTATATTGTTCATTTTATGGAAATAATATATGAACTGTTGATTGTGAGATTAAAATAATAAAAGCACTTTTTTAAGAAAAATAATATTTCAACACATACCTTAATCTTTATAGTAGGTTTCCCTGGATATTATGAAGTATTGTTTATCATTGGTTGTGGACCCTTTTTTAATTTCATGTCTTAAAATAATCCCATAGTAATTGTTAATAACTTGACATTGTATGGTATGAAACAGTAAGTGCGAATTATTTTTAGATGCTTTACAAAAATGTGTGCTTTAATTGTTAATTGTTCGATTACACTCTAGACTATACACTAGACGTTAACTCATCGGTGTCTTGATTCAATCAAAAAATATTTTTTTAAAGTTAATTTAAACTTTAATGTTATTCTTTACTTTTACAAAATACATATAGATCATAAAAACAATTGAGATGTATAATAAAAAAAGAAAATCACGTTTGCAAATTGGTTTGTCTGTTCAATTGGTTTTGTGTAACGGCAATTCGTCTTTTAAAGTTTCCCGGACTATGATTATATACTAGATAGTCTAGACGAGAGTCTTTGATAGGTGCTACGTTTGTGGCGGATGAAATGTATGTACGTAAGATGGCATTTTTCCAGAAACAATGAAGAATATGGTGAATGTTTTTATCCAATTGCTACTATGCGCAGTGTCAAAGACGCACGCTACTAAAGCGGTTACTTATAGGCTTACATAAAGTTACATAGATCCATAAAGATGTTCACAGCCATTAAAGCTACCTTTGACATTCAACCAAAATCAAAAGTCGATCATATTTTTTATTATATTTCTGTATCATACCCTTTTTAAGACACCTTACGGCCACATAACCATAGTCAAAGTCATCCCTTGTCAAAGCACTTCATCCGAAATACACAACAGCTCCTGTCTTTACCCTCAAATACTGTTACCTTTGTCTTTCGAGCGTCGCTCACTCTCAGCCCAAGTTCACCGTAGCTTCATTACCTCCGTACGCAAAGACATTTATCTCCCCCCGCCCCCGCCCTGCCTTCGCCGCTTGAACCTCCTTAAAGCTCGAGTAAATACCCGATTGAACAGCCGAGAGGACATCACAGAATCTTGTTTTACACTTTACCTAGCTCGGAAACCAATCACTCAGATTCCCTTTCTCTTTGAGGCTCCACTGTCCTTGAAGGAACAACATGCTCACAACACTACACTCGGGAACTACATTAACAATGAACTCATCACACCATATACCAGTGAAAGACGACGGACAAGTCGAAATATTGAATAAATCTGTGCTGTGTATACAGTTCAACAAATGGATTACAAATTAAAGCGTCATCTTACTCATAAGAAAATCTATTCAATTAATAATAATAACAATTAAAAAAATCTGTTTCAGTTTACAAACGCTTATCCTACAAGGTCACACTGACGTTATGTGGTGTTTCACGCCAGAAACGACGCTATCACATTTATTTGAGGAATGTGTACCACTACATTAACAAAACATCGTAAATTATTGCAACGCATAGCCTACCCGTCAAGTTTTAATATGAATTTGATAATATATCATCTCAGAAGAAGAACGAGGAAGATTTAACCTTCGCTGCCTTAAGTGCTGAAAGTAGATAAGCACTTTGTACAAGTATTCCCTATTTCCATCGTGTATTATAATTTCACATTTATTCGCAGGGCTTATACAATTTTCTAATCTAACTGTTAACAAAACTTAAACTAAAACAAACAATAGCTTAATAATTATTTACATAACTTTATTTAATAGCAAACAAATACTTTACCTCATTATAGAGTTGTCATCTAGATTATAAGCAAGTGATTGAAACTAACTTTTATTGAACCTAAATGATGTTTAAGAGGACGTCGCGCTTAATGCTCTTCTATTTGTCTACTCATATATATATATGAAGTAGATAATAAGATTTTGGCATGGTACACTTTACTGCCATGCTCACTACGGGCAATGAACAGTTAAACATGTATCATCAAAATAATTTGCACGAAAACTTTAAAAAATTATCAATTTCAAAATTCTTCTTAGGGTGTCAATTTGACTTAGAAGTAAACTCTGTTAATTAATAGTCTTTACTATTTTAGAGCTACGCTTGTCATGGCCTAAGGTGTATTTGCAAAACACCTGTTAAAATCTACTTTATATAAAGATGGGATATACAAAAATGGAAACGCATTCATAAGTGAAACTTCCAAATTCTCCACTCCATATAACTAATGGTGTATGCAGTCAAATGTGCCATGGCAACTGCATTAATTTTGTAATAGTTGGATAAAAATAGAGATGTGGGTATAGTATTATAGTACCCTTGAAATAAGGTATATAGAGAGTAATATAAGGAAACTCACCGACTACCGAGAGCATGACGTAGAAGACACGAGGGGGGTGTGATGAGACCTGGCACTCATAGTGACCTTGGTCGTGGTCTTGTGCGTATTGGATGACGAGCTGCCAGTCATTGGGGTGTGTGAAGCTTAACGAGTAGCGCGAGTCACTGCTGTAGGTGGCTAGACCGAAGGTGATGAGGTGGAAAGAGTCAGCTTTTCGACGCACCCACGATACCTGCAGAGGGAGAGAGACATAGATTAATAACCTTGATCAGTAAACACATATAAGAGGCTAGACCAAAGACGTTTGAGGTGGAAAGAGTCAGCTTTTCGATGCACCACAGCACTTGTAAAAGGAGAAAAAAGTTAAGATGAATGAAACCAGATATCACACTGCATGGCAACACTGTGGGTTCTTCTTTCTTGTAAGTTCCTCACATGGTTATTTCATACGTGCATACCACGTAAGAACTTCCTTCAGCGCACTTACATTATTAACCTGAGGGAGTTGGATTTTTTTAAATACGGTAATATTTTTTCCTACATATGAAACTATGTTAACGATAATTGATTGATTGGATATTGCTTAACGTCTCATATTTATGCAACTTGGCTAATCGAGACGAAGGGAGGGACGTAAGGGGTGACGCGGGGGGACAAGGGGTGGACAGGCCTGTGCTGGTCAGAACCAGCCACAAGCGTATGGGGAGAGCAGGGGTTCCCCCACGTCGTGGTCGTCTCCGTCTGTGTCATCATCCGTCCGTGTTGTCATTGTCGTCGCCGTCGGGGAGGAAGTCAAAGGGAAGGGAAAAGTTCCCCGACGACGACCCAGAGCTCGCCATTAGTTTCAGGGAGAATAACTCCCCTAATCACGGGCCAAACCACGAGAAGGTTGCGAGTTGGGATTTGATGGAAATTCAACTTAATAAGGGCGCACGAAATAAGGGCTCAATTGACCAAACATGCTCATTCGTCAAAGTAACTTTCGCTCTGCCTCAGAATTCACAAACAACATTTTAAAAACAACATATATATCACGGGATCTTTAAGCCTATCCTATCAAACTAAAGGGCCAGCAAAGCAGTGCGTGTTTGTGTGCAGACAGATCAAAGCTGCTACGGCCTCGACTCAAGAGACTTCTCGCAATTCGACCATCAATTACTTCGTGTGGACGATTAGCTAGACGTCAGTTAACTGCCTCCTTCCACCATCCATCTCACTCCTGTAGCCGCCATAAACCAATCAATTGCAATCTTATCAGTTTTATAGCTAAGCCTTGGTAGAAGAATTTTAGTGTTTGGTTTGGCCACTAGCCGTAAAGCTCTCAGAAACTTGTTTCAATAACAGTTAGTTTACGTGTCAACAGAAGGGAAAAATAAATTAAATGAAAAGGAATGACCCTCGTATTTGATAGTTTAGTTAGGACATACGCTATCGAAGTAGTACATCGCGCTATGTTTGCTCATTAAGAAGGGATTTCTTTTATCTATTATTCTTATTATTATTATTATTATTTATTTGCCTTTGAATATGTACAAAACAAAGACAGGCAGCCAGAAGAGGGCTTGAAGCCCAAAACACATGTGGTGTCCGACTGCCTTACTACAACATACCAACATAAATAAAAATAACTAACAATACATACAATGAAATATTTACAAAATAATGCAATTGACACGCACGCGCACACACACACACTCACATTCACATTCACACTCACACTCACACTCACACTCACACTCACACTCACTCACACTCACACTTGCACAAAACAAGTTAATTTCAGTTGACACGTGGAGGAATATATGTTCGAATTTTGTTCAGGAATTGGTTTGATGATAATGTTTTAAGGGATGTTGGCAATCTGTTCCATTCATTGGCCGCTCTGCTGTAGAATGATTTCTGGTAAGCTGCAGTGCGTGCGAGGGGTGGCTGTAAGTAGGTTACTTGGCTACGATGCTGGAGGCGTATGCGCAAGCGTTGTAGGGGGTCAAGGTCAACCGATCCATGAAACATTTTCCGCAAGAACATCAAGTCCACTTGGTAAGCATAATCCGTCAACGATGGGAGGTGACATGCAAGAAGTCGAGACTCGGAGCGCCCAATCTCTTTACTTCGTTTCCCAAGAATGTGTTTTGTCGCTCTGCTTTGCATTGCTTCCAGGTTAGCCAAATTGCTCTTATTTGGACTCCATGCCGGCCATGCATATGTTAAAAGAGAACGGACAGTCGCTAAGTAAACTAATCGCTTAACTCTTGGGCTACAGCACTTGAGATTTCTAAACACAAATCCAAGTTGCCGGGATGCACGGGAACAGATATTAGTCGTATGGACGTTCCATTTGAGGTTACTAGCTATAGTCAACCCAAGAACTTTTGCGCTGTCACAGGTTTTAAGCAACCTACCATTCAAGTAATAATTGCTTGCGATTTTGGCAGAAGTTAGTGCCAAGCGGATCACTATTGTTTTAAGAGCATTAAAGTCCATTTGGTTAACGCTACACCATACCTCCAAATTAGCCAAATCTTCTTGAAGTATGGTGCAATCTTCTGGTCCATAGATTGGCCTGTAAAGTGTACTGTCATCCGCATACTGTACCAGGTCAGACTTGACAGTGTTTGGTATGTCAAACATAAATACATTAAATAGGAGTGGTCCAATTGACGAACCTGAGGGATGCCTGATGTTACATTAATCTTACCAGATCTGGCACCACCGAAGACAGTCGTTTGAGTACGCCCATTTAAGTAACAGTGAAACCATTGCAATTCGACATTAAATGTAACAAGAGATCGCGCCACCGTCGCGCGGATTCTTGCAATATGGCCGGAGAAACGAGGTACAGCCGCTGTTTACCACACGCCGGCGTATGACAATCAACAGTCTTTTGAGACGATACAACATCTTTGCAGCGTTCTAAAAATATACTACCGTTATAATGGACAACCTGAATATTTTCACAGAGTAATTAAGATGTTTTTCATATTGTAAAATGATGTTTTCCTAATTTCTGTGCCCGCTTTTTGCACTTCACTTGTATGCATAAATGATGCATGCTATGATTTACGGTCGATTACTATTTACTATTTATCCTATTTCGCACACATTTAAACGGTTTTTAAACAAAATGCGTCAATACAAATAATATAAAATGATAAAATAGCCCCCCCCCCTTCCCCACCCTACACACACACACACACACGCACTCACATATGACAATCCACCAGTTCAGAGCTTTAGGCCTACGCCTAACATCACAATCTCGTTTCATATTGTAGTTTCCTTTTAAATGGACATTTTAATAAGGAGGCTATTTATTTATCTCAAAGCTCTAGTATTGTTCAAAATACACGCAATTATTACAACAATAAGATAACAATGACCATGACAGATAAAATTGGGCAACTCGATTCGATTTCGAAGCATTGAGACATGGCTTTATTTGTGTGACCTCTATTTCCTATTTTTATTTTGAACTTCGTTAACAAAATTAATAGGTATATAACCAAAATTATATTCAACTTGATAGTGATTTTGTCTACGTGATTATGTCGACGTATATACGCATATTCACAATAATTATGTATTAAAATCCTTGATTATAGAGGCTAGCAGCTCATGGGACAGGCAACATACAATAAAAATAACTAAGATAATATGCGAAAAAGATCGCATACTATAGGGAATGTAATAGTATTATGTTAATGTTTTAAAAATACGTATTTAAACCTGCGTTGTAATAAACAAATACCATAAAAGCTGTCAAAGTACAATACAAATACCTGCACATTCTAGGCCTTTAAATGAGATCTATATGCCTATTCCGTCCGACCCTCTGTCTGTTGTAAAAGTTGACTACAAGAGTAAATGCCACATCAGCATATCGCCAGATTAAAATCATTTCATACTTGTCGAGTGTTAACAAAAATGATAAAATCAGCCAAAATCCCAAAACCTACCATAAGAACGCACAATTCTCAACATTTGTCGCAAAAACTGCCATTCACTTAAATCGTTTTCTCCATCTTTGGAAAATGTATACTAATACAATTGAGGCATCATTTGACTTCGTAAGACTTATTTCTTGCAGTTGTAAACTTCATCCTTCTCGCTCGCCCAAAGCCGAGTGACAGTTACAAAAAAAACAAAGAATATTTAAATTTTTGCTAGCTCAAAATCGGTAGAACACAAGACGCCCAATTAATAAAAAAACACAAATTATCGAAGCAATTAGCTACTTACTCAACACCAAGTCACGCTCTGCAAACAGCTGCTGGTTATAAATGCACACAAAAACTAAAGATCTAGTGAAAGGATCCTTTAGGACTCAAGCTACAAATATAAAAATTAATCAAGTTTCCATTGATATAATTAAAGAACGAAAATACAAATTACAAAAACATGTCCCTACCTGCCTAATAGAGCTCTAAATTACTGTTTACATTCCCCGTGTCACTTTTGACCTCCAAACACCTGTGCTCAACAGTGAGTACAGGGTCAACCAAAATATAAGTACTAAGTTAAGTTAAATGGTTGTTTTGAATGAAATTGAATAATAATATTTAATGATTGGTACTCATCGTAATTAGTGTCGTATCCTTTAAGTGCTGTAGAATCCAAAGCGATGATACGGTCGACGTAATCCAATTGTAATAATGTGGGGGGGAAATCACTTGGTCGGCGAAGATCAGGAGAACACGTGGTCGCAGACGACAACACAAAATCAAGAAAACCGCTGGTCGTTGTAAACAAAGTGACGTTTTGTTTGTCACGGGAAAAATTCCATGTAGCACGTGGTCGCAGATGATCACAATATTATGAAAGCAGCTGATCGTTGTAAACAAAGTGACGTTTTGTTAGTCACGGGAAAAGTTCCATGTAGCACGTGGTCGCAGATCAGATGACGTTTACACTTGACAATCGGGCCCTATCAGGCCAACACGGCCTTCCGCGTCACACACACACACACACACGCACACCTCCTCTTCTCAAGCTCGACACGACCTCTCTGCTGGTTGCCTCTCACATCTCGGTGTCCTGCGGACAACCCTCCCTACTATACACCCCTCCCTCATGACTGTTAGTCGGTTCAAGGTAAGAGCCCCCTAGGAAACCTGTTATGTTGTTTCTATTTAAACCTGCCTGTCGCGTCCTTGGTCTGGTCACTTCTCTACTTTTGAACTGAGTAAACTTTGTTCTGGAAGCTTCTACCAACCCTCATACGATGAAGACGTAGCAGGATAACACGTAGGCCATGGTGCCTGGAGCATTATTTTTTCCGCGTTCATCCGTGCTCTCTAACGTCAATGATAATCTGTTACAATGATAAATTTGTACCCAAAAAACAACTTAAAACGTTAATAACTTTTGTTAAACAATATCAAAATCAATGAACTAAGCGGCTATCTCTTAGTTCTCATCATGGCTTCCTATTTATCTACTTTAAATTAACAAAACACTCCGTTAATGACCTTAATGAGATTAATTACTAATTATTCCCTTCCCCTTGCTTCTGTCATTACTATCCTTTAATTAGTAATTATTAATAACAGTGTTGATGACCGTTACAGGTTTTTACTAATATTAAGAAGTTCACATGCAAATTCACTTGATTTGCATACTAAAATCTCGTATTATTTGAAAATTTGAATACGGTAGGGCATGGATGTTACACAGTAAACCATTAATCGTGATTATATTTTGAAATATCAATAGGTACAAACGCTCACAATTCGAACGCAAATCTCTATGTAATAGCATGCGCGCGGTCGTAGATACCTCGATTCTCTAGTCGCGCGCTTCGCCACTAGAGCGCATACCTGCAACTTTTAATCACGAATAACTTCCCTTTAACCTGGTAGCCTTCCAGTTTATCTAGTAGTCTTCTATGTGGAACACGGTCGAATGCTTTTGACCAGTCAAGACATATAACATCAATTTGCTTGACCTGTGGAGAGTCTAGTTGTTTTTGCCAATCTTCTATGACTTTTGTAAGCATTGTCGTCGTTGATCGTCGCGGTAAGAATCCATGCTGGTTGTGGTTGACTACTCCTGCCTCATACAAATGCCGTAAAACAGCCTTCGCCACCAGGAACTCGAGGGCTTTTCCAACTACCGAGGTAAGCGATATTGGCCGATAATTGGCGGTGTCTTCCCGCTTGCCTGATTTAAATACTGGCACAACGTCTGCAGTTTTCCATTGCTCGGGAAGTGATCCGGTACTCAATGAGTGGTTGAAAAGCGCAGACAGAGATGGAGCTAGTGAAACTGCACAGTTTTGGAGGATTCGGGCGGGGATACCATCAGGACCGGTGGCTGCGTTGGGTCGTATTATTGGAGACTAATGACAGTTTCTTGAGGAGAGAAGTACAGATCTTTTAGTGGTAAAGTACTTTGATCGAGCTTTGTTGGTGGGCGGATGTCTTTGTCACTGGTGGGTATGGAGAAATTATCTTTAAATGAATTGCTGAAAGCGTTAGCAATATCTTCTGGCTTTGATATTTGTTTTCCCTTATGAATGAAAGTTTGGGGAGCCGAGCTGCCATGTTTTGCATGGATGTAGCGCCAAATTTCTTTGCCATTATCTTTCTTTTCCCCTAAGTCCCAAACATGCTTATTATGCGAGTTCCTTATCAATAATTTAGTTTTGTTTCTCAAGATTCTATATTTTTCCCAATTTACGTCAGATGGCATTTTTTTCCACGCCCTGTAAAGTGAGTCACGTTTCCTTAGAGCCCGTACAATATCTTCTGAGATCCAAGGAGCACGTCGGCGGCGGTTCACTTTAAAACTGGGAATGTGTTCATGCACTGCTTTCCAGAACGTAGAAGTCCAATTCCGCCACACTTCTTCAATGGTTACATTATCAATAACGGTTGGTAGTTTTGCTTGAAAATCGTCTTTTAGAGCATCCCAATTGGCATTTTTGAAGTTAAGAACAGTCTTGGTTAGTTTCTTATGCTTGAATGTAGGAATTGTCAATTGCGATTTTATGGCCAAGTGATCGCTAACTCCAGGTATGACTTCAGTCAAAGTTAACACTGAAGGGTTGTTGCATAATAGGAGGTCTATTAATCTTCGTGAGCCATTTACTATCCGAGTAGCTTCAGGAACCAGCTGTTCAAGGGATAGTTGTAGAAAAGTGGTAAGGAAATGGTTAGCAAGAGTGTTGTTAGGGGTGGCTGCATTGCCTAAAGACCAGGTAATGTCAAGGTTAAAGTCCCCTGTAAGGACAACTGCTTTGTAGTCATCTTGCAAATCTTGTGCCAAGCGCAATGAGGATAGTAAACTATCATTTACTGCCTTTGATGCATTAGGTGCTCGGTAAGCTGATCCAATCAGTACCTTGTCAGAACCAATAGTTACTTCAGCCCACACAATTTCCGCTAGCTCCGTTTCCAGAATCCTGTTTCTAACTGGTGAATATTCTGGACGAATTGCAAGCAAAACGCCCCCATGAGACGAAGTGGTACGATCCTTCCTAAAGACAGTGTATCCTTCTGGAATTACTTCACCATCACCAATTGAGTCGTCAAGCCAGGTTTCGCACACGGCAATTATTGCAGGGTTATGAGAAACCATCCAGGCCTCAATGTCTGGTTTTCGCTTGGGGTTTTTTAAACTTCTGGCATTGAAAGATAACAATGTCAACTGTTTATTATTTACCGTGTCCTGGTCACTAGAGAATGAAAGTTGTGAATCACTCTCAGTACTAAACAAGGAGTTCGAGAAGGCTGGTAGTGAGCAGGGCCAACATGTCCATTTACTCACTCCACTCTTTATTCTCTTGTACACCGATGTTTTTATGTTTACACAAAATCGATGCGCCATGTTTGTACACGAGTCACATTTCACAAATAACTGGTTTTTGCGGCCCTTAGATTCGCACATAAAACATTTATTAATTGACCCGATAGTATTTGACATAGGTCCAGGATTAAGGGCTACATCACCACACAGACCTAGTAACATTAAGGCAAGGCTGAGTATGTTTTCTGGAACTCTTAAAACGGAAGATGTTGCCAACCGTTTACGACGAATAGTTAAACTTTGCACACTATGTGGCATATGTACTTGTCTATATTTTGCCGTATTTTGTAATTCCATGTGGACAAGCAGCCAAGAAGACAAATTGACATTGTTAATATTAACGCCTCCTCCGCAAATGTAACACGACTCATAATGTCACTCACAAATAAACGATCACAGTTACACTGTTTACTCACTGTAATACATCTATTTACAGCGAGAAATGTCACAAATAACCGGAGAATACGGACACGCAATCCAGAAGCCATCATCCTTCAATTCACAATTCATCAGGTTTAGAAGTAGAATAGTAGAATATCTTCATGCAAAGAAGTTAAAAATGTGAAACACATTCTCCATTGTTAAAAATGAAAATAACATGTCCCATGCTAAGTTAGTTTTATCAAAAGTGGCTTAAAACCAATTAAAAACGTCGAGCCCCGACTCACTAACAATTGTACAACAGTAAAGTAGTATGAAGATGTAGCTTATCACAATAAATCACGAGAAAACTAAATATTTACCTTTAAAAAACACTTTTTGTGATGGAGCTGCTCAGATCAAAACATCACTCAATTCACTGCCTTCTTCTTTTTTTTTCTAACATCTATCTAATAATAATAACATCTAATCTAAAATTTTATTAAAAGAATTCATGCTTACATAAATGTAAAGTTTGTATAAATCAATTAACGACGATGAATTGTAACCATAACACATTATTGTTGTAGAAGGCTTACCGAATAAACTAAGTATTTTTATTTTGCATCACTGATTAAACAGCATGCGTCTATTGGATCAACAACGGGGTATTCAGGCAAACTAGAAAAAGTAACGGAACAAAGTAAACCTTTTATTCACAACACTACAACACAATCAACGTACTCCAACATTAACCGAAAGCTTCAAGGGGTATTTACACCGTAATCCCAAAAAATTGATGCAGGCAAATTAGTTTTGAATTTACTGAGTAAAACAACATTCAAGTGTCCCATATTCCTGGTGTTTGAGCTATTAATTTGGGCAGACTCTGTATTTATGTATGGTTTCAAGTCAGAATTACTGTTTTGAGAATTTTTAATTTAGAATATGCGCTTGGTTAGTGTATCATTTTGGTAAGAAATGTAACGGTTTTTGAGATTGCCAATTTGAATTGCTTTCATTCTTTAGTATAAAAGTAAAACATATTTTATGCTGCTCTTAGTTCCCTATAGCATAGTGAAGTGGGCTTGGGGGAGCGTTAGGGGATTGTGACGGAGTCTTTCTGCTAGTAAGCAAAGTCCCAGGGTGAACTCCTGTCAATTAGCCCGGTGGACGCTGATGTTTCAATACCAGTCAATATTTGTTCTATTGCGCCGTCTGTATATTATTCGTCGACAGGCGTTTCTCTGATACCTGGCGATACCTTCGAGCATTGTTGTATTGCCTCAGAGACGCGATCAGCGTCAGTTAGGTTGGTATTGACACTTCTTCGGACTCGAGAGCAAAAATACCACCAGATGAACGAACTCCGAACAAAACGACGTGCCTGTTGCTTGCTGTGGCTTATGATGGGCATGCTTCATGTGTGTATTATTTACATCGACATTATGCTAAACTATTTAATAAATGGAGATGGAGATTTTATTTTAAAAAAAAATTAAATAGTCTATTTAATGAGAAATTGTACGGGGGATTACCGTGCAGACCCATAACCTCAACATTTGAGGAACACAGTGGTAGCGTATGATGCATAAGCAGCAACGGGCTGGACCGGCACCTCCACCAAAATACATTTTTCGGTTTCCCATATTTTTATATTAATTTATAATGATGGTGGCTTTTGTAGCTTTAAATCTCAACGTCTTAATACACTAAGGCTATTCGAGACGATCAGTGGTGATAGATGACTATAAAGTCACGGTTACAAGAACGACATGCCTTATGCGGTATTCGAACCCACATTCTCGTATCACTTCGGACCAGCGCCCTGATCGTATGTGCTACCGTGGACGGCTAGCAACAAACGAATGTATATGTCTGTATGTGTTGTGTTCTCTTATCGTCTCCCACACATACAATATTCGAGTTACTAATGTATTTACCCAACATATTTAATTTATACTGAGAATATCTTCCTTGAGTAGCGAAAACACAAGGCTGGCAAGTGTTTATTTATGTAGGTTTATTGCCAGTAATTTCAAAATAATTTGTATTTATTTAACTTAAATTTATCTTTCGTATTTCAATTCACAAAATTAGAGTTCGATTACTGATTCGTGTTGTTGTATCCTCTGGGGGACTTACATCGATCAATCGAATAACATAAAAATTAATTGAAATAGACGCTGAAACCGGTATTGAGAAGAATCGCGCAATAAATCTGTATACTTGTTATTAATGGAAAGGATTTAAAATAAACACTTTGAGATTTTGATTTGATACATATCCTTATGATAAAAAGCTAGAATCGCAAATCGCTAGGCCTATACATATTAGAAATATAATTACAAATAGATCATATACCTACGTAATACTCAAAATCACTTATCTTTGAACCACCACTTACTTGATTATGTCTAGTGATGTATTGTTTAAGTTGAACTAGGGCATGCAACCTATAAAGTAAAGTTAAACGCGGGCTTTGTCATCGTTCTTATAATACATTTACCAAGCACCAAAATAAGTTCACAATGTATTGCTAATAGTAATAAGAAATAAGAAACTTTGGCTCAATACAACACAGTATATAACTTTAATTCTTATCTACTTTTGTAAACAGGATATAACTCTAAATAAAGAATAAATAAAGCTTGAAAGAATTGGGTTATTTTCATCACGTCAAAAATAAAAATAAACTGTGATTGATCAATGGAAATCTTTTTTTAATCTGCTCTGCCATTGTTCTAAAAATGTTGTTTCAAGAATTGATTATTGTTCAGTTCAGTATTATTTTAGTTCAAATTATAATAAAAATCCAATGTACTACGTACTAATCCGTTACCACCAAAACACCACCAAGACCTAACCAATGTCTTTGATAACCATAGCAGAGTAAAGTTGTCGGTTGATTATATCACAACCTTATAATACCTTTTTAATTCATTCATCTGGATGTTATGTTTGAAAAGTAGCGGCTGCAATCGTGTTATGTATTATTTATACGGGATCGAGCGAATTCTCCTCTATAACGTTAACTTTTTGTCCGTCCGTCTGTCTGTCATTTATGGGTGTTCCTGGTCTCTCGATAGTAATCGAACGCGACCTCCAATTGACATGAGTTCATTGGACAACATGATGATACAAAATGTCTTGGTCAACTAGGGGGTGGAACTAGCATCACTCAAAGTAGACATATAAATACCCGGCACCTCCACCACTGACGATGCCCGAATAGACGCATATTGTATTTTTGTATCCGTTTTTATTGAGCGAGCGTAGCGAGCGTCTCCACTTGACTCTTATGGCTCGAATGTCTTGTTTTTTTGTTGTTTTTTTTTTTTTTCTGTTACTGCTTCGATACAGGTCGCGCCGTTTCTCTGATCGACCTGAAATTTTTCACACATGTACATACCACTTAGGCGGGTTGCTGTATAGTTTTTGAACAAAATCCGATCGTTGGTTATTAAAAAAAAAAAAAATAATAATAAAAATAATAAAAAAAAATATTCCGATCGTTATGAAATTTTGCAGGGTCAATAAGTACAACATTCTCTCCTATTTTACAAATTTTCAGCTAAATCGGTCAAGACCTTAAAGACTTATTGGTATGTAACATTATGGGAATGTTGTACTTGGGTCGTTGTTGCACGTACCGGTGCTCGCTCAACAACGCGACGGGACATTAGCGTTTTCCTAGTTTATCTTTGAAACCTCTACCAACAACGAGATTTGAGCACTGGAAAGAAATGTATTTTTATTTTTGTATTATTGTTATTCGACGATTAGTTGATTCAGTAGATTCTCTCCCTCTTGGCTTCTCCCGTACCTGATAGTACAGCTCTCGCTCTTCCTACTTAATCTTACTGATCTCGCCAGTGTAATAGCGACCTGCTGCTCGCACAGTTACTGTGGCCACGTCATTTAGAGCTAATAACAGTTCCAACATCTTAAGGAACCCCGCCAGAAACAGGCGGCCGAGAAAAGGTCCAATCATCAGCGACAGCGAATACGACGAGAAAGAAAATGAAAGGTCTATCACCGTCACGTTTTCATTCCTCGGGATGGTTCCGAGACATTTCTCCATTCATTTCTCTTCGTCACAAGTTGTTTCATCCTTCCTAGTCCTAGGTATCATCTGCTATGACGAGGATTACATTTTGGTATCGAAATCTTTCAGTTTTCTTCAAACTTGCCCGGAACAGGGAGCATTGGACCTTAGGCTTTAGGTACATTTATATCCGACGCCAATGAGCATGATACAGTGGCGGCTGGCAAGGTGAGGCAAGTGAGGCGAAGCCTCACCAAAGAATCTGGCTTTTTAGCTCCATAATTGACTTAAGTATGATTTCCGTTTTACATTTTAACCAACGTATATGCATTTGCAAATGTTTATACTGTATAGATTTGGTTATGAGTTAGATTAGTGAGCATGAGCGCTGCGCTGCGAAACCCCATGAACGTGAAGCTCCACTGCATGAGCGGTAAAATGCCCCCGACCCCAAACGAGGCGACCACGTTGGTCGGTACAGTGCCGGAGGGTATAAGCACGATACCCTAGTCACGCATGCGTTCTCGATGTTTCTTCTATGTCTTGCAGCCGATCAGCTGCTGGCTAGACCAGCTGACTGAGGCGAGATCTCGCCGATGTCAATTGTAGCGAGATGCACCGCCTAAAACAGCTGGACGGGAGGCGACGTTTCGCCGTGATGGACATCCAAGCGAAAGCGCTTGAACGTGTGCAAATGAAGTGCAATGAACAAAAATTTAGCAATTCAATGAAATAATTAAAATGTATGAATACACATGATATCAAAAAACAAAACCGTATAAAAGTTGAGAAAATGTTTTTTTCTTTCTACTGCATAAAACTACATTATTTTGGTATTGCTTTCAGTCCCAACTTTTTTCTAAAACGCACAAATGCACTCTAAAACTCATTTTCAAAATTTCGCCTGCGGCGCTATTGTTGGGGGCTTCCCCCCAAACCCCCCGTGTGGTCCCATAATGATACCTCCGGGATATTAATTTCGCCTCACCATAAAACTACCCCAGAGCCGCCACTGGCATGAATATAGAGCTTATGTCTGAATTTGGTCAAATAAGGGCAATCAATTTTACACACAGCCTTTAATAACATTAAATTTATCAAAACATTTATCACAGTATCTCAAAAACGCAAAATGAGCAAAAATGGACCCCAATCAAAAACGATGAAAATATCTTTTTTTAACGACCTCATTCTTTCCCGTTTTCAAAGAAGCCTTATTTTTTGCCATGATCAGAAAGTTTTATTTGAAATTCTAGTTCATGCTGGCATTTGACATTTTAGTCTAGCTGAGTATCTGTCAAAATTTGAAACATCTGAAGCAGTGAGAAATTTGAAAATAGCAATCCTGACACGAATTAATAATACATATCAACCGCTTAATAATCGGATTGTCATTCGTAACATAATGCCACCTTGTGACGTAATGCCACCTTTTGATGGTAACTAAACCTGTGTACAATTTATTATTTTTGTTATTTTGTATTTTGACAATAAGCTAATCAAAGTTAATTTTAATTTTTATTTAATTGATCAGTATGATTACACAGTGATTGAAACTCAAATCAGCTTTGCGAACATAGCCTGATAGAAAGCCTAGAAGCTATAGGCGTTTTTCATACAGCTGGAAACAAATTTACAGCATCAAATACTTTTTCCTCTAATTTATAAATTTTAATTACAACATTAGCAGTGATCGTTTTTTATTGGGTTCGACTGTTTTGTTTTTTTCGTAATTTGGTGTTAAAGGGGTGGATGGTGCGTGGGGGAAGGGGGGAATTGAACTATCCATCAAAGCACTTCATTGACTTGGCTGGTGATTAATTCAAGCTTGTAATTACCACGTCTCTATCGTTGGCGTATACCCCACTGTACTCTGTATGTAGATTATTTGGCGCACAATAGAAATTTAAATCTTGATTTCCAGCGTCCGCACCAGCATTGTTCTTGCATTCTGCTGCGCTACGTATCGGTAGGTGAAATATGTGCGCAATGCAGCTTGTTCGAACATCTTTTACTCGACATGCTGAAGCTAAACCTTAGCGAGGTACATAATGTATCATTTCTATGCATGGAAGCAGCATCGAGCTCGCGCTACATTACCACAATCCTTGAGTAGACCTCCTTCTCTATTAAGTTACTTAAATAAAATAAATACACTTGTGTAGAACGATACTAGTTTTGCAACGTTTGCGTCGTTCAGTTTTGAGTCGATGTGTTCGGTTTGTTGATTGAATAAGTTTAACACATAAATAATTTTAAACCCTCATTTCCAATATATAACGTTAAAGAGGTTATTTGGCATCAGATATAATACCTGATTTCTTCGACACGAGACTACAAATCCACCAAGAATTGTGTTAGAAGAAATCAGAGCAGCTTCTTGTATAGTTTTTGTTCCAAAATTAAGTACGTTATCTTTTTAACTCCCTTCATATATAAAAAGGTACGACACAACGTTTTAGATAGTCATCAGGAAATAAATTCTTTTACGTAAATAAATAAATAAATATTCGTATTTAGAGTCAACCCTCAGTCACAGAACCGAATTTCAGTGGGTCCACGTCCACGTCCACGTCCACGTCCACGTCCACGTCCACGTCCACGTCCACGTAGTTTCAACGAGCCACAACGAACCACGAGTTACAATTTTTATTTAATATACTTCTATTTTGTCAGTTATTGCTCCAACTCTCATATCCGTTACTCTGAAATTCTATTACGCTGCATGATATTATCATAACCCACTTTTTCATATAAATTGCATATTATCCCACCTCAATCCACTATCGGCTGCAATTCACAAAACGCGTAACTCGCTCATCAATATAGGTTATTTGGAAAGTATTTATTACGGCTGGGGCTTGGATTTCTATGCTAATATATGTCCTCCGATGTCCATAACTAAATTGACGTTATATCGTTGTGTCGCCTACCGCGATTCATATACTGAGTGGGGCAATAAAAAAAGCTCATAAAGAAATACCACGTGAGTAAATACCAGCACGAAAAAATTATATGTTTAAAAAACGCTTACATTTGCAAATGAGATGGGATTTTTTTAAACCAATATCCATCAAGCATCAATCACGTATTAAGTTACACAATGTAACGTGTTGTAAGTGAGTTAGGTAATGTTTTAAAATTTATATTATCATACATAAGAATTTCATTAGGACAGGTGTTATGAAAATTTGCTTCGTACAATTTTGAAGCTTTAGCACTGTTATATTGTTATTTATGTATTTTTAACATTGTGTTGTTAGTTTTATTGATAAGTGGTGTTATTCAAACATTAACTAAATGGGATAAATTAAGTCAATTAAACAGTAAAGAAAAACAAAGATAAATAATTGTTGACGAAATGCGTTGACACGCTTACGCGATTAATGGCAAATATTATGTATTGGTATGTAATCCTGTCAAATAAGAATTTTTGGAGGAAAAAATTGCGATGTCGCTGAATTTTTGCAGAGACCTTCCTTAAAGGATACTTATTAACATACTAAAACTCCCCTACAATCGGACTGGAGCTTCGGCCGCCATATTGGAAAATGGCGGCCAAAAAGTGTTTGTTATCGAATATCTCCAAATTTGTTTGAGATAGACAAAATATCTCAATGGCAAAAATATACCCCATTCAATTCCCTACAAAACAGGTGTCTTCTATAGTTTTGGTAGAGGCAAAGGTTTCGTCACAAAATCATGGTTTATATGTTGCTTATTGGAGTACCAGCTAATTTCCAAATTTTCACGCCCAGCATCAAACAATGCCCGGTAAATCCGTAAGAAATCGATTTAAATACAAAAAGACTTTTGTACGGGGTTCATGAAAGCTTCCATTAGTATTTTAAAAAATCAGTTCTGCGAAATCGGATTTTGCATTTACCCGGAATTTGGGTTTTTCCATTGTTGGCATTTCCTCAAAAATGCCCTTTTTGACTGTCCATTATTAAGCACTAAATAGCATTGGAGGAAAAATTCTTTCTACGCACATTGAAATGACTTAAATAATGATCCGATTACAATCAAAGTTTAAATCCAATATGGCGGAAGTTCCTAATATTCACAATATGAATACTGTTTTTGTGCTGTTTTTACACTCTTTTTGTTACATTTTTCACTTTGATGTTGTGGATATTAGGAATAAGCAGCCATATTGGATTTAAACTTTGGTTGTAATCGGATCATTATTTGAGTCATTTCAATGTGCGTAGAAAGAATTTTTCCTCCAATGCTATTTAGTGCTTAATAATGGACAGTCAAAAAGGGCATTTTTAAGGAAATGCCAACAATGGAAAAACCCAAATTCCGGGTAAATGCAAAATTCGATTTTGCAGACCTCATTTTTTAAAATACTATGGAAGCTTTCAAGAACCCTGTACAAAAGTCATTTTGTATTTAAATTGATTTCTTACGGATTTACCGGGCATTGTTTGATGCTGCGCGTGAAAATTTGGAAATTAGCTGGTACTCCAATAAGCAACATATAAACCATGATTTTGTGACGAAATTTTAGCCTCTACCAAAACTATAGAAGACACCTGTTTTGTAGGGAATTAAATGGGGTATATTTTTGCGATTGAGACATTTTGACTATCTCAAACCAATTTGGAGATATTCGATAACAAACACCTTTTGGCCGCCATTTCCAATATGGCGACCGAAGCTCCAGTCCGATTGTAGGGGAGTTTTAGTATGTTAATAAATATTATATAAGGAAAGTCTCTGCAAAAATTCAGCGACATCGCAATTTTTTCCTCCAAACGTCAATATACGATCTTATTTGACAGGATTAATGTTATTTACTTATGATTTATTTTAGTAACTCGACGTAAGACTTTAAAAACGTTTGTATAATATTGGCATTATTGTAAGTATTCATTTAATTTGTATCATATTATAGTTATTTAGTTATTTTGATTTCAAAAATATTATATTGAAAATAGTGATCAAACAATTTATTGGCAATACCAATAATTTCAAGTGTAACTTTAGTTGTAAGTTGGTCATCGACACATCATACATTTAGTGGTTTTTCTTGGTGTCAGGAGCTTGGCGCCTAAGGTTCGTTTTTGCGTTTGATTTTGAAGTTTTTTTGCAACGATCAGCAAAAGTCTGGTATTCCGGTCCCCCGACAGTTAGTTCAAGAGTCCGGGAGATTAATGGAAGGGTTTGGCTTTTGGGATGCAAATGGCATTGATCGAGTTATTAATTGCCATCCAGAATTGACAAAGTGAGACCTGCCTTTAGCAGCGATCTCAAAACAAGAACCAAATAAAATAACCTAGATCTGTCACATTCGCGGATAACCCGAAGATACCGCAAGGTTAATAACTAAAACTGCTGCAGTGCAGAACTGTAGACCGGCTTTGAAGTGCATCGTCCGTTCATAAATGACTCTATGTTGACAACACGGTCATAATATCTATATTTGAACATATTCGTTTTAATTTTTTTTCGATTTTAACTTTTTGTTTGTCTAAAAAACGTTTTAAAAGCAAATAATACGGGAAACGTGAATTTGCTACTACAAAGTACGGTATGTAATTATTCTAAAGATGACACATGTATTTTGGATAACTCGTCAGGAATCATCCGTTAAAAATCCTAAATCACAAAACATGATCTTACACGGAATAAAATGAAAATGAGTTAATAAGTTTGGAAAAATGTGATACATTAATTATTTTCACTTGTATTGTTTATCTTTTCAAGTGTTCACTTGTATTGTTATGACTGTAAAATTAAGTTGTTACTACATGTGAAGTATGGATGGAAGAAAACGCTTTACTTCCATGAAATCCGTCCAGACTAAATACATAAATTACTCAATAACTTGTATTCTTAAAGAAGTATGCAGTAGAGCACAACGTACACCAACCATTAACTATAGACAACCAGATACAAAAGTATGTTATGAAAAATGTATTAAGATGCATGGATGAGCTGCACAATAACATTTTATAAGTTTTATTCCCAGATGCATAAGTATCACTTAAGACTTGGATACGGTGAAAGCATTACAGTGACAAACATTTTAGTGAATAATAACGTAAACTCTATTCAAATTCCCTTTTATGGCGGAGAAAAGAGTTTTACAGAGTATATTATGTAAGTGTTACTGAAGTGAACTGAACTGAAGTGGAATCTTTCGGCATCGCGTTCGCTGGAATCGTAGGATATATATGTGAGTTCATAGCTCAAGCTTTCGTTTTGTCAAAATTGCAATCTTGCGAGGCAATAATTTTCTGGAATTTATTTCCACGAGTCGACGGTCCGAGGTTTTCCCTTAGGAAGGCCGCGTGTGAGTGCGAGTGTGGGGACATACGGCCTGTTCCAGAAGTCACCGCTCACAGAACGGGAAACATTGCAACCTCGATATGGCTTTCGTGGATGCTATTGGGGAGTTTTTCCTTGGGTCATAAAGTGTCTTTAAAAAAACGCTTATCACCATGGTGAGAGACATTGATAGCCTGTTGAACCCCTTTACTGATTGCATCACTTGATATTTTAGTATTTACGAGAGGTCAGCTTGCTTACTAAGTACATTCTGTTGCGCGGTCTCGTTGCCAACGTGTGTAGGGAAACATTTTACCCATTCGTCTAGAAGTCCGTGTAAATGGTTTAATTTTTTCCTAAAATTCGTTTGCAAAAATGTAAAAAGTGGTGTTATATTATGTTTGATTTTTCCGCATTCCTCGCATGGCAAAACAGGAGGGAATTCAAATATGCACACAAACCGCCATTGCTTCTATGGCACAAATGTCACCCAAGGATCGTCTCTGCAGTCTTCCATATATATATATTTTTAAAATGTGTTCTGTTTTCGTTTTAGCTTGTATTTAAGTAAGACACACTCAAATTTAAAGTTTGTGAATAGTGGAGATAATGTTGATTTTGTGAGAGGAAAAAGCAAAATAAGGTTTTATTTTGCCAAATAACGGTTAATTTGGTGTTATAACCATTTAGAGGTGTTACATGGTTTTATTACCATTTAGCGGCTTTATTTAGGTTTTATCAAATAAAACCATTTTCACGGGTCTCTAAATTACGTAAATATATTAGGGATGGTTTCACAGGATTACATACTGGTAATATGTTGGGACTGAATTATTTGTTGTATTTAATAGAAATAATATAATTTGTATTAGCCATTCGTTCTATTCAACATTTTTTTTAAATATGTTTCTATTATCAGTATTACCATATGCATTAAACAGCGCTGTTTCTCTATCATTATAATTCCATGACTATTATTTGTTATGATGTTTCGTAGTTGTATCATAGTTTGAAGCCCGTACTTATAATTTACATTAATTTAAGAATGTACATTTTTCATTCATGTGAAACACTTTCAACACTCAAATATGCATAACTAATTATCTCACAAATGACCAGCACAGATAAAATCAAAATCAAAACAAAATCAATAACATTATATTAATTAATTCCATAACATCAATCGAATAAAAATAACTTAAACTATGATAAATGTATCAAAAATATAAACATTTTATAATATAATATAATAAAGAACTAATTATAACCATCTCATGCATTTATTTCGTGCATGAAGTTAAACGTGAGAACAATAACATTGATAACGTTTTGCAAAATAATCCTGAAATCCTATTTTCCTAGTAACGAAACATTTAGTTTTATCCATGGTGCTTTATTTTTTAAAGGAGGGAACTGCAATGTCAAATACATTTATATTGTGCAAGAAAGTGCACTCATGATAGTCGAATAAAAATATAAACCGCTGACTAAATATAAAATGACAACATGATTTAAAAATAATATTTCGTTGTTATTTCGTTTAATTCGTTGTGCACATTCGTACATGACGAATATAAACAGGTAGGTATAACAATTTCCCAAGTGTAACCACTACGATTAAGTTGGATATGTATTACAATAACTTGTGACAATATAACATTGAGGAGGAGACTGGAATGTGGTGAAAAGAGGAGAGTGGTGGCAGGACAGAAGAAGAGGGAGATGCCTATATTCAATGCAGACCCAACGCAGAGTTGACATGGCAACGGATGATGATGATGATGATATTAAATTTGGGTGTCAAACAGGGTTCTTAAAACACTTATTTAGTTTATACTACCAAATATATTTAAAATATATATAAGCTAATTTGATCATTACACTTTGTAAATTCTATGAAAAGTTCTAACAAAGAGAGACATGTATTCTGGTAATGAATAAAATAATCCTGGAATATAATATATAAATACTTAAATACAAAAGAAGCTACATCAACATTTATCTGGGTAAGATGGTTGTTTCAAAGAGGCATTATAATTAATCATAAATATTTCATTTTACAAAACTCCATTATTAATGGTCCATGGTTGAAATGTTGACTTTTAAAAACTTAATTCTTGTTTATGTATATGTTTTAATACGTAATTTTCATACCATACTTAAAATAAACACAATTTGTGAGTGATACGCAGCTTAATTTTAACAAAATATATCATTTTATATAACTTGAGTTCTCGATTTGGTTAGTCGTGAAACACTCTCTCTCGTAGGTGGAATTGTTAACATTTAATACAATTCAGAAATTTCAATAGTCACCTTGGTCGGGTTGGATATTTTAATTTTTAATTGTATTATTAAAAACAAAAATACTAACATTAATGAGAAAAAATTGCTGTTTAATGTTGGTTTAATTTGTTTCGTTAGGTATTCGTTAAATAAATATTATTTTTGTATATAAAAGATAACACTGGGCTACGTTTAACTAAAATCGAGATATCGAACCAACATAAGCTACTCGGGTATTAAGCAATCCGTTTCAGTGACATGGTTTTACTACGTTGGAATGCGATATTTATGATACGAGACTTGTCACATACTGCATTATTCACACGCCACAACAAAACAAGTTCGCTCCAAGCAATATCATAAAAAGTCAACACATTACGTGGAAACCTTCCTGGAGATTATTCCGTGGCATCTCTTCCGTCAACGCGCAAATAAAAGCACAAGATGGTTGTGACCCCAACGACCCCTATATCCCGCCAGTCTATGCAAAGTCTACGTATATTTCTTACAACCTAGTTTCTAGCGTAATCTATACTCATTATTTCACATTGTATCTGTGCTAGTTTTGTTTCTGTCCCGAGTCAACTAGGAAGCTGCTAGTTGATATTGTGAGGGGGCGGACTCTGATCGATATGGCCTCTGACGCTGCAGAAAATATATAGGACAATAGATCACAATAGTATTCCGCGTCTGCCGTCGTATTAGCTCCTTCGGGCGCCGTAGAACATCGTTAGATTGAGCGGCACGTCCACCTTCAGCAACTCTGATCACTAATCACCTGAGCCGTTAATCATAGACGCAATCAAATAAAGTGAAATTGTTTTGAAACTAGTAGAAAAGATCGGATAAATAAACCAGCAATCAAATAAAGTGAAATTGTTTTAAAACTAGTACGAAAGATCAGATAAATAAACCACATTATCACTATATCTTCTTTGAGCTAGCACAAAATATAGAGAATCAATATTTTTGTAATTGCACCATTCATTACGATACCATCAGATATTTCGAAAAGGTTATAATGAAACTAAAACTTTTGTATCATAACTACAGCAAAAAATTACCATGTAGTTTGTAAAGTGTGTGTTCCCGTCCAGTCAACGTACAGTATAACAAATTCTGACATACAGAGGTAGCTCAAATGTAACGATTAAGACTCTGATTCTCGAGGTCACAAGAACAATTCCCGCATCTGACAATCCTCACTGAAAGTTTTGTTCAGTTACTAAGACACTAGGTTGATTGCCTTGGACATTCTTTTCACATAACAACAATACCCTAATTATCTATATTATAGTCACATGAAGTTTTCCATAGGGTCATGGTTACATAGAAATTTTAACCTTGTAAGGTGTTGGTTTTTTGAAGGTTAAAAATAACAGACATACATGAGTTTTGTTTTTAATGGAATATTATCGATGTATTTGTAAGGTTGCCATCTTTAAGTGTCACGTAAAATAATAAAATAATAACATAAATGTGGATGAATATTAAAATTTAATGGTAACTTCTACGCCAATGAAGAAAAAATTGATTGAAAATCTGTAAGCCTGGATCTTCTAAAGTATAGCAGGATTCGAAGAGGCAACCTCTCAATTTATAGACTCTTGCGCTGACATTTTACCACCTCCAATGGTTATTACTACTTGACAACAACATGCGGTTGACAGCACTCAGGAACTCATCTGAAGAAAGTAGCTTAACGTCGGTTGGGGGAGCATTTCATAATGCATCGCAAGCTCTGTTATAGGGATTTCAGGACTACAGATGTGGACAACCGAGAAGGTATTTCTAAGGCGCGGTTCGTTACTTCCAGGCCAAGCGAGACTTGTCAACCCACCAGTATTATTAATGAACAGTCATTACTATCATCCCAAAAGTGTCAAAGTAACAGACTGACATTATTTGAATAAAAATGTTCATTTCTGTATTTCAGTCCATTTTATACAGCACCTCGAACACTTCGATTTATTTTGTTCTTGGATAGGTAATACGCATGCAAACATTAAAATTGTGCACTACGTTAATCAGTCATCAATTATGTTTCTACGGATAGAAAAAAATTATGATTTGTTTTCAATAATTCAAAATTAGAACTGTTGGTGTAAGTCCCAGAGATGGGACATAAATAGAAATGAAACATTTACAATTTTTATTATTTTTGTACGTTTTAGCGTACTCACTTTGGATAACTTCGTATTTAAACTATGCTCTAAAAGTTTAATTCCTGAAATAGGCTTTTATCTAGCAGACACATATCACACTATTCACAAACAATATTGACAGGATGTATTCTAATCCGGTCCAAGGGTATATTATGAGTTAAATGACATTTAAATATCGCTGCCAGTCGACTGGAAGATAAGTGTAACGTTTTTGGTGGAGGTGCCGGGTAGCCTTGGTTTGCTACAACAATATCGACAGTTTGTATTTTAATCCAGTTTAAGGGTTTAATATGGCTTTATAAGACATTATTTAGATTCAAAAAGTGCATTATAGCGATTGTTACAATCAATAACTATGTCCACAATTTATGTCAAGATTGAAAGAAGGCTCAGGTATTTCAGTTAATACTCAGTAATTATACTTATGTAAATACTCACAATAAATATATACTTGTTAAAAAACTTTTAAAAAAAAATGTCCACAAAGTGTGTTTAAGCTTAATACTCTTATTATACTATTCAACTCATGGAAGATGAGAAGTGACTGGCTAAAATCATATTATTATATTTCAGTTATGACATACAAAGCAGTCTTCTGTTGAATTATAATATGGAACTTAACAATCACAACAACTTAGCAATTTGGTTAAGGTATGCCGTAGCCCCGATAGTTCAAATGATAGAGTACTCGTACGTAAAGCTGGAGTTTCTGGCTTCGATCCCCATTCGGGACAAATTTTTACCACCGTCGCTATCAATCATATGTCCTTAAAGAAAGCTTATGCTTAAAAACTTTATTATAATTATAAAAATACAAATATAGGATAGATGTTTAAATAAATAAATATTTTATTCAAATATTCAACAATTTTGTTTTTTGGTTCGTAGAAATATTATGAAATATATAAATACTCTCGAGCTTTTGCTCAAGCTTTCATGTGTTTGCAGCTGGTTAGTTTTCTCGGCCGAGCGCATTTCTTTCGATATCCGTGTGGGATCGGACGAGGTGGATTCATATCCCACGGCAGTGGCAACAGTTTCCCCGCTATCACGACATTGTGCGTGTGCGTGTGTGTGCGCGTGTGTGTGCCGTGTGTGTTTCCTTCGCCAAGGAGGGGCGTCTCTCAGTCAAGCCTGCTTTTATTTCCCACGGGGTAAAAATAAGGAGAGGTTATATTTCAGTTTTCAAGTTATTTTATAAATATATAGGACGGAAATGTGTATACAAGACTGTTACCAAAACAAATTTTTTTTTATATACATTTTGAAATTAACATGATTAAATTATACCATTTCTTTTAAGAGATATTTTTAAATAGCTGTGAATTGAGGGGGAAATAAAAGTAAGTGTATATTATCTTATGATTCTTTTTAACGTTGCGTCGCATTTCAATAACATTACGTTTGCCAAATTATGCATACATTTTAAGTTTGACGAAAAATCTTAACTTTGGGATTCCGTGTACAGAGTGTATTTTCCAATGGAATGGGGTGTCGAAGCAATATAATTCTTATATTTCTTAAACGTGTGACGTATTCTTTCTTTACTAAAACACGAGTTTCTAAACTACAGCCAATTAGTGTTAAAAACCATTCGGACACTCAAAGTAATTATATTAAAATATTGGCCAAATTATTAATTTCTTTGAAAAATTATAAAATTTACTTATTGGCTTGGAATAGTAATTAATTTGAATAATAAACATGGCTCGACCTTATTTTTAAATAATAGTGACTATTTGAAAAGAACATTTTTAGTTTAATATAATATGTTAGGTAGCCTCACCGACAATGAGAAAGAGAGTGTGTATTTCGAATGTCAATAATTATGTATTTTAAGGAATCATTTATCATTAGTTAACTGCTTTATTGTTTTACATTTTAAATTGTAATTTTAATTTGGATTTGATATTGCTTAACATCTCAAATTAATGCAGTAAGGCTACTCGAGACGGTGACTGGTGATAGATGAGGATGAAGTATTAATAGAAGGGAGGAGGGGAAACCTGGTACCGGCACGTAGCCTACTACTTTCGAAAAGTACGAAGGGGACGAACGGCTTTACGTCCCATCCGAAAGGACGGTGTAACCTTGACAGTCATGTAGGTTCCTGCACTTCCTGGTTGCCGAGCAGACGTCGAGGCGAAGCAGTTACGAACCCTCCATCTGCTCTAACCAGCGGTAAACTTGTGCATACTCTACCCCTGACCACGCCCGAAGGCTGCTTAACTTCGGTGTTCGAGTGGGAACCGGCTAACGACCTCGGCTAAACCGGTGACAAGTTGAGGTTTGCTTGTTTGTTATTTGTCGCAAGGCAAAAGCTTTGATTGCAAAGACCGAATAAAAGTTTATTTTTATTATATGTTTACTAAAATAAAATAACAAGCGCACATAAAGTAATAAAAGTAACTCTGTATTCCTCTGATCCGCCTTGCCGCACCTCAGCAATATTATCTCAGGTGAATACCAAGGTATGACGTCAGAAGGAGGAACCACACGCACGTCAGAAACAAATACGATTTGTTTATTTGGCCAATGTCTCATATTCCGATGGGAGCTATTTTTCTCCTCGTGTTCCGTCAGTTCAGTCCGCGTCTGTCCAAACATATCATCAGGCCCAACCTGACCCCAGTGGGCACGTGAGCGGTTTGTTTAAAAGCGCCGCTTTCGACGTAAATCCAGAACACAACAGAGGGAACTGCTGACTGAGTGCTATGTGCTTGCGTTGTTCTGAGACCCAGGGGTTTTATTAAAATCTTCAACCCTTTTTACACGTGAAGGAACAAATAATAAGTTTAAACAACATGTTGTCTTGTCCACACGGATGTGAAATAACACGTCGTGAGTACCCTCTCGAAAATAAGCACTCGCGTAGTCATAGAAAACACTGCGCAATGAATTGCTTAGCAAATCGTCATAAAGCATCCATTACAAGAATGTGAAGTACGCTTGTAGATCGCGCAGAGAGTCATATTATACATAACTATCATTAAATGCTACTTGAAACATAATTTAGTTCCACTTCTGTAAATATGAACTCAATTTAGAGAACAATATCGTCATAATGTCATAAATAGTGGCATTAGTTTGACTTGTAATAACTTTTCAATTACTTGAATGAAATATTACATGATGCAACGGCTATCGTGAAGAACTTGCCCTGTGCGACAGTAATGAATCATCTTCTCTTCAAATTAAAAACACGATTTTATGTCACAGATATAAACTCTAGAAACAATATCGTGTTCACGAGGACGCGCTTGGAAATAAATCATGATTTTGTAATACATTAGCAATTAAACAAAAAACATTTTGGAATATCACGGATAAAAATATGGGTTAAATACACGAAATGAAGTATGCTTTGCAGTTAGCACAGGTATTTTTTAAACTTTTGGCAAAATGAAGTGTACTATCGAAATCGTATAATGTGATTTTAATGAACTATCAAAATGACATTTTTTTAACAATGTGTCCATTCACAGTTAAAACAATGAAAATGCATATTTTATGGGTTACAAGTCAGATAACCCTTACATTTGCTGCGCCATATGTATAAAATATGTAAAGTTTGGGAACTTTGCTTAGAACTACCACAACCTGATAACTGATATTAACATTTAATATCGAACAACACATTTTACAAATGTGTTCCGAGTTACATGTACATTCAAGAAGCACGGTTACTACATATAAACGATCGAAGGCAAACATAAACTGTTCACACTATTCAAAAATTTGAATCATTATTATCATTGCTTCTGCAATCAAAACTAATATATTGACTCGTGAATTGAGGGCTGTCTAACGAACAGTTATCATGAAAAGCTATTTTTAAATAGCTGTGTACATAACAGATATTAATTATTCAAATCGAAATTTGGACGATACAATTTTGGAACTCAATGCATACTAACGGTAAATATTTTCATCGTTTATATATCAAAACTATATCAGTGAACCAAAAACAACATAATTATGATACTTACTTTTTGGATAGCGAAGCGAAGACTTCAATTTCACCGACCCAAAAAATTTAGCTGGTTGTTTTTTTTTTTTTTTTTTTGTTTTCCGTCTTTTACTCTACCGGACAAACGGCATATGCATCTTGAGAAAATTGACAGACTTTGTTTTCTCTGACTTAGACTGCCACGTTTTGGGTACAATCGAAGAAATATTTTCATGAATATCGTATTTTTACGATTTTTTTCGATTTTTAGTGCGATATTTTCTGCATTGGGCCAATTCTGACCAACGGGTGAGCTAAACGTTCATATTCACATGACATTAAGGTAATGGTGATGATAGCTTTCTGAAGAAAAGTTGAAAAAGTTAGCCAAATCGTGAGAAATAAAGCGTTTTAATATACGTTTTTTGACTTTTTGTGCGATATTTTCGTGCCATTTGGGCCAATTCTGACCAAACGGGTGGGGCTACAACGTTCATATTATACATGGACATTAAGGTTATGGTGATGTAGTACCTTTGAAAGAAAATGTTGAAAAAGTTAGCCAGAATCCATAGAAATATAGCTTTTAATGTAAGATTTTTACGTTAAATAATAACAAATTAACAAGAAACAATAGAAACTTGACAACAATCACCTATAATGCGTCGGCAGAAAACAAAGCACTTGCAAAAGTAAAGATATCCCACGCAAAACTAAAAACTATAAAAAGCTCATCCATCAACGCGGCGGGACTTAGTGGTTTCCTAGTAAAAATAAATAAATACAATCGTTTAATAAAGAGGATTTACGCAGATAATGTGTTGTCTTTTTGCTAGGCTATTATAACTTACAGCAATTACGGGATATTACATGCTTACATACAATCTGTAATTTGCCCCATTTTGTTGAGAGGAGGGGTGATAAGCCACGTACTTAAAACGGTAATGATATGGGGTCATTTGTTAAAGTTTAAAACTCTTAAGCAATTACCGTGAATGTATTTAAAGTCCCTGCATGCACCATTCGCAAGAATAAATCGTAAAACAGTTCAAACATTGAATTATCATGCTACACTCATTGAGAGTACTGTACACTTGAGTAATGCACAAAACGAGTATAATAGTAATACCATCAATTATAAGCGAATCCTTCCAGTAAACTGAAGAAAAGCATGATACACAACTAATTGAGAAAGTGAAAAAACGTATTACATAATATTGCCTTCTAGTTGCTTGTAAATTCGATTCGAATTAAACGGTCTATTTGACGCAGATATATCGCATTATTTCTTTATTTTTTTATTGACCCATTACTAACATTCGTTTGTTTATGATTTCCTTCTCCGCAGAATACAAACAGTCAGCCATTGTATCAGTAAGTAGACACCTGCGTGTTGGGATTGCTTTAGATAAAAGTTAAGAAATGGAGTCTGAGATGGTTCTAAACAATGGTTATGTGCATGGAGATGAGACGCTTGTAATAATGCTTAAGGTAATGGTTTTCAAGACTGACTTCAGATGGTACACGTAACGATAATACTTATGCAAGAAGAGAAGAGTCACTACAATAGTTGAGTCAATGGCTTTCCGTAATGAAGGTCATGAAGTGGATGAGAAAAATCATTTCATTCAAGTTCATCTTAATGGATGTACTTATGAATCATTTAGTATGTACCTATAAAAGATGCAATTAAGGGCAATACTAAAGACTACGCTTGAATCTTTTGGATTGTGTGAAAATGTTTTCCATGCTTTGAAATTTCAATAAATTATAAAGTTTAGCTATTTTGTACGTTTCACTCCAAGTACCAATATTGTTGTGAAATGTTTAGCATATTTTGTACGTTTCCATCTCCAAGTTACCAATATTGTGATTTAATTTTTATCGGAAAGTTTTAATTTGTACATGTTCAGTACTTTTTTTTATGGTTTTAGGGACCAAAGCTCCCCAAGAAGCATCACTTTTCTGTCCTTCTGTACGTTCGCCTGGACGTGTGTCACGTCTCTCGAGAAAACCGAAAAAGACCTCCAAATGATAACGATTTTTTGGTTGATATTGCCCAATAACAAGGATGGTACGTAGAATATTTAGGTGATTCTGAAGATTAGGGAGCAGGGATAGAGTCACCCAAACTAAAAGCCATCGATATGCGGTTAAAATGTTTCCAAAACAAGTTTTTTTGTTCTTTACTTTACATTAACCCCTTATGGAAGTTTCTAAATTGATGACACGCAAAAAAATCAAAACATTTTTAAAACATAGAACCATTGTGTTTTGAAAGAAGAGCATGCTCTATTATTGAAACTTGTCACAGAAACTTGTTTCGAAAACACTCTGTGTATCCGCTGGTAAACAATTTTTGGAAACATTTCAGTGTATACGGCTAATATCCGTGTGACAGGTAAGAAAATTTCGTTTTCAATAATACAAGGGTCCTCTAAACAGCCCTTGAACGTAACCTTTACCACTCTCACACTGACTCTAAACATCTAGTTAGACACAAGAAGAGAGGCATGCATTTGGCCCTGGGAAGGTTCCAACGATAAATTTATTTTATTTTAAAATATTCATATATTGTACCCCTTATATATTACGTGTCGGCGACACTACCTCGTTGAGACGCAGTCCAAAATGCTAGACTTGATGCATAAAATGACTACTAAGTTAGTTGGATAATCGATGTTTTCTCAATGACAAAAACAACCAAACTTATGTCTGGTAGCCAGCATGAACGGATACGTAAAAGTGATTAAACTGCGTTGAAACTTACAATCTGTGTAGTTATAGCTTCCACGTTCGTTTACAGGGACCCTTCGAATAAATCTGTATGGCTAGCAAAGCAAGAGTCACAAAGACTAACACATTGCAGAAGAATTAGCACGGCCAGTTCTTTTCTTAAAAAAGCAAGTGAGCTCAAATTTATAGCTGTAGAAACGTAAGTAGAAGAAACATCGGTTGAGGGTAGAAGAAGGGGCGGAGATGGATTATGCTGGAACCCCCGGCATAGATGTATGCGTTTGTCAGTCTTCAGTGATGTTCGTAACATAGTAATCATTTCAGAATGTCAGATGCAGTATATGCGATTTATATTGTATGTACAAATTTGAAATGAAATATAAATAACTAGGAAACGCTCAGTTGGACGCGTTGATAAGCGAGCACGTGCTATAGCTGGACCCACATTGCACATTTTTTTAAATTTAAAAATTTACGACGTTCGCGTTTCCAGTATTATTTATTTTTGCCAAGGTATTTGGTAAACCCGTGTTTAAATCTTTACTTTAAAATCCACCGCCATCTAGAGGACCTTGACTCCTTGGGAAAACTATTTAAACTCTTTGTTGACAAATAATAGACTGCTTCCTCGAAAGTATTTTGATTACTTCTAGGTGGCAGTGCATTAGAAACTTCGCGCGTCTTTTTCGTTGCCATGGCAACGTTACTTTTGTTATAATGTAATTTCCATCTACACTACTTATCGGATCAAAATAAAATTAACATATTCGTGACCGGACAGACATTCTAAATGATTTGGCTATCTCAGATTTTGTCGCCGTTGAGTTTGAAAAAAAAACTTTCGATTAACTTTAATGTAACTTTTTAACTTTTTGAACGATTTTGCCACAATACTAATGGCATTCAATCGAGAACAAAGCTTGCGGATGGTGAAAATTTCAACTCGATCCGAGCCTCCGTTCGACCGCTATCATGAGCCAAAAAAGCTGCACGACTTTCCGTTGCCATGGTAACCGTACTTTGTTATAATGTAATTTCCATCTACACTTCTTATCGGATCAAAATAAAATTAACATATTCGTGACCGGACGGACATTCTAAATGATTTGGCTATCTCAGATTTTGTCGCCGTGAAGTTTGAAAAAAAACTTTCGATTAACTTTAATGTAACTTTTTAACTTTTTGAACGATTTTGCCACAAAACTAATGGCATTCAATCGAGAACAAAGCTTGCGGATGGTGAAAATTTCAACTCGATCCGAGCCTCCGTTCGAACGTTATGGCGAGACATACAAACAAAAAAAAAAAAAAAACAAACAAACAAACAAACAAACAAACAAAAAAAAAAACAAAACCAGTGACTAATTTTTCCGGCAGAGTCAAATGGAAACGCTCGCTTCGCTCGCTTAAAAATAATAAAAATCGTGTTTTTAGTATTATTTACAAAAAATAAAATATATAAATCAAATCTATACTAATAGTCTTGAATAACACGATCTCGGCGCGGAAAACAATTTTTTTTTTTTTGGATTCACGGTTGCCGCGCCCAAAGTGGGCGTCGCACCCGAACGTCGACGGTACCGGTGCGTTCGGAATCTTTCCGGGTACAGGCACCGCCAAGGGTTTTGGACCCGCTCGCATACTTTGGCCTTGGCGACGATGAACATTTTGGCTCGCGTGCCGTTTTGGGGAGAGCACTTATTTAGCGGACGAGAAAAAAATGAAAAAAAAATCATAATTTTTAATTTCGTCTTCCCACGCGTGGACATTTCCAAAACGCACCCGAAACCGTCGAGGGCATGTTTTCGAAACGACCCGTTTTCTTATTTTTGGACATTGTTTGGATTTTCCGTTTCAAATTTTCTAAAAATTCTAGATGCGCGGTAGAGCCCCGAGGTTTGTCAATTCCGAATGTCCAAAAAATGGCGAACGGGTGAGGAGAAAAAAAGAGCCGATATCTTTTGCCGATTGCGCGGAAAAAAATCCCAAAGTCGAAAAAAGTTTTAAATTTTTTAACATTTTGGGGTGCAACTTTAAAAGCTTAAAATATTGCCTTTCCTCTGTTCGATTTGGAACGACCAAGGCTCTTTAATATAGCGGAAGGATGAAGGTATTTAATAAAATTGTTTTGAGAACCTGGGTTCGAACCCGGGCTAGGTGGAAGCCTTCGAGTTCGGTCCGGGACACTTTTTGAAAGTTGAACTTTGCATTCAAGGTCACGAAAAGCACGGTGAATATTTTTTGTAAAATTCACGAATGGCAGAAAGCACTCTTCCCAGCGTTTACGAAAATTGTCAAAACCAAAACCCATCACGCATTTGGTTACGTTTGAAGGGTAAGAAGTGACACCGACAAAATTGACATGCGTGCCGTTTTTGCATAGAAAAAACAACTTTTTACATTTGCATGCAAATATAAAACGTCATAAAACGGGTATGACTCTAGAGGTTGGGTTCACTTGTTGGTCCATTAAATTCAGATCAGGTTCGAGGATTCCGAAAAACAACTTTTTCAAACCTTCGTTTTTGACATCCTAAGCGCCGAAAAATATATTTATAAACTCATTTTATTATTCCCTGCGATGAAATTTCCAACGCGCGTGTATAGGGTTACAGTTATTACTCGGCATATATCCACACGGCAGTTTAGTCGAGCGGTCAGAATGACGAGTTATCACGGGGTCGGCGTGGGTTCGAGTCACGGTCGGGTCGATACTTTTTTTCATATTGCATTGTTGTGAAATTTTTAATGTATTTTTTAAAATCAACCTACATGCTACCGATTGTGGTACGTCTTCGTTTACATGCTTTGTGTTCATGTTTTAAATGACATTATATAGTAATTTAAATTTGTTGTGAAAAGCTATGTGTATGGCGGGAGGAGGAGTGGGAAGGCCAAGAAGGGGGGGGGGGCTAACAATGTACTACCCACTTCAATTTCAAATAATAAATAAATACAAACTCAACATTTATGCACCTTCAACGAGGTCTGCCGAAGTTTTTAAAATATATCGAAAATAAATTCAATTCGGCCCTACTTCAAAATTACAAAATCTACAATTATTATTAAGGGTATGCGTGACGACTTATTTGCCATTTAATACAAGTCAAATGTTTCTAAAATGGTCGATTTAGAGTAGTCAAAATATGTAATAGAAATTCAATTTTGCAATGTTTTTTAAACAACTATCTATATCTCGGACAATTTACGTCCGATCGGGCCGAATTAAATGTTTTCGTACTAGCGATTTCCCTTTTTTGGGTTTGGCAGTGAGGTGGGGGGTGGGGGGAGGACCAAGACGAATATTGGTTTTAAAAAATACGGGGTTTTTGCCACAGTGAACACAACCAGGTTATCAAAGGGACGTAAACCCCACAAGGAAAATTTGCATTTTATAATATGCCAAAGAGGGCAATGACCATGGGGGGGACATGGACAACATTTTTGGACAGACTTCCTTTAGGGTTGGGCAGAAACGCTCTTTTGGAAGGGTGGGGGGAGGGGGGGGGGTCAAAGTCAATATTTTTGTTCTGGGAAATACAGTGTTTAGCCTCAACAAAACACAACGAGGGAATCGAGAGGACAAAGTGGTGAGGGGTGATGGAGGGGGTTGGTGGGGGGAAGTCGAGTTTATAATATCTAAACCTTGATTATTCATTTGAAATTTATTAACTTTTTTCGGTAGAATCCGAATTTTGAGGACTTTTTTGAGTGGACGCCGCAATGGCACTGTTTGAGGGGGAGGGGGGGGGGGATTTAGAAATAGAAATTAAGACATTCATCATATCTTCAAGCCATTATAATTGCATTTTATAATATGCCAAAGAGGACAATGTCCATGGGGGGGGACATGGACAACATTTTGGGACGGGACTTCCTTTGGGGTTTGGGGCCCAGAAGCGGTTTTTTGGGAAGGGAGGGGGAGGGGGGGCCAAAGTCAAATTTTTGTTCTGGGAAATACATGTGTTTAGCCTCAACGAACACAACGAGGGAATAGAGAGGACAAAGTGGTGAGGGGTGATGGTGGGGGTTGGAGGGGGGGGGGGGGAAGTCGAGTTTTATAATATCTAAACCTTGATTATTCATTGAAATGTATTAACTTTTTTCGGTACGAATCCGAATTTTGAGGACTGTTTTGAGTGGACGCCGCCATGACACTGGTAGGGGGGGGGGGGGGGGGGGGGGAGAATTTGAAATAGAAACAAAGACATTCCATCAATATCTTCAAGCCATTTCATTTTGGAGCGATTCCAATGGCGTCTCGAGGGCCGCATCAGAGGTGACTGCCCTAATACTAAATTAGTTTTGTTTCTTTGAAAAGGGTTGGCCATTTTGGAAAAATCCAAAAAACAGGGTTTTCTTTTAATAGCTCGGGTAATTTTCGTCCGATCAGGTTCAACTCGGGCGCTATAGAACCGCGCGGGCGAGGCAAAAATTTTGACGTACCGGAAATGCGTCCCGCGAAAAACCTTTGTCGTGTTTTTTTACAAAAGGCGCAATAATTGTACGACCAAGCCCATCTCGGCTCTACGGAACTGACGGACGAGGCCAATATTTTGACATCCCGGGAAAAAAGAGTCCCGGAAAAACTTTTGTCCCGGATTTTTACGAAAGGCGCTGAAAAACCTCCGATCCGGGGGTGGAGGTGATCTTTTAATTAATTGAAATCGATTAACATAAAGTTGAGGTTGTCAAAACGGGTCATTTTTTAAGTAGAAACAGTGATATGGGCACTCGATGACCATTTATGGGGGTATTATGGACATTCCTGTTATCCACCAATTAAGCATAAATTCACTAGAAGGGTAGCCCAGTCAAGCATGAGCATGCGCCACAACCAATATTCACAATCATTAACGGCAGGAAAAGGGGGGGTGGGGGGGGGGGAGGAAAGGCGCAGTTTTGAGTACCAACTCCAATATCAAAGAATACAACAGGGGTTATTTTTATAGTCACAACAGTGATCCGAGCATTCTGGGGCATTCACAAAATTTTAATTTATATTTTTCCTTCCGATGACGTCAGAGGGCCGCGTCAATAGCAACGACCCCGGAAAAAACTTTCATTTGAACGTGGCCAAAAACATTTTTGGTATTTCTCAAAATAGTGGTTGGTCATATTGGGGTAAAGCATTGTTTTTTTAATATCTTTCACAATTACAGTCAGATCGGGTTTCATCTCGGCTCTACGGAACCAGGCGGAAGAGGTGCATGTTTTGACGTACCGAAAAGCGTCTTGGAAAACCTTTGTCCCGGATATTAACAAAGGCGCAGTAATTGTGCGACCGGGTTAATTTTGGCTCTACGGAACCGGGAATTCAAGGATCATATTTTTACGTACCGGAAAAGCGTCCCGGGAAAAACTTTTGTCCCGGATTTTTACGAAATGCGCAATAATTCTACGAACGGGTCCATTTTGGGCTCTAGGGAACCGGGGCGGTCGAGGCGCATATTTTGACGTAACCGGAAAGTGTCACGGAAAAACTTAAGTCGAGGATTTTTACGATAGCGCAGTAATCGACCGATCAGGTACATCTCGGGCTCTGCGGACCCGCGCGGACGAGGCGAAGTTTTTAGACGTACCGGAATACGACCCGGAAAACCCATGTCCCGGATTTTTACGAAAGGCGCAATTGTACGCCCGGGTCCATTTTGGGCTCTACGGAACCGGGCGTTCGAGGATCATATTTTGACGTACCGAAAAGCGTCCGGTAAAAATTATGTTATGGATTTTTACAAATGGCACAATTATTGTCCGATTGGGTCCATCTCGGACTCTACGGAACCGCGCGGAGGGTGGCTAAGACTTTGACATACTTGAAAGTTGCCTGACTGCGAGGCCTTTAAAGTAGCTCGGGCATTTTCGTCCAAGGGACAAGACAAAAATTTCGTTACCGGAAAAGCGTCCCGGAAAATTTGTGTCCCGGAATTTTAAAATTTGCGTAATAATCAGTTGATATCGAAAAAATATTCCACGTTACTTGGAAACGGAGGGCAGGGCTTCCGGGCGACGTACCAAAAGTGTGCCGGCAAACAAATTTCTCCAAAGTCTTGGGATTAACGACAAACGTGACCCGAAAAACTACCGCATGGGCGGCCGAAACTCGGGCCGATTTTCGAGTTTGTCGCGGCAACTAGGTTTTCAAACTACGAGGAATTCCAGGTACGCGGTTTTCCAAGCCCTCCGCGCAGCGGCTTTCAAGCCGCGCGTAAGCGCGACTTGTCTTTACTAATAGTCTTGAATAACACGATCTCGGCGCGGAAAACAATTTTTTTTTTTGGATTCAGGTTGCCGCGCCCAAAGTGGGCGTCGCACCCGAACGTCGACGGTACCGGTGCGTTCGGAATCTTTCCGGGTACAGGCACCCCCAAAGGGGTTTTTGGGACCCGCTCGCATACTTTGGCCTTGGCGACGATGAACATTTTGGCTCGCGTGCCGGGTTTTGGGGAGAGCACTTATTTAGCGGACGAGAAAAAAATGAAAAAAAAAAAACATAATTTTTAATTTCGTCTTCCCACGCGTGGACATTTCCAAAACGCACCCGAAACCGTCGAGGGCATGTTTTCGAAACGACCCGTTTTCTTATTTTGGACATTGTTTGGATTTTCCGTTTCAAATTTTCTAAAAATTCTAGATGCGCGGTAGAGCCCCGAGGTTTGTCAATTCCGAATGTCCAAAAAATGGCGAACGGGTGAGGAGAAAAAAAGAGCGATATCTTTTGCCCATTGCGCGGAAAAAAATCCCAAAGTCGAAAAAAGTTTTAAATTTTTTAACATTTTGGGGTGCAACTTTAAAAGCTTAAAATATTGCCTTTCCTCTGTTCGATTTTGGAACGACCAAGGCTCTTTAATATAGCGGAAGGATGAAGGTATTTAAATAAAGTTTTTTAAGAACCTGGGTTCGAACCCGGGCTAGGTGGAAGCCTTCGAGTTCGGTCCGGACACTTTTTGAAAATTGAACTTTGCATTCAAGGTCACGAAAGCACGGTGAATATTTTTTGTAAAATTCACGAATGGCAGAAAGCACTCTTCCCCACGTTTACGAAAAAATTTTCATACCCAAAAATCACGCATTTGGTTACGTTTGAAGGGTAGAAGTGACACCGACAAAATTGCATGCGTGCCGTTTTTGCATAGAAAAAACAACTTTTTTCAGTTGCATGCAAATATAAAACGTCATAAAACGGGTATGACTCAAGAGGTTGGGTTCACTTTGTTGGTCCATTAAATTTAGATCAGGGTTTGAGGATTCCGAAAAACAACTTTTCAAACCTTCGTTTTGACATCCTAAGCGCCGAAAAAATATATTTATAAACTCATTTTATTATTCCTGCGATGAAATTTCCAACGCGCGTGTATAGGGTACAGTTATTTCTCGGCATATAACACACGGCAGTTTAGTCGAGCGGTCGAATGACGATTATCACGCGGTCGGGGTGGGTTCGAGTCACGGTCGGGTCGATACTTTTTTTTTATATTGCATTGTCGTGAAATTTTAATGTATTGTTAATCAACCTACATTTCTACCGATTTTGGTACGTCATTCGTTTACATGCTTTTTGTTTCATGTGTAAATGACATTATATAGTAATTTAAATTGTTGTGAAAAGCTATGTGTATGGCGGGAGGAGGAGTGGGAAGGCCCAAAAAGGGGGGAGGGGCTAACAATGTACTACCCACTTCAATTTCAAATAATCAATAAATACAAAACTCAACATATTATGCACCTTCAACGAGGTCTGCCGAAGTTATTTAAAATAGTCGAAAATAAATTTCAATTCGGCCCTACTTCAAATTTACAAAAAACTACAATTATATTAAAGGGTATGCGTGATCGACTTATTTGCCATTTAATACAAGTCAAATGTTTCTAAAATGGTCGATTTAGAGTAGTCAAAATATGTAATAGAAATTCAATTTTGCAATGTTTTTTTAAAACCCATCTATATCTCGGACAATTTACGTCCGATCGGGCCGAATTAAATGTTTCGTAAATAGCGACTTCCTTTTGGGTTTGGCAGTGAGGTGGGGGGTTGGGGGGAGGACCAAACCCAATATTTGGTTTTTAAAAAATACAGGGTTTTTGCCACAGTGAACACAACCAGGTTATCAAAGGACGTCAACCACAAGGATAATTGCATTTATAATATGCCAAAGAGGGCAATGACCATGGGGGCGACATGGACAACATTTTTTGGACAGACTTCCTTTAGGGTTGGGCAGCAACGCTCTTTTGGGAGGGGGGGGGGGGGGGGGGGGGGTCAAAGTCAATATTTTTGTTCTGGGAAATACATGTGTTTAGCCTCAACGAACACAACGAGGGAATCGAGAGGACAAAGTGGTGAGGGGTGATGGAGGGGGTTGGTGGGGGGAAGTCGAGTTTTATAAAAAATCTAAACCTTGATTATTCATTGAAATTTATTAACTTTTTTCGGTACGAAACCGAATTTGAGGACTGTTTTGAGTGGACGCCGCAATGGCACTGTTTTAGGGGGGTGGGGGGATTTAGAAATAGAAATTTAAGACATTTCATCAATATCTTCAAGCATTATAATTGCATTTTATAATATGCCCAAAAAGGGCAATGTCCATGGGGCGACATGGACAACATTTTGGGACAGACTTCCTTTAGGGTTGGGGAGAAGCGGTCTTTTGGAAGGGGGGGGGAGGGGGGGGCCAAAGTCAAATTTTTTTTTTCTGGGAAATACATGTGTTTAGCCTCACGAACCACAACGAGGGAATAGAGAGGACAAAGTGGTGAGGGGTGATGGTGGGGGTTGGAGGGGGGGGGTGGAAGTCGAGTTTTATAATATCTAAACCTTTATTATTCATTGAAATGTATTAACTTTTTCGGTACGAATCCGAATTTTGAGGACTGTTTTGAGTGGACGCCGCAATGACACTGTTAGTGGGGGGGGGGGGGGGAGAATTTTAAATAGAACAAAGACATTCCATCAATATCTTCAAGCCATTTCATTTTTGGAGCGATTCCAATGGCGTCTCAGAGGGCCGCATCAAGGTGACGGCCCCAATACTAAATTAGTTTTGTTTCTTTGAAAAAAGGTTTTGGGCCCTTTTTGGAAAATCCAAAAAAAAATGGTTTCTTTTAATAGCTCGGTAATTTCGTCCGATCAGTTCAACTCGGGCGCTATAGAACCGCGCGGGCGAGGCCAAAAATTTTGACGTACCGGAAATGCGTCCCGGAAAAACTTGTCGTGTTTTTTTTTTCAAAAGGCGCAAAAATTGTACGACCAAGTCCATCTCGGCTCTACGGAAAATGGACGGACGAGGCCAATATTTGACATACCGGAAAAGAGTCCCGGAAAAACTTTTGTCCCGGATTTTTACGAAAGGCGCTGAAAACCTCCGATCGGGGGTGAAGGTGATCTTTTAATTAATTGAAATCGATTAACATTAAAATTGAGGTTGTCAAAACGGGTCATTTTTTAAGTAGAAACAGTGATATGGCACTCGATGACCCCTTTATGGGGGTATTATGGACATTCCTGTTATCCACCAATTAAGCATAAATTCACTAGAAGGGTAGCCCAGTCAAGCATGAGCATGCGCCACAACCAATATTCACAATCATTAACGGCAGGAAAAGGGAGGGGTGGGGGGGGGGAGGAAAAGCACAGTTTTGAGTACCTACTCAAAATATCAAAGAATACAACAGGGGTTATTTTTTATAGTCAAAACAGTGATCCGAGCATTTTGGGGCATTCACAAAAATTTTTTAAATTTTTATTTTTCCTTCCGATGACGTCAGAGGGCCGCGTCAATGCAACGACCCCGAAAAACTTTCATTTGAAAAGTGGCCAAAAAAAATTTTTGGTATTTCTCAAAATAGTGGTGGTCATATTGGGTAAAGCATTGTTTTTTTTTAAAATCTTTCACAATTACAGTCAGATCAGGTTCATCTCGGCTCTACGGAACCAGGCGGACGAGGTGCATGTTTTGACGTCCGAAAAGCGTCTTGGAAAAACCTTTGTCCCGGATATTAACAAAAGGCGCAGTAATTGTGCGACCGGGTTAATTTTGGGCTCTACGGAACCGGGAATTCAAGGATCATATTTTTACGTACCGGAAAAAACGTCCCGGAAAAACTTTTGTCCCGGATTTTTTTTTACGAAATGCGCAATAATTCTACGAACGGGTCCATTTTGGGCTCTACGGAACCGGCGGTACGAGGCGCATATTTTGACGTAACCGGAAAAGTGTCACGGAAAAACTTAAGTCGAGGATTTTTACGATAGGCGCAGTAATCGACCGATCAGGTACATCTCGGGCTCTGCGGATCCGCGCGGACGAGGCGAAGATTTAGACGTACCCGGGAAAAACGACCCGGAAAACCCCATGTCCCGGATTTTACGAAAGGCGCAATTGGTACGAACGGGTCCATTTTGGGCTCTACGGAACCGGGCGTTCGAGGATCATATTTTGACGTACCGGAAAAGCGTCCCGGTAAAATTATGTTTTGGATCTTTACAAATGGCACAATTATTGTCCGATTGGGGCCATCTCGGGCTCTACGGAACCGCGCGGATGTGGCTAAGACTTTGACATACTTGAAAGTTGCCTGACTGCGAGGCCTTTTTTAGCTCGGGCATTTTCGTCCCAAACGGACAAGACAAAAATTTCTGTTACCGGAAAAGCGTCCGGAAAATTGTCGTCCCGGAATTTTTAAAAATTTGCGTAAAAATCAGTTGATATCGAAAAAATATTCCACGTTACTTCGAAACGGAGGGCAGGGTCCGGCGACGAACAAAAGTGTGCCGGAAAACAAATTTCTCCAAAGTCTTCGGATTAACGACAAACGTGACCCGCAAAATACCGCATCGCGGCCGTACTCGGGCCGATTTTTCGAGTTTTTTCGCGGCAACGAGGTTTTCAAACTACGAGGAATTCCAGGTACGAGGTTTTCAAGCCCTCCGCGCAGCGGCTTTCAAGCCGCGCGTAGGCGCGACTTGTCCATATAATATTTTTAAACAGTCAGCACAGATGGTGAAGACGTCTAAGACGTAAAACCAATATTTTTTTTCTGATATGGATATAAGAATCATGTTAATTCACTGAAATCACGTTACATAGTACCTATACATGAATGTTATATTTAAATGCAAATATCTACACAATTTGGCATCGTCTTGCTTGTTAAAAAAAAATGATAACAAAACATGTATGTACATTGCCAAGAATTTAGAGGTACCCGTAATGAATTGTTTGGAATTTGTAATCAAATTCAATAAAACAAGTAGGTAGGCATTTATTTCATTGCAACAGACACTAATTTATTTAAATTTTACTATTTTTTTTATATTTTATTAATCACCTATTTCTGTTGTTCTAATTGGATTGTCATCTATATTATTTTAATAATATGCTTTTCTCTGCATCCGATATTTACTGTGTACCTCATTTCAAATTACTATGATTTGCTACCATTCATTTATTAAAAGGATATATTTTTTGTATGTACAAAATATGTTGAGACAATTTCCATCGTGTATAAACACAAAATTTAAAAAAAAAACGCGTAAAAATGGCTAAGTTTTAGTAAAATCACTCAATACCAGAGTTAAATATTGTTATTTTAAAACACGTTTTGAATCCAACTACAATTAAATGCTTATATTTTGCAGCTGGTTGCATTAATCTTAAAATTGTGTTAAGGTTAGTATTCTAATGGCACACTTTAGTTTTGTTAGTTATGTTTTAGTTCATAAAAGCATTTAATTGCAATGTAATTACAATCTTGTGTGCAATTATCCGTGCTGTTGAACACGCGATGCAACTCCTCGTTTCGGAGTGGTTAAGAGCCGAGCACAACCAACGTCAAGGGTACTCATCAATTACATGGAGTGGCTTCTGAAGCAATACGATGATGCGGCGTTTTAACTATGTTTCATAATTCCTCGACGTTACCACTATATTAAATTCCGTTACCAAGTACAACGTAGTAGTTATTAGATCGGAAGTTTGAGGTTTAGATTGGTGGCGATGTCCACATTGACTGAAGCTGTTGATAATTAAATGACCCACAATCACACAACAGAAACTTTTTAGTTTTGAGTCACTTTTTGTATTAACCCTGTCCAAGGCAAACTTAACTTAATTATAGGGTAGCCAACTTAATCGTTGAAAATGTATGTTTAAGAAACGTCCATGGGCTATTTTAATAAACCCAGTATTCTCAATGTTGAATCAGTATGATAGTACATTGTTGAATATAAATTTGTTGGTCTACGTTCGCTGATTTTGAATGTTTATAATTATCTTAATTTTTATTAATTGATGTGCTTATATCATAATAACATATGTTATTGATTAAGGTCTTTATTAAGGTGGGATGTAAGGAAAGAAGCAATAAATGAAAAAAAATCTTTGGTAAGATCCAATCATTGTTAGATTATAGAAATTAACTCTCAAGGAGAAACATCCCACTTATATTGAACATATATTATGATTTTCAGTATCAATAATTTGTTTGTTTTCTTCTACAGTTGGTTGTGAATCAGTAAAACAATATCATTGTTTTTATGTCCATAGGTGAAGCCCTAACTGCAATCGCGATGTGCACTTCCCTACCTCTTCTTCATCATATTCTCCCGACTTCTCCACTGAGCAAGCATGTACATATCGCGATGTGCACTTCCCTACCTCTTCTTCATCATATTCTCCCGACTTCTCCACTGAGCAAGCAAGCAAACCCGGATGTGACTTCCCAAACCTTTTCTTCACATATTCTCCCGATTTACCCACTGCGAAAGCACAATCGCGATGTGCACTTCCCCTACCTCTTCTTCATCATATCCTCCCGACTTACCACTCGCAAGCACAATCGTGATGTGCATTTCCCTACCTCTTTTTATCTTTTTCCCCCCGACTTCTCCACTGAGCAAAGCACATATCGCGAGTGTTTCCCTACTCTTCTTCATCATATTCTCCCGATTCTCCACTGGCAACACAAAAATCGCGATGTGCACTTCCCTTTACCTCTTCTTCTCATATCCCCCAAATTTACCACTGCGCAAGCAAATACGTGAGGTGCACTTCCCTACCTCTTCTTCATCATATTCTCCCGACTTCTCCACTAGCAACCCACATACGCGTGGCACTTCCCCCCTCTTTTCATCATACCCCCGACTTTCCACTGAGCAAGCACATATGCGATGTCCCTTTTCCCTACCCTTTTTTCATAAATTTTTCCCCCCCGATTTCCACTGAGAAGACATATCGCAGTGCATTTCCCCTCCCTCTTCTTCATCTATTTTCCCGACTTCCCATAAAGCAAGCACTACGCGAGTGCATTTCCCCTCCCTCTTCTTCTCATATTCCCCGATTCTCCAGAGCAAGCACATACGCGATGTCCCTTCCTACCTCATTTTCATCATATCCCCGCATCTCCACTGAGCATGCAAAATATCGCATGTGCATTCCCCTACCTCACTTCATCATATCCCCGACACTCCACGAGAAAGCAATATCGCGATGTGCATTTTCCCTACCTCTTTTTCATATATTCTCCCGACTTCTCCACGAGCAAGCACTATCGCGAGTCATTTCCCCTCCTCTTCTTCATCTTTCCCCCGGGGACTTCTCCACTGAGCAAGCACATACGCGATGGCACTTCCCAAACCCTTCTTCATCAATTCTCCCAAATTTCTCCACTGAGCAAAAAATATCGCGATGTGATTTCCCCTCCCTACTTATCATATCCCCGACTTTCCAGACAAGCAATATCGGAGTGCACTTCCCTACCTCATCTTCATCATACCCCCGACATCTCCACTGACATGCACATATCGCGATGTGCACTCCCTACTCTCTTATTTCCCCGACTTCTCCACTGAGCAAGCACATATCGCGATGTGCACTTCCCTACCTCTTTTTCATCATACCCCGACATCCCCAGAGCAACACATATCGCGATGTGCTTCCTCCCCTTTTTCTTACATATCCCCGATTTCCCACGCGCAAGCACATATCGCGAGTCCTTTCCCCTCCCTCTTCTTCATCTATTCCCCCGATTTCCCCCATGAGCAAGCACTATCCGATGTGCACTTCCCTACCTCTTCTTCATCATATTCTCCCGACTTCTCCACTGAGCAAGCACATATCGCAATGTTCTTCCTCGGGATTCCTCAATCAGACTCTACCGTAGCCTTCCCCCCGGCCGGAGGAGCCTAGCGTCAGAGCTTACACCCAAGCCGGGGTAGATTGATAGGTCAGGGCACGTTACGTTGCTCCCGTTACTCCGAGCCAATGACGCGTTCACCCCCCACCCCAACCTCCCCACGAGCGCGAGATGGCGTATGACACAGTTGGAGATAAACCAAAAGGTAAAGATGTCTATAGACTACCCGGTCAGAACTATCGACAGGTCCAACTTTTTTGACATTGTAAAAAGACAATTTAAAAATCGTTTGATCATCAATTCAAGAAACTTTCCACAAACATTCTGGACCACATTATTTTGACCTTCAATTATAGCCCCAAAAATTGAAATTTTGTGTGGTTGTTTAGAAAATATATTCGCATGTCGGATATTAGTAACATATTTGCAGTCAGTTGAACAGTTTAACATGTGCTTTAAGGTGTAAAAGAGACAAATACACTCTTGACCACATATTATGCAAACCGCTACCCCATAGCACAAATGCTAGTACTCAAAACCTCTGCACTTGGCATTAAAACCTCGTTTGCCCGAGATTATTAGTGTTACACTATATTATATTAATGTTGATAGTGTTATTTGAGATTGTTATCGTGATTAATTATGTTTTGTTATTTTTTTTAAGTCATAATACGACGTTATTAAGTTGTAGTATGTTTCGGAGCAGTATAATGGTGATATCGGTAAACGCTTGATGATAAATTAAAAACAGATACATAAAATAAACAAAATTACTATTGATCATAACACAGCATATCGTCAAGTTGTTCTGAACTGACCATTTAGGTCCAATAAGATGGCAATATTGGTAAATTTGAGTAACATCATTAAAATTTACTTATACCACGACGATTTTGCCGATACTTCAAGCAGAGCAGGCCTACTCTACCCACTCGACGCTTCTCAATCCGAGATGCAAGACATTATCCATCTGTTCGTTAACCATAATGGATGGGTCAACTGCTCAATAAAATGTAAAACTTTATCGAGTTAACTCAAAATGTGAGTATAAACATAACATGATATTGCTTTATGTGATAGTGTAGTTGTAATTAGAAATTTCACCGTGTTTCTTTCTTATTTGGTCTCAAAGTGATAACGTTTTATTTTAGTCACTTACTGTCGATACACCTTGTACAAATACAATTTAAATTGGCGCGTCTTTACCAATGATTTAGAAGTTATTCCACCCATTGACGATTTGTAACCAGCTGGGTCTAGTCTTGTCTCTTGGGGTGAGTAAAGTGGAAGAAAATATGTTAAATCAGATTCGAATCTTAAATAATTATTATTTAAAATTTATTATATCAAATAACGTATTGGAATCGGCGAAAAATTATGGTTTTATCTTTGCCGTAAATTTCCCCTTCATTTTGAGGAAGCATTATTACCGCAACGTGGAACGCGAGACATGTGGGACGGAATCTACTAGAACAAGTTGCCAGGCTCGAACTTGTGTGATGACAAAGCAAAGCTTAACATCACTACACACAAAATATAGGTAGGCTCGGCGACTGTATCATCCCCAAGTGCGTCTATTGGAATGTTTTTGTTCGAGTTGGGGTAACGTATATGTTTACTCGATACAATCCGATATTGATTTCTTTATAATTCAACAGGACTTTTAAAAAAGAAGGTTTTTATAGCTTGTTAAAAACACATTGTTCGATCACCATAATATGCCCGTATTACATAAAATGAAACGTTTACGGTAACGGAATAATGATCACGTTTAATTTAAAGAAGACATAATTAATTACATGAATATATTTCTAATTGTGTATTTAAACACTAACGCTTTTTTAAGCCAACGGTATGTTTATCGAGGGTAAAGAGGTAAAGGTTTCATATGATTTGTGCTATCGGACCCTACCCGAGCTTCAAGTGTCCAGGAAAAGTGAAAGTGTTACTTCTTGCAAAAAACAAGGTAATCTAGATTCTGTTTCCGAAGCTGCCTGCAGCAACGGTTTTGTTTCGGTTCATAGATCTATGACAACCACGAGCTGGAATAGACGTGAATTTCATTCAACTCTATTTATTGTTTACAAAGGCTTATAAGTTGCACTGCCAGCACTGGGCGACGTCAAACTCCCTGCCTTGCAGCCAATTTGCTGGTGAGATACATTCCCACGAGCTCACGCAGAGAGTTCTGAAAACCCCTGTTTCCAGCGGCTGTTGGGGCTTGTTTCGCTCAACATAGACATGCTCAACTCTCAATTCGATGTTATGTGAGTTATTGTTATTGTTTTTTAATACAATATTGCTTTTCCTTTGCACAATGTTTTCAAATATTTCAAAATATCAACCTTTTATAGTTTTAATTGGGGGTTAAGCTTCAGATTCTAATGTTTTACTTTTTCCCTTTATGACATAAATTCATTAAAATATTTGGATATCAAAGCTATTTAAACATGTTTTTGAAAAAGCTTCAGTTTAAAATATTCCCTGCTGGTATTCCATTCCAATCAACTTATCTGTTCGCCGTTTTCGTAATGTAACTCAGCAAAATGACCCACAGCGTATAAAATGTATCAATTACTTATATCCGTGAAAGCATCAAAGTGATAATTTATTAAAAATATTTAATATTTGAAAACGATTTCTTTGTCGTATAGCTTACAATGGCGAGTGTGTTTGAAGCAATTGTAGAGTCATCAATATACAAATTTAATTATTTATTCCTATATAATTTATATTTATATAGTATCATGGATCTGGTTTTAATATAGTCACAACTTAACAATAACAGTTACTACTAACTGCATGCATTCATAACATAACAGATTTGAAACTTAATTTGTTTTGAAACTCAATTATTAAAGGTGTATATACTATTATACGGGGTTAATATATTATAATTTTAAATTATTCTAGTAGGCTTCCAGCTGTTATCAAATAAGCTGTTAACAAATGTTATTTACTGACCAACAAAACAGTGTATAATAATTGTTGGATTTCTTTTTATTTGCAAACACTGGATATTTATGAGAAATGTTGTTATCTGATCTATATTTAAAGCTTTAAAACCAGGATTGATTATTGGCATTTGCTTCAAGATACATTAATAAATTATAATTAATGAGAATTTCGACCCAAAGTAGTTTCGAAATTATTTCACCAAAATATTCTAAGTGCTCATTGGGCCTTTTGCAACTCTCATTAAAACTATAGGTTATTAAAAATTATGTCATTAATTAAATTTACTATTCTGTTTTCTGTGTGAGATTTTAGCTGATAGAAATGTTAAACAAAATGTAGATGAACACAATTTTAGCTTTAGAAAAGTTCTTCTGATGTTTGCATACAAATTGGAAGGAAGGCTCTTCGTTTCAATGGGTCTTAATAACACACGGGATTCCCAGGGGTAAGGTCCATCACGCAATGGGATAGTGTGAAGGGTGGGAGGGACAGGGGCTATACAAACTAAGCTCAACTCAAAATGACTAGGTCTAGACGTGCTTTAAAATTTCACGTCCTACTTTGGTGTTTGTGAACTAAAAGTAGTCTTTTTTTAATGAGATCACACTAGTGCACGCAGCATTGACTTCTTGCAGATTATTATTTTATATTATTTTAAAGTCCCGCCGCGTTGATGGATGAGCTTTTTAAAAAAGTTTAGTTTGCATGGGATATCTTTACTTTTGCAAGTTTTTTTGTTTTGCTGCCTACGCAATACGCATTGTAGCTGATTGTTGTCAAGTTTCTTTTGTTACCTGTCAATTGGTATTATTTTCCGTAAAAAACTTATATTAAAAGCTTTATTTCTATAGATTTTGGCTAACTATTAAAACTTTTTCTTTTAAAAGGTACAACATCACCATAACCTTAATGTCCACGTATAATATGAACGTTGTAGCCCCACCAGTTTGGTCAGAATTGGCCCCAAAAAGGCACGAAAAATATCGCCCCAAAAAATCAAAAAACTTATATTAAAAGCTTTTTTCTAGGATTTTTGGCTAACTTTTTCAAATTTTTCTTTCAAAAAGGTACTACATCACCATAACCTTAATGTCCATGTATAATATGAACGTTGTAGCCCACCCGTTTGGTCAGAATTAACCCCAAAAGTCACGAAAATATCGCACTAAAAATCGAAAAAAAATCGTTTAAAAAATACGATATTCATGAGAAATATTTCTTCGATTGTACCCAAAAACAATACACCTCTAAAGTTAGAGATTTCGAAGGTCCTTTAAAATTTTCATCAAGATCGGATATTGCCGTTTGCCTGGTAGAGAGTTAACAAACAGACAAAAAACAAAAAAAAAACAAAAAAAAAACAAAAAAAAAACACCCGAGCTAAATTTTTTGGGGGTCAGTGAAATTGAAGTCTTCGCTTCGCTCATCCAAATATGTAGTTTCTCAGTATAATACAATAATAATAAGTAATAATAATAATTATAAGTTGAATAATATATTGGATGAGCGAAGCGAAGACTTCAATTTCACCGACCCCCCAAAAAATTTAGCTCGAGTGTTTTTTTTTTGTTTTTTTTTTTTTTTGTTTTTGTTTTTGTTTTTTTTTGTTTGTTTTTTTGTCTGTTTGTTAACTCTCTACCAGACAAACGGCTTATCCGATCTTGATGAAAATTTGACAGGACCTTCGAAATCTCTGAACTTAGAGGTGTATTGTTTTTGGGTACAATCGAAGAAATATTTCTCATGAATATCGTACTTTTACGATTTTTTTCGATTTTTAGTGCGATATTTTCGTGACATTTGGGCCAATTCTGACCAAACGGGTGGGGCTACAACGTTCATATTATACATGGACATTAAGGTTATGGTGATGTAGTACCTTTGAAAAAAAAAGTTAAAAAAGTTAGCCAGAATCCATAGAAAATAAAGCTTTTAATATAAGTTTTTTGATTTTTGTGCGATATTTTCGTGCCATTTGGGCCAATTCTGACCAAACGGGTGGGGCAACAACGTTCATATTATACATGGACATTAAGGTTATGGTGATGTAGTACCTTTTGAAAGAAAAAGTTGAAAAAGTTAGCCAGAATCCATAGAAATAAAGCTTTTAATATAATTTTTTTTACGGTAAATAATACCAATTGACAAGAAACAAAAGAAACTTGACAACATTCACCTACAATGCGTAGGCAGCAAAACAAAGCACTTGCAAAAGTAAAGATATCCCAAGCAAACTTTAAACTTTAAAAAGCTCATCCATCAACGCGGCGGGACTTTAGCGTTTTCCTAGTTTTGAATAATGAAATATTGTGAGAAACATACTGGAAACACAAAAGAAACATTATGGTATTAAAACAATGGGTTAAATTAACTGGAAAACGCTGTTTTCAAATTACTCCCTGTGCATGAGCAGGATTAAAATCTTGTTATGTATCAACCCATTTATATAATAATGCTGAAGTTGTTGCAAAATTAGTTTATTCATTTTGTCATTCACTACTAATTACTCGATTCCACTTTAGCTTAGCTCTTCATAAATTGCTTCTACTCTGCACTTTCTCTAATTAGCGTTTGATACCTACAATGAATCGTTCATTTGAGTCTCAACTCAGCAACGTGTTTTGTTTTCAACATTTTAAACTCCCTAAAGGTAAACCGTTGTCTACAAGTTGCAATTAATCTGCGAGAGTTATTCAAAACATCACCAGCTTCGAACAACAAGCTACGTTCAGCATGGAAGAATAGTTGAATAATAGCCTGGATTAAGTTTCAACAAACGCAATCATTTTAACGAGTTTTAACTTTTGAGCTCACTGAAACTTTTCACTGAATGGAATCACTTCATATGATTTATAAGCTCTGCTCTAATTTGTATTATGTTCTACATCGAGTTTGATTTATAAGCTGTGGCATTAGTATTTGTTTATACTAGGAAAACGCTAAAGTCCCGCCGCGTTGATGGATGAGCGTTTTGTAAGTTTTTAGTTTGCGTGGGACCACTTTTCCTTTGCAAGTGCTTTGTGAATGCATTGTAGGTGATTGTTGTCAAGTTTCTATTGTTACTTGTTAATTGTTATTATAAACCTCGAAAAAACTCATATTAAAACCTTTATTTCTATGGATTCTGGCTATTTTTTTTCAACTTTTTCTTTCAAAAAGCAATACATCACCATTACTTTAATGTCCATGTGAAATATGAACGTTGTAGCCCCACCCGTTTGGTCAGAATCGGCCCAAATGTCACGAAAATATCGCACTAAAAATCGAAAAAAATCGTAAAAGTACGATATTCATGAGAAATATTTCTTCGATTGTACCCAAAAAACGTGGCAGATCTAAGTTCAAAGATTTTGAAGGTCTCCAGAAAATATCGCAATTGGAGTATCGGTAAAGCCGGAATCGTGTTAACAAACACACAAAAAATACTAACGGAAAAAACAAGAAAAACGAAAAAAAATCGTAAAATTGCGATTTTCATGAGAAAATTTTTTTCGATATCGCTCAAAATGATGGCAGTTCTAAGTTTAAAAATTTCAAAGGTCTCCAGAAAATTTCATTGCAATTGGACTATTGGTTTAGCCGGAATCGTGTTAACAAACACACAACAATACAAACAAAAACAAAAAAGAAAAACGAAACAAATCGTAAAAATTTCGATTTTCAAGAGAAATAATTTTTTGATCATTTTTCCTACGGTGCAGTTCTAAGTTCAAAGATTTCGAAGGTCTCCATAAAATTTCATCGCAATCGGAGTATCGGTTTAGCCGGAATCGTGTTCACAGACACACAAAAATACAAAAAAAAAGAAAAAAGAAAGAAAGAAAGAAAAAAAACATTCCAGATTTTTTTCTCCAGTGTAGTGGAATGGAATCTTCGCTTCGCTCATCCAATTAACGACACGCACTATACACAAATACAACTATTTTTAATCGTTGTCAACAAGTTTATAACCGAACTAAAAGTTATAACACAGTGAAAACAGATTCGAGTTACACAAAACTTGAAGCTTTCTACAAAATCCAACTGAAAAAGTTGGCCAGCATATGTTTAAAACATAAAATTTGTCTTGTACCTGATAAAAATAAATCATTTCGATTTAAATTAAAAGATTTCCATAATTTTTCCATGAATATTGTGATCGGGACATTTCGCCGCGTCCACACAGTTTGGGCTGGGGGCTGAACTTAAACAAAAATTCGACGCGGCGAAATGTCGCAATCACATCCTGTTGATGTAATTAATCATGTTCTTATCAGGTTGACTGTCAAATCAGCATTAACAAAAAAAAAGATAAAAAAATGTTTTCATAGTATTCGAAATTCTAAAAAGTTATTTAGTTTTCAAAGCGTTTTATTTGCCTCATATGAAAAATGTTGTTCCATATTAACAAGCCTTATACCAATTATTAAGTCAATGGTATGGAAATAATTCTGCCTGTAGTGGTTTACTCAGTAACCATATTAGGATATATTCAGAAATTAGCAAGTTAATGAACATTTCGACAGAAGTTCGCGTTGCGCTTAAGTTGGTAAACCTCGCCTTGGGCGGAATATTTCCCGCTCATTCGCTGATCGTTGTACACTTCACGCGGGCTATTTGCTTGCCCCATGCATAAAGCGGGAACACAAAACTAAAAGCCACCTCATTAATAGTGTTAATATGGAAATCAATACAGAAATTAAAACTTCATCTCTCGGGATGTGACGGATACGGGAATTTATTCTGCTTGCCCGGCTAGGAATATTCCCAAAAAAAATACCTAGTAATTATACTAGCTCATTATTTTGCCAAGATAAAATTAAAATTAAAATTTAAACAAAAGAATCTCACACTAAATTAGCAATTAAATGGATATCACATTAAAACTCTACTTCAGCTCCTCCCTTTAAAACTGTCCCGTGGATGGGAGATGTCCCTTGACGCCTCAGCGTCTACGTGCGCCGGCAACAATGCCTATAGTCTAGGTATGAGTGAATGGGATTGTTGGGAATGCCAAACTAAAAAAGATACTGCATTTGTAAGTTGAAAAATGCTGGTTCACTATTGAACATTTGTAAATGATGATACAATAGGTACATTTCCTCCCTACTACGAGCTCGTTTTTCCTATCTGTTGCAAAATAAAACTAAACAGACATTTATGACATGTTATGATAATTCCTTTAAATACAAATAAAAAAACTGATAATTAAAAAGAAAACTGTCTTATGACAGGTACTTATCCTTCTGCCGTTGTATGTATAACCCGTTTATTGTTGTTGATTTTACGATGCGATGATGTAATTAGATGATTCTTTTAGACGCACAATTCACTATTGAATTCACTTCTTGATGCACAAGGGTATATTGCTGTCTTGATGCGGTACGAAGTGATATGGGAGGGCTTTGGTGTATGCAGTAGCCTGGCGTCGACCCTGGGCTGTCAGTACCCCCCTCTGCTCACACGATTGGTCCCCCTTTAGACGAGTATCTCGCAGTTCAATTTATAATTCACATTAAATGGTTTTTAAATTTGCCTATTTAATGTGTAGATGACGTTGAAGAATTTATTGTTCTTTTATTTTTGACGGTTTTATAAACGATGATGATTTGGTTGCTGTCCGTGGAAACGCGTGTTGGTTAGGATAACGATACAATTATTGTACTGAAACTCTACTGTTGTGACAGTAACGTTTGGTTTAATTTGCCGTTGGTAATAAACGTAAAAAAAGGAAAAAAATAAACAATTAATTTATTTCACCGTACATAAAAACAGATGTAACAGTGACACTTTGATAACTATTTGCGATAAAAAAACTGATACAATTTTACTTTTCACCGTACATGAAAAGATGTAGCAGTGACACTTTCACGAATTATTAACCTTAAAAAACTGACACAATTTACTAAATCCTCTCTTAGACTCTCTCACACTAATCACCAGACCTTCCGTAAATACCGGTTCGGTAACTACTCCGAATGGTAGCCCCTATAAAATGTTACCAACGCGACCAACATGCTCCGCAAGATGGCACTCGCCAGAGCCTCCTTTTCGACTCCCCTTTGAGAATCTCTCCTTTTTACCAAAAATCCAACCCTGGCCTCTCATGAACACAGTCATCGCCCCAGGTTCCACAGAACTGGCCAATTAAATACTCTCTCCTACTCAACTTGGGGAATCCCTCAACTCAAAAGAAAAATGCGTGGACTTATGCCCTTTGTGTAGGAATCAAGTTAACTCGACCCTTATTATAGGTCTAAAACTAGCTCCAACCTGCGTCGCATTGCAATACCACAAAGTGAGATTAAATCAGTAAAATAGGCCAACACTGCGCTTGACTGAACAAAATCTCCTGGACTGAACGTCTCCAAGCCTGCCCAGCTACACGGCAAGTCCTTTATCTAGACTCAGACAACTGTCTCCAGTGAGCATCTCGCCTTTTCACTCGTTTCTATAAAACAATTATTTATGGTGAACTACGTGCTTGGCGACTGTTTCCCAGCAAAATAAGCTTCAACCTGTTTTTAAAAACCTTTGAACCTAGCCTTCGATGCATCTAGAAAAATCTCCAGTTGTGAAGATGTTCCTAACTAAATCAATATTTAATTAGAATTAATATTGACTACCAAGTGAAATGATACTTTAATTAAATTAATGAAATTAGACGGCAGTGGAATATTAATTACCAATTATAATTAAAGTTGACATGCAAATATCATTATGCGAATCTAGAAAAATGAGTTGATATGCAAATTCCATATTGAAAATATATATCTTCAAAGGTTTGAAGTAGCCTACACCCCTTGGCCTTGACAATTACCCCCTTGGGCATAATTTAAATTTAGCATATATTTAAATTATTCCCACACACTTGCAAATAAAAAACCTTTGAATTAAAAAAATTAAAAATTTTAAAGTATAAAATTAAACTTCATTAACAACCAATTATTTCTAATGTTCTCTACTTCCAATAGCAATGCATTGTAGCATTAGTAAGCCTTCACCTTGCATTTAATTTAAAATTAAAAATTAAAAATTAAAAGTCAGTACTCAAAACTCAAAAAATTCCTAAGTCCTAAAGTAACTTAGGGGGGAACGGAGTATAGCTAGCGGTTACATCACTGATGTTTACTTCCGCGTGCTCAAAGCAACCTTGCTCTATTGTCACCACCAAGACCGGCTCTTCTCGACAAGGTCGTCTACCTCCCCTACCTCTCAGCTGGTCTTCCTACCATCTTGCAGTGAGGCTGCATCAAGCTTCCACCCTCACGCGCATGCGCGCCTACCATAGCTGTGTTGCTATCTGAGCGGTGTCACAGGCCGCCACGCCCCTCTCGAGCATCTGACATGCTCCTCAGCTGGTATTTACTTCCTACTTCCGTTCACCCTTGAAATGCTATTCCTAGACATTTAGTCTAGTTACATAAAAAAAACACATACAATTTATAGAATATAAAATATAAACACATCAATCTACCAGATGATTATATAAACGAAACCCTGCTAAAACTTGAAACTTTAGGTTTTCCTTCGTCTGGTTGAAGGTTTTCATTGTAATATTTGACATATATTTTTGTGTGTGCGAATTGAACAAAATTATATCCCCACCCTCTTTATAATTTATTCATATCGCTGGGTCCCTAAAAAGACTACCTGAGGTCGCTCATTGCTTTCCGCAAGTAGAATGACAAATAAAAAATTCCTTTCTTGATAATCTAATCCACATTTACTTTAAAATCATTAGTTGCTATGACACGCCTCCACAAAGAAAACAACACTTTTGCTTAATTCCGGCAAACCATAGCTGCCAACTGCTTGATCTCAGCACGGAAAAGCCCCACAGAACTCAATTAATACGGCCTTGACGTTATCATGTGTTGCACAATGACAATCTATCTAGGATTAACTACCCTTTTGAAGGAATACGGGCAACATTTAAATTACTACAGTAGCCTCTACTTCCCCAATGCAGACATCAATTAGTGCCGAGACTAATCCTGTACTCTACATCCAGCTATCACACACAATCCCTTAATTTACATATTACATTGCCCTCAAGACTTTCAAGTAATTACCATAAATTATCCGTTCAGTAGTTCCTTTTACTACCTCTTTTGATTGATGTTTTTGTTAAAAATTTGCACTTTAGGTGCAACTTTTTAAGTTTTCTTAGTTACTTATTACGTCATACTGTTTGTAGGGCGTTATCAAAAGAGAATTGCTTAGAAAAAATCATATTCTAATCCGTTTAAAAACTTAAAATTATATATATATTATTGTTACTGTGTCAATGCTCATTGCATTAAAAATTACTAAAAAATTTTGACAAAGATAAAAACAACACCTCCGTCTCCTGATAAATTATCAGTAGCACATCCCCGACATTGTTAAACTTAGTTCTACACAATAAAATTACAAATATACATGGTGTTTTTGGTCAGGTCCGGTCATAGGTTATGGGTCTAAGGTGAGGTAGGGTTTTAGGTTTACCACATTAAAGACTCCCTTTGGCAATCCCCTCTCATCCTTCAACGCATAGGCATTCTTGCCGGCCACGGACTCTACAAAGAAAGGTCCCTCAAAAATATCAAACATTTTCTTGCATACTTTAGCTGTGAGGTTTGAGACATTGAGTGATTTTAAGAGTACCTTATCACCTACTTGAAAAACTGTTTTCTTTGGGAATTTTCCCTCGTGTCTAAGTTTTCGCTTCTCTGCTTTACTGAGTAGTCTATCTCTAGCTAACAGTACTTTCACTTCATGTGGCACATCCACTCTATCATCAATCGGAGATGTAAACAAAGATTCTATTTTTAGCTTTACTTTTTGTTCTGATGTAGCTCTAGCGGAGTATACCCTTGCTATCATGAAAACCAAATTTGTTAACTTCTCGACAAGGGGCAACCACTTAACCCAGCTAGTGTGGTTCTCTGAACAGTAGGTTCTAAGTATCCGTCCTATCTCGCGCATCACTCTCTCTACCGGGTTCGATGCTGGGTGTCGGATAGAGCTCATGTACACTTTCACACCTCGTTCTTCAAGTACCTGGGTTCCACTCTTTGGAGGTATACTGGGTACCATGATCACTCAAAACACGCTCGGGAGCTGCACGGTGTCCATATATAACTTAGCTTTGTTGGCTACTGCAACAGCTGTTTGTTTGGGCGATAGGGTACAAGGTGACGTATTTAGAGAACACATCTAGGAACACTAGAATGTAACGCATCCCTCTTTGTCCCCGTGGGATAGGCCCAAAAAATGTCTGTGCTCACCAGCTGTCCTATTCCTGTGGGTATGATAGGTTCAAAAGGTCCCGTGTTCGACTCAGTCTGGTGTTTTGTGCGTTGGCACCGGTCACATGCTCCGATGAACTTCCTAATAGATTTGGCTTGATGCGGCCAATAGAAACATTCCTGCATTGCAATGATGCATTTACGGCTCCGAAAGGGTCCCTGTTCGATATGTACGCTCTCTATAACCTGGTTGACAATAGCCTTAGGTAGACATAGTCTCCACGATGAGTTTGAATCCTTCCGAAAAAACAGCTTCCGGTCATGTAGATAAAACTTCTCTTCCGGTTCTCTGTCACCCCCTTCTAGCCTCATTATGACCTTGTTACACCGCTCATCTTGTCGCTGACTGACATCTATTGTTTTAAACACTTTCCTTAGCTCGGGGCTAACACTCTGAATCAGTGGTGCTATTACTACGTCATGTATTGTTTTCGGGATTTCTTGTATTTCCCCACTTGCTTTCATTGGAAATCTACTGAGTATATCAGCCACTACGTTTAGCCGTCCCGGACTGTGAACTATTTTAAAGTTGAATTGTTGAATGAAAAGCACCCAACGTGTTAGGCGGCTTGACAGAAGCCTACTCTTCATCAGGAAGGTCAGTGCCTTGTGATCCGTTATGATAGTTAGGTCGGCCCCTAGGATAAAGATTCTGAATTTCATTAGACTCCATACTATCGCTAGTAATTCCTTCTCAGAAACCGTGTAGTGGAGCTCTCCTCCTCGGATGACTCGTGACGCCATGCAAATAACCCTCTCCGTGCCATCGCTGTCTACTTGAAACAAGTATGCCCCCAGGCCTAAGTCACTAGCATCGCACCTTAAGTAAAATGGCCGGTCATACTGTGGAAATTTCAGTTGTACAGTACTGATAAAGATTTTCTTTACTTCCTCGAACGCTACTTCTTGTTTCTCCGTCCATTTCCACTTAGCCTCTTTTGTTAACAATGCCTGTAGCGGAACTGTCGTTTGGGCGTACTTGTCTGAGTACAGTCTAAAGAAACTACACAGCCCCAGAAATCCCTTTAACTGTCGTTGATTTCTCGGTCGTGGCCAGTTGTGAATCAATTCTATCTTCTTTGGGTCGGGACTCAAACCAAGGTTACTTAAGATATGTCCCAGAAATAACACACTAAAACGGCAAAACTTTGATTTCGATAAGTTAATCGTGCACCCTGCTTGCATAAGGCGACTTAGTACAATTATTAAATGTTTTATGTGTTCAATAAAGTTTCGTGAAGCAATAATCAAGTCATCTATGTAGACCTTGCAGAAATGTCCTATATCATGGCCTAACGCGTGATACAATCCTCTTACAAATGTGGCTACGCTCACATTCAATCCAAATGGTAGAACAGTGAAAGAGTATACACATTCTCTGTGTTTGAATGAAACAAAAGGCCTACTCTCTTTAGCCAAAGTAATTTGCCAGAAACTAGCAACTAAATCGATGCTTGTCAAGTATTTAAATTCGCCGAATCCTTGGAGCAACTCCTGAGGTGGACATGGGCTCTCATATTCTGGTACTAATCTCCTATTTAAATGACGCGCGTCTAGACAAAGACGTACAGCTCCTCCTTTCTTTGTTACTACTACCATAGGGCTGATGTAGGGGCTAGTCGTCCTCTCTATTATCCCCGCTTCTAACATCTGTTCTATTTGTTTGTCTACGGCTGCTTGGTGCGCGTAGGGAATTGGATAGTTTTTCTCGAAGAAACCCTCGTCGTTTTTTATTTTGAGTTTACACTCGAACCCCTTGATCCTGCCTGGCGTGTCCTTAAAAACTTCTCTGTGTTCATACAACACTCTAGCTAATTCTGTTTTTTCCTCTGGTTGTAGATCTAACCCTTCTAACACCCCCTCTAAGTTGAAGTTATTTTCGTCGTGACTTTCTTTCACATTATGGTAATTAATTTCTTCTTTTGCGTGGTCTTGTATCACATGACACACTGTTGTCAGATTTCTATCCTCTTCATCTGTAATTTTATGCATGGAGAAAAGACTCGGGTCGACTGTCTCGTTGTCGATACTGATGCTTTTATTTTTAAAATCTATGTTGACTGCGTTATCTACTAGCCAATCAATTCCAAGGATTACCTCTCGCACTAGGTTCGCTACTACTAGACAAACGGCTTTAGTCTGCTTGTCGCCTACCTGTACGTCAACAAACACTTGTCGACTCACCTTCTTGCTGCGTTTACTCGTGGCGCCTAACACTGTTATGCCTACTACCGGTAGTGAAACTATCGACCCCCCCAGACCTTGTAGAGTTTCAAAACATTCTTCAGAGATACAAGAGACCTCGCTCCCTGTATCTAGTAGCGCAGCAACTCCCATCTTTTCAAGTTTAATTTTTACCGTTGGACAACTCGGGATTTCTCTTCCCCCTCTACTTCCTGCTTCCTCTTCTAATAAAAACTCATTTGGGTTTTTGAAAATTGTACACACTTCGATCGCGGTATCCTGGTTTTCAGATTGACGGGTCCCGCTCGCTCCCTCAATCTCTAACTGTTTCCCTGGTTGTGAGGAGCTGCTTGTTCCCCGTTACTCGTACCTGGAGTCGAACTAACTATGTTCACCCCTCTCTGTTCTCTGTTCTGGTTATTATCTGGGTATCGATTAGCGGCCCTCCAGTTATTATTATTGCCCTGATTGTTAGTATGGTCGCGCCGTGTCTGGTCACGCCCACTTGCACTTCCCTGGTTACGGTAATCGCGACGTGGAGTTTCCCCACCTGTTTCATGTTGTTGGTTCCGGTTTTCCGGTGTGATCATTACAAATGACACATTTTCGCTTTCAAGGTTTTTGAGTACCTTCAAAATCTTATCAACGGTTAGTTTGCCCCGCAATAAAGCTACTTTGACCTCTTCTCTGAAATGACTTATTAGTCTACGTACGAGTTCTTCTTCTTCGAATTGACAAGTTAAATATGATGCCTGTTTCACATAGCGTTGCACATACAATGACATGGGAACGTTACATTTATTTGGGTATTTCCCGATGCAGATATTCTGTATAAGATTATGCTGTTCAGTTTGGTTCCAATACTTTCCCAGGAACTCTCGTCTGAAATGTTCGTACGATTGAAAGTTTTGCTCTTGACTCCAAGTTTTTGCCGCCCCTGCGCAACATTGTGTAGCTAGGCCTAACTTGATATCATCATGTACTTCGTATCTCGCAAACCGGTTCTCTAATTTGTTTATGAATTCTACTGGGTGTACCCCATTAAGATTGGCTGTGAATTTAATTTCTTCTTTCGTGAGCTTATCGCTGAGATACTGTTCTCTTTTCCACTTGTATTTACTATCCCGCTCTTCCTCTTGTTCTAATGTATACATACTACCTGTCATTTTTCTGACTTCATTGATAAGTTCCGATTTAATCTCTTTTAAATCTTTAGTTTGTATTAGTTCGCGTGTACTTTGCATCTCGCGTTGTACTTGTTCGTTGATTTGATGATTGATTGCCTGTTCAACCTGACTCAACTGATTTTTTATTCCTGTAACTTGTTGGCGCATTACCCCCTTCTACATTTTGATTCTCTGTTCCTTTTTCAACTCAGTGATTGCTATGGTCCACAGTTTTATTTTTCCATAACTGTCACTTGTTGTTTATCATGTTTGTCTATCATAACTTGATGATTGTGGATAACCTGTTCTGTGTTATCGATTCTTTTCCCTATTTTATTATCAAAGTGAGCTACTTGTCGGGTTAATGCTTTGGCCTGCTGTCTATTTTACCCTTTCCCGATTGTCCTTCACACTTTCTATTTTACTATCTAGCACGCTAACCTGGTTTTTCATTCCATTTATTTGTGCTTGCATTTCTTGCTTTTCCTTATCTACTTCTTTTTAACCTCTGATAATTTTTTTGGCATTTCTTCCCTGAATTCCTCAGTCTGTTTATCTATTTTTTTTATATGATTGTCGATTTTTTCTGATTGTTGTTGTATTGCTGCTAGCATTGTCTGTTGCATTTCTACTGATTGTTGTTTTTCTGCTGCTTGTTGTGCAAATTGTTTCTCTGTCTTTTCTGATTGTTGTGCAAATTGTTTCTCTGTCTTTTCTGATTGTTGTGCAAATTGTTTCTCTGTCTTTTCTGATTGTTGTTGTATTGCTGCTAACACTTGTTGTACCCATGCATTGTCACTTGTTTGTTTTCGCGGTGTCTGTGCACTCGTTTCGTGCTCCCCAGACCCTCATCCTTGTTGATTTCCCTGTACTATCTTCCAACGATTGTGGCTCTGTGATATCTCCTATCATTGTTATTTCGTCTCCTCCTCTACCTTTTATTGGGGACATATCGGTAGTACTTAGAGTTGACTCATCTAGTCTGACTATGTTTATCTCTGTCATGGAAACCTGATTCCCATCCCTCAACACCTCTATCTCTAGCTCCTCTTCTGACATTGACATTATCAAATCAATCTTTTATCTATTCGATTCACTTACAGGCAATAAACAAACTCAATCTAAAAATCTCGGGTCGCACAAGTTAACATTAAAATCAATAAAAATCTCAGGTCGCGGTTTATAATCAAGCAAAATTAATAAAAATCTCGGGTCGCGGTTTATAATCAAGCCCACTGTTGACGCGCCAAATTGTGACGGTTAGACTCACAATTGGTGCAAAAATTAAAAAGAAATCTCGGGTCGCGGTAAATATTCATGCCCCTTAGTTGGGAGACAAATTGTGACGGCTACGGGAATTTATTCTGCTTGCCCGGCTAGGAAATATTCCCAAAAAAAAAACCTAGTAAATTATACTAGCTCATTAGTTTGCACAAGATAAATTAAAAATTATAATTAACAAAAGAATCTCACACTAAATTAGCAATTAAATGGATATCACATTAAAAATCTAAATTCAGCTCCTACCTTAAACTGTCCCGTGGATGGGAGATGTCCTTGACGCCTCAGGTCTACGTGCGCCGGCAACAATGCCTATAGTCTAGGTATGAGTGAATGGGATTGTTGGGAATGCCAAACTACAAAGATACTGCATTTTAAGTTGAACAATGCCTGGTTCACTATTGAACATTTGTAAATGATGATACAAATAGGTACATTTCTACCTTTCCTACGAGCTCGTTATTCCTATCTGTTGCGATTAAAACTAAAACAGACATTTATGACATGTTTTTGATAATTCCTTTAAAAACAAATAAAACAAAATGATAATTTTAAAAAGAAAAACTGTCTTATGACAGGTACTTATCCTTCGGGCCGTTGTATGTATAATCCGTTTATTGTTGTTGATTTTTCGATGCGATGATGTAATTAGATGATTCTTTTAGACGCACAAATTTACTATTGAATTCACTATCTTTATGCACAAGGGATATATTGCTGTCTTGATGCGGTACGAAGTGATATGGGAGGGGCTTTGGTGTATGCAGGTAGCACTGGCGTCGATCCTGGGCTGTCAGTACCCCCCTCTGCTCACACGATTGGTCCCCCTTTAGACGAGTATCTCGCAGTTCAATTTATAATTCACATTAAATGGCTTTTATTTGCCTATTTAATGTGTAGATGACGTTGAAGAATTTATTGTTCTTTTATTTTTGACGGTTTTATAAACGATGATGATTTGGTTGCTGTCCGTGGACGCGTGTTGGTTAGGATAACGATACAATTATTGTACTGCACTCTACTGTTGTGACAGTAACGTTTGGTTTAATTGCCGTTGGCAATAAACGTAAAAAAGGAAAAAAATAAACAATTAATTTATTTTACCCGTAAAATGAAACAGATGTAACAGTGACACTTTGATAACTATTTGCGATAAAAACTGATACAATTTTACTTTTCACCGTACATGAAACAGATGTAGCAGTGACACTTTCACGAATTATTAACCTTAAAAAACTGACACAATTTACATAAATCCTCTCTTAGACTCTCTCACACTAATCACCAGACCTTCCCTAAATTTCCGGTTCGGTAAACTATCCGAATGTAGGCCCCTATAAAATGTACCAACGCGACCACATGCTCCGCAAGATGGGGACTCGCCAGAGCCTCCATGTTCGACTGGCCCTGAGAATCTCTCCGTTTTACCAAAATCCAACCCTGGCCCCTCATGAACACAGTCATCGCCCTTTAGGTTCCACAGAACTGCCAATTAAATACTCCCCTCCTACTCAACTTGAGATCCCTCAACTCAAAAGAAAATGCGTGGACTTATGCCCTTTGTGTAGGAATCAAGTTAACTCGACCCTATTATAGGTCTAAAAATAGCTCCAACCTGCGTCGCATTGCAATACCCCGAAGTGAGATTAAAAACATTTAAAAAAGGGCCAAAAACTGCGCTTGACTGAAAATAATCTCCTGGACTGAACGTCTCCAGCCTGCCCAGCTACACGGCAAGTCCTTTATCTAGACTCAGACAACTGTCTCCAGCGAGCATCTCGCCTTTTCACTCGGTTCTATGAAAAACAATTATTTATGGTGAACTACGTGCTTGGTCGGGCTGTTTCCAGCAAAAATAAGCTTCAACCTGGCTTTTAAAACCTTTAACCTAGCCTTTCGATGCATCTAGAAAAATCTCCAGTTGTGAAGATGTTCCTAACTAAAACAAATATTTTAAATTTGAAAATTTAAAATTGACTCCAAGTGAAAAGATACTTTAATTAAATTAAAGAAATTAGACGGCAGTGGAATATTAATTACCAATTATAATTAAAGTTGACATGCAAATATCATTATGCGAATCTAGAAAATGAGTTGATATGCAAATTCCATATTGAAAATATATATCTTCAAAAGGGTTTTAAAATAGCCTACACCCCTTGGCCTTGACAGGGATATAATAGTTATATTTCATCAGTGTTTTAGTTAGGGTGCAATTCAACTTAACCATGTGGTATCTTAATAGGTAGGGCAAGCGTTTTTTTTTTGCAAATTTTTGTTCGTTTGGCTGATTGGCAACAGAGTTGTTTGAAATTTTGCACAAATGTCAATGAATTAGAACTGTGGGGGGGGGGTTGATTAAAGGGGGACCGCTAAAATCCCGTGCGTCATCGTAACAGTTACTATCTGCGATGAGCACTTAAACATTGGATCCCTTTCGTTTGAGTTCCATCTATCAACGTATAACATCGACCCCACATTGACGTCGCTGAGTGCATGTTGTGCGTATTTTGTGTGTTTGCCTTCATTTAGTTTACTTTTAAACAAAATGATATAGGGCACTTTGGATCAATACACTTCGCATCATCGGACACTTGGGATTGATACAAAATGATTGCTCTACATATTGCTACATGTCATAGTTATCGAAAACATTTTATATTTCTTGCGTTTTCTGGCATCGAGCTATGCCAGACACTACCGAAGCTAATTTCTGTATTGTCGGTGCATCATAGATCTGATCTGGACTTTAAAAAAATAGTTTTAGGTGAAAGATACATAAATTAATTGATTGTTAAAATTTAGTTTTTTCTTAAAAAGTTCGAAATTGTTTCTGGCTGACAAACATACAATATTGATAATCTAAGATTGTAGGGCTGTCCACGTATACTTTCTTGACAACAATGTAAAGTTTCATACACATCGGGTGCTTCTTGGCCGAGCGAACAGCTATTTGCTAAGTGCCAAATGTGCCCTATTCCCTCTTAAGATCGGCGAACATAAATATCCATGTACTTAATTACAGTACCTCAACGTTTAATATACCTCTACGATATAAATTATCTTGTCTAGACTTCATAATCTTCACGTACTGTTTGGCTTGGATCATCGACATGTTATGTAGCAACGTTAAACCGTGGTCGCAGCCGAATAGCCTGAAGAGCCGTCTAAATATTAGGCGATGAAACGCGAGTTTGGAACTTCTGGTAAATCAATAGTTTCGTATCACTTGTTACCTGTGGGATTCTAACTTAATTTGGTTGATTAGGGTAGGTTGGTAGTTGGGAATTAGTACCTAGGCTGTTATACTGCTACGGTTAGCTCCGACACAAGGTTGTTGTACGGCTTTCCTCATTCATGGACGTATACGAATGCTGTGGTCGTCTAAGACTCCGTTTGTGTTACAAGCGTACTACGAGAGTAATAGGGCACGAAAGTAATAAGTGTTACAAAATAAAAAATAGAACATTAGTTTTAAAGTAAATTACAGCATAAGTTTTTGGAGAAGACCAAAAATCTTTAAAAAATTTTCGTCCATGCTTTCTCCCAATATCACGGTTTTTTAAAGAAGTTTTGTGGATCGTTTAAAGTAAAACAAATGACTATATACGATGTTCTTATTCTAAAACTACTTTCTATATGAATTTGTTGTAATTTATTTTTGCGCCCGCACTAAAAGCGGGTAGAATTCGTGGTGTAAACGGCATGTTATAGCGAGCGACATTTTGTTATTTAAATTTTCAACCCGCGTAAGATGATGGTAACATAAATTGGAGTTCACTAATATCATTAAACCTAGTTGAATTAAAGGTTAATGTACGCATTTGGTGGAGGTGCCGGGTCGACAAGGGAAATTGTTTACAACATGTTGGTCTAGTTGTTTGAATACTTCTAGCATGTAACGTATGAATTTTGGTGTACTTGGGAAGAGGGTAATCCCAGGTAAGCTGATTAGTCGCCTACAGCACGGTTGTATGAATGAAAAATATTGTAACGAGACTAAAATCACAAATCAATTTATCGCCGAGGGAAATATCTTAATATTATCGTGTGCCAACTCTAATAGGAATAGTTGGACAGTTCAGTACGCGCCTTGCGCCCTTTCTGATTTCAAATGTGCGTTATCTCTAACTTTTACGAACACCCGTAGTCAGGAACAGAATTGAACAATACGGAAGTGCTGGCTAAAGCCTCTAGGCGTCCCCGCCAGAGCGTCCTGAAATGAACCAGGGCTAGGCCGGCCCTAATGTTATTCATGGCCGTGCACTGCTGTGCTAACAAGGCCGTCCTAAACTTACTTTATCTTACAACTTTGTGATGCGGAGCTTATGAGTAAAAGAGCACCATGTTAGTACTTGGCGGGCTGCTTTCTACTGCAGACATCTCGCAAGATGGGACTGATGAACCCACTAGCAGAGACGATTTGTTTTATCTTGCAAGTTCAAGTTTCTTTTACAGTAACACACAGCAGGAAAAATAATAGGTATAGTGCGCAAAAACTAAGCTCACATTAACTAAAAATGCAAATTTTGTTGAAAATCTTGATGTATTTGCTCAAATATATGACTATATATTAAAAAATTAAGAAATTGTCAACAAAAGTTAAAAAATAGAATGTTTCGAAAAACAAAAATCAAAGTCAAGTTTAACAAGGTATTGGCTAGATGCATGTGCAATACGTTAGTGAAACATTATAATGAAAGCAACTATGTTTAAATGTTTATATAGATGCGGCCTACATATTTTCTGTCCGTTTAGAACATGACGCCTATTCATAATAAGTCTATCAAGAAGCGTAAATTACAAAAGCGATCTTGATGGCTACAAAGAATTTTCTTACGGTAGCAGTATTAGTAGTTTCCCTTGGTTGAAACATCCAATCTGAGGCTTAACAAGCCTGACGCTAGAAAGATGATTACACGCAAATTGAATCTTAAACTCAACGGTGAAAAGAGCAGATCTTACCCGGTAGACTCCTGCAAAACAGGGTTAAAGTTGTAACGTCACTTTTTAAGCCTGTGTATAGTTCGCTTTATTTGTAGTTTGATCTCATGCTAGGAATTTACTTCATTTAACTTCGAATCCTAACACTTGTATCTGAATTAATCTTATGAGCTTCCTCTTTAGCACACTTCATCCGGAACTATTCATTACAAATAAAGGTAAACATTATAATTAAACGTGATTCAACTCCTAACATATTTATTCCCGCTTTCAATCACTTATTATTTTTATAAAAAAAATGCCTAGCTATACCCTTGTAGTAAAATTAACGATTTCCACAAAGTATTAAAAAATAGTTAACATACATAATTAATGTCTTAATTAAAATACTGTTTCATTCATAATCCATTTTTATTTTTATTTTTATATAAGAGTGTGTATCTCTCTCTCTGAGAGGATATAACATGCACCATGTAACATGTAGCAATCTGTGAAAAAACTCCGAATCAGATTTGAATTACGTTAATAGTTGTAAGAGTAATCTTATCAGGCGAGATTTAATATAGCCAATGTTTGCTTGTAACGCAGTTCATATAAAAAGAGATACAGAATGAAAGTTGCAAGCGCCAAAATATATTGTGTCAGTTTGTATTGTATTCAATAAATAAATAAATTAATTAATAAATGATAAATAAATAAATAGATAAATAAATAAACGAATTTTAAATTTAAAAAGATTACAAATTACAAAAAAAAATTGTTTTCTTATTTGATAGAAAAATGTATATTATCAGCCCAGACTCAGTACTAAATGTAACTTGTATAATGTACATCACTATACCCAAAGAAACACAACAGTTTCTTGAACGTGGTAGTGGTTTCTTGCAAATATCCTTTGGTCTGATCAACAATGATCAACGGAGACATCGACTTGGTCCCTTTAAACATATTTTGAAACACATTACTTTATATACCGTGTGTGATATGCCACAAATTTAATATTTGTGTTGATTTATTTCGTAAAACCAAGCCCCTATGGAGTAGTGTTCTTTATTTAAACATACCACGTAGCAGCCCCCCCCCCCCCCCCAGACGTGAATCTACAAGCAAGACAGCGACAGGGAATCCATAATCATGTACGGTACCTTCCATAGTAAATGCAAACTAAGAATGTTGTGTCGCCGAAGAAGAAATTGATCCAGTGATATTATTTGACTTATACATGGGTCGTCCTTTAAGATACAGAATAACCTCCTGTTCGTGATGAATTGTTTTATTTGTGCTATATACATAATTGATTACTGCCTATCATTGAATACTCAAAATCTAATAGAAGAACACTTAACTATGATCGTTTTGTGCTCATAAAATATTTTTGATGACAGTCCAAATCTATGCGCAATTATGCGAAAATTCTTCGTAATAAAAAAATGTGTTGTATGAGAGAGTGGGGTTAGCAGTTTTCGTTGGAAGATGTGCAGGGGTTACATGTTCATGTTTAAAAGGAGTTTAAAAGAAAATTAAGTTTCTATGCGTCAAGTATTTGTTCATTCGTGTAGACTTATGGATGGACTCTTACCCATATATCCAACAGCAATGGCGGTTTGGGGTCTTATCTTGATACAGGTCTATCAGAGTTCCTTTCAGCTCCTCGGTTGTTTTTATTCTTCTCACTTCACATTTACAGCCTACACCGCATAATATTTAAACAGGTTGAGGTAATTAAAGTAATGTGCTTACTGTGTGCTACACATTTTGGTTTGATTCTCTGACAACATGCTGATTTTAAGCGTAGAGATGGTCTTCGTTTCTCGATTTGGTTAGTCGGAGACTCTTACGTATGTAAAATTGATCATTAGACAATCCCCTGACGGGTTGGATTTTTTAATTTATTAATTGTATTAAAATAAATAAATAAATTGTATTTAGAGTCTACCCACTCAGTTATATAACTTATTTTCAGTGGGGGACAGTAAATCAAAACGACTAAGCCAACCCTGTAGGCCCCGACGCAATTAAATTAAATATAACAAAAAATTAAATAGTTAGTCTTCGATGTTGGTTTAAAAAGTCACGAGTCAACTTCTCAATTCAACTCAGTTTGATTTGAAAACATTTTATTTATACAAATAAAAAATAAAAGTATGAAGCCCACCAAATACACAGGGGATTGAGCATGGGTAGTTTTTATCGCACATTATTGAAAATCAAATCAAAATCGTTTTTTGCGAGTGTAACAATTAACGCCCAAAGAACACGTACTTTGTATATTCATACAATTTGAAGGCACATATTTAAATGTATTTCAATGAATTAACCTTAGGCCAATGGTAAGATATCTTTAAGCAATTTGCGCGTACACTGATTCAATTCCCCATGACTTCAACACGTCAATTATATAATACGGCTTCTTAGTAATTCAACAAGGACGTTCATCATATCGCGGCCAAGCGATTAACTAGGTGGTTTCATCGAGCTGCCTCAGGGAGTCAATCTCACTACTCTGAGACGGATGAATGTTTGTGGATCTCGCGCGGCCGCAGAGGACGAGCCAAACGTAATATGGAACCCCAACTGCTCCCATGTGGCCGGCTCGAATCGCGACCTAAGTGAGCAGCTTGGCTGATGGAACTAATGTGAATTTCCACAGGGTATAGACAAACTAAAGCGTGTTTTACCTCGACTCTTCGCGCCGAGCTAGCTTATTTTTCTCTGCAATATAATGCATATTTATTACACGGCTGTGAGTTATTGCCACGTCGTCTCAAGTTGCGCATTGCATGCGAGTAGTGCAGTGTTAATACTCTCATGGGACAACATTAATGTTCTCCCATTTGATACTTTCAACCCTTTATAAACAACACTCAATTCTGATGTGCTGCTATATCACATGCATATTTAAATTCCTTCGCTAAATATGTATTTTAAAGTTTGTAATGTATGCGTTACCACATATTGATCAAAATAAATACCATCAAACGTATGCACGAACACACACAACTTTCACGCTCAATTCGTTGTGTATTCATTCATGACTGTGTACACTGCACTTAACTTGCTAATATCATCATTCACGTCATTACATTAATTTGTGAGAGCGGTCAATGCAACAAAACTTGACACTGTGTACACATATTAATTACTTGTATATTTTGTGAATAAACACAAACTATAAATAATGCATCACAAAATATGTATGTTGTTGTTATCAAATGCAAATTTTGTTTTACACGAGACAATATTAATTTTCGCAATCATGTAGGTCGATTCAGAATGCATGACTAATTTAGTGAAGGAGAATCATTGATTCTCTGAGAACTGAATACTTGTACAATAATGGTGGACAACACATTTCTGTAAAGGTAGACTGTACTTTCTCTCTAGATTATCTGAAAACTATTAAACTAAAACTTTACAAAATATGTAAATGTTAACTTTACATCGATTCAGCAAGCAGAGAAGTGAAATTTTTACGGTTTTGTATGAAACCTGAATGCGAGTCCCTGGTTATCTCTCGCGCTTGGTTATTTCACCTCGGCCGCCGCGAGCAAAGCCGGTGGGCCAGGCTTGGGAGCGGAGGGTCGCATTACGTGAACGAACCTATTATTCCAGATTATGTACCCAGGAAATCCCTGCTCAAATCCAACAGGAACAAATTCAGATTTTTATGGGTGAACCTCTAGTAAAGGTTCCGAAGCATGGCTACCCCTCCCCCTCATCCCTACCACCTGGAGTGAGCAGACGACTTCAAACTGGTTTAATAACAAAAATTGCAACTCAGAAAATCCCTCAAAACACGGGATAACAAAGAAACAAGGAATTAACCATAATATTCCTACGCTCAAGTGCTCGTGTTAGGGGATACAAGGTATGTTGACCGATGATTTGGGAACTTAATGAAACTAACAGAATGTACAAAGTTTGAGAAGTTTATTTTTCGGAAAATGTATAATTGTTGTAATATAGGCCTATATAATTCTTGTTGCTACCATTCTCGAGTAAACGTTTCCTGTGCAAGTAAGATAGATGGTGAGGTGGCTTTACTGCATTGTGCGCGCTGGTTGTGTGGATGTGCATTTGTCAAAAGGAATATACATAAATTGTTCAAAGTACAAAATAATGACATAAAACTCAATTAACTATTTAAAAATGTCTTACTACAAAATAATCAAATACATAACTGTCATTACCGGTACCATATGTGAGGGCAAGAATTTGATACGACAGGCGTACAGAAAACAGTACCCAGAAGAAAACTAAGGTAGTTCAATTTATACGAAATACATTTACAAAAAGAAGATACGTTGTAATATGTCACTGGATATAACGCTACAATAAGAGGAATAGTAAGTGATTGCTATACTAGGGAAACGCCAAAGTCGTTGTTAGAACGATGAGTGAGTGAGCCAAGTGTTGAGTACCCGGGAACATCCCCTTTCCTCCCCTATACCTAAGGATCTAGTAGGAATGATACCGGGTACTCAACACATGGCTCACTCACTCGTTTAACGACTTTGGCGTTTCCCTAGTTATTTAAATTGAACATTAGAAATGCGAATCGTGTTCAAAACGTATTAGCGTGAAACATTTAACAAATTTCCAAGATAAAACAAAATCACCTAAGTTTTATTTCCCATTAAACACCCCTCAAATATAATATGTGGGTGTAAAATTATAAAAAAAGTTCGACCTAACGGGTATCGAACCTCAACCCTCCGTGCGGTAGACTAAATGCTTACCAATAGGCCATGCAAGCCACGTAGATACGATCCCGCTAGCTGCTACTAAACAAATGCTATTGATATATTAAAAATTACATTTTTATTTATTGTAGGATTAAATCGCAATGGATCTAGCTGATTTTGTTAGCAGTTCTCAGTAAACTCGTACCGGATGTCTGTTTAAAATTTCAGCTCAATCTGTTCAGCGGTTCGGCTGATTTTCGACGTACAGACAGACAGAATCACAGAATGAGATCCGTTCGAGTTGAATGGAGACACTCGGTCGCTCCGCTCCTCGTTAAATAAGTGTGGCGAAAATGTACTGCAGCCGGTTTAAACACACAAAGAGAGCTGGATGTTTTTCAGATGGACTCAAATTGTAGCCATACCATTACTGATCACAGCATCGAGTAACAACAATTACCGGACAAAGATTTAATTAACAATCTCTGTGTTAAGGCTTCTAAACTCATGTTGTATGAGATAGTCAAAATATTTCAGTACACATTTCAAAATAATTAACTTAGTTTAGTCCGAAGAGAGGTAAATTATACAGTTAATTAACCACAAAAACAATTATCGACTTAATAACCGATTATCCACTGGCCCGGCGCCAATGTTCCATTGACAAGAGTTCCAACCCCTCCGTATAAACTGGAAGTTGATTTGAGTCAAGTGATAATATTAATCGAAAAAATAATCACGTCCACATAAGTGCATTGTGAATTGATCACGGTTCGCCCAAACAATATTTTTGTATGCAAATTTATGCGACGTTGAGTTGGTATGTTTGTTTTCCCGATGCCGTGATCGCGTTGACCGAATGAAGGAAACAGAGGGCTTCACGATATTGGTGAACGATGGAGGAAGCTGCAGGCAATGCAAACATCCGGAATCAAAACTCAAAAAGGAAATTCGTAGCTGTGCACTAGGCTAGCCATCCGAAAAGGACACAAGTTCTATAAAGTATTGGCGAGTTTCTTTTTTATTATAATATCAAAAAGTTTAAATCGCCTAGGGGAAACGTGGAACAGGTCTCACAAATAAAACATTTTGCCAGATCGCTTGTATAGGCTTCCTTTCACACACATGAATATTCCGTATTGAAAATGGTTGACTAACAGAATATTGGTATTAAAAATAAATCCAATAAAATATGTTTCATATAGTCGTTTTCAAATGCGTGACTTTATTGCATGAAAAGTTTCAAACAGTTGAATTTCATATTAATTTGTGAATCTTTTAGAGGAAAAGTAATAAGTTTTTTTTCGTATAATATTATTGTTTGATGTTATAGCCTAGTTTTAATTATAGATTCAAATTAAATAAACAAACCCAACATAACGCAGTGTAGATGAGGTAATAAAACAATAATTGTAACTATGGTAACATTTAAAACTTATTTCATTGTTTAACATTCTATTATAAAAGTTTCATTCTATAACACGCGTGCCTTTATAAAAACCGTCATTCATGTGCACGTTTCAACTTTTCATATTTCTAGATACATAACTCAAACCTACTTTTTCGTTATTGCCAACGCACTAAAGTAAATTATTATACAACTCCCTTCTAAGCTGAACGAGATCAACGTTTCAAAACTCTATTAGTAGTTGGCAAGTGTCAGACACTTCGGGAGTAGAGTCAGCCAGGGCCGCGAAACACTCGTCATATCGTCCGTGTCAAAGCCGAGCTCGGTAATCCACCAGCGGACGACACAACCTAGCTTAACCGGCGAGGTCGGTAGAGGCAGGAAATAATGATGGACTTCGCGCCGGGCAAAATAAATTGAGTGTTTATACATTTGGTGCAGATGTGACAGACACAGGGTCTACGTTGGCGTTGGCATAAGTTCGGGTAATGATTTGAATGACATAGACAAAACATTAAAATGTTAAGACTGTTTGATGAGTTCGGGACCAACTTTTTTTACTATGTTAAACGACCATTTAAAAATTTGCTTGATCGCCAAATCCAGCTAATTTCACATACAATCTAGACCACTTTTCGACCTCCAATTTTCACCCCAAATTTTTTGTGGGGACGATGTTAAACAAGGATGAGTGCATGTCGCTATCAGAACACATTTTGAGATTGACATTTTTATCCCCTGCGCAAGCTTACGAAATGACTAAAAATTATCTGTTTGGTGGCACATTTACAGTCAATTAATAACAAAAGTGGTCATTTTTTGAAAATATGCTCTGATACCGCAATTCTTACATTCTTACTCAACACTTTGGTGCAAACCACAACCCGAAAGGACAAACGATAGAGCTTCCAAGTGATCCAGACTTGGTATGCTCGAGCTAAGACAACAGTCTTAGGAATCGATAGATGTAGCACATTGGTTACACTCAAGATTGTAATTCGCTAGCAATCTCGACTGAAGGTTTTCCAAGGATTTCCGTTATAGAAGAATGTTGAGAGTTATAATCATACTGACATCCATTGTACATTATAATCCCAAGCTTAGAAATAACCTAACCTCCCCATGAAGAAGGTAATGTAATTAAGTTTATGTTATCATACTAAGCTAATGAATACAGACAGTGTTGACTCAAGCGCGGCGCGTGAAACTCTGATCCGGGGATCACGGGTTTAAATCCGACCACCGGCATTCCTGACTAAAAGTTTCCCCCTGGGTTTTCATGTCGTTAATGCTAATACAAGAGATGTGTCCCCTTTGACAACCTGCAATATCCCAGTTAGTCGTCTGGAGATGGTACAACGGGAGCAAAACTGATGTGTAGCCCACAGCGGGAATCCTTAGAAAAAAAGTTTGTTTATGCCAGTAAATGTAAGTAATAGACATTAACCGTCAGTGGAGGCTCGAACAGTTTCAGTCCAGGTCAAAGCCCAGAAAAGCAATAGTAGGTTACAATCTGAATGTGGTGATGAAAGGTAACTGTCTTCATTCTCATTTAGTTATAGGCCTACTCGTTGCTTGAAACTAAAAAATAACGACAATTTGAAAATAAATATAGAGATTTAAAACAAATAACCTCACACAATCTCACATTCGGTGATCGGACTTCTTTCAATAAATAAATTGAACTCCAATCTGTGTATAACTGTTATCCTGTGTAATAATCATAAGTACAAAATATTGCTGTGAGATAATGTTAATTTTATGAAATATTGATAAAATTGTTATTTTCGTATCAGTGATTCGATTTGTACAGTGATATTCTTTTATTAATTGTGTCCGTTAAAATGAGTTTCCTGCACCTCTGTACATGGAGTATGAGACAGTGTCCTTTGCTGCTAGCCTATATCGACTCGCAATTTTTTTTAAATTTAAAAATGAAATTAATAAAATATGCATGGAACTGATAGATAATCTAGAATTGAGCTACGTGATGACTTCTCTTGAAAATCAATATGGGAAGTATACACAGCTGCTGTGAGTTAATGGATGTGGTGCATAAATTTAATTGAACATTATTCAGCGGAATAACTCCAGCCATCACTCGTTTCACGTAAGACTATTTGGCATAATATTACGAAAGAGGTAAGCATTATTATGCATTCTGTCAGTTTCACACTCAAATAATTAAATCCTCCATGAATATTTTACATAACAGAACAGTCTGTATACAGCTTGCTTATCATAATATAAGGTTTTATCCAAAGAAATAAAACCAGAAAATTAAAACGACATTATGCCTTTTTAGGAAATGGAACAATACTTTGAATACCACATATTCGTGTAGACCCGTTCTGTAAAGCGTTTCTATGCAACATGCATACTGCGGAACGAAATTAAAAGTAACGACACTTACAACTTTTTATGTGTTGGTCTAGCCGATAAAGAAGTGTAATTTCATTTTGAGAGTTGCTATAATAATTGTATTTCTTGGTTCAAGTATCAGCACTTGGAACAATATATGAAAAAGGTGAAATGATTTGCAGTGTCAGCAAACTTGAAAATGTAATATCATTTTCCAAAAACATTAACTCTTAGGTATTAGATACAGCGTGAGTTAATACCCAATTTAACCAATTAATTCATTGGTTTCCTCTTTGAATTATTGTGGTTGCGATTGTAATTAGTCCAGAATATTTCATGAATTTCTTTATCTGTGAATTGCAATATATTGCCACTTCATAAAACATTGCATTTTATTGTAAAGCCGTGTCCCTTCATAAGACAAGATCACAACCTTCACATTTATAAGCAATGTTCCCTTCCTTTAGAAGCAATGTTCATGGATCGATCCACATACAGGGCTAAATGACGGATAGTGAGAGACAACGCTGCGATGCTATATTGTAGAAGGGTGGGCACCGTATACACAGGTTATATCTCTCTTTAGGGATCCAGGCCTGGTATTTGTTTTATATTATATTTGCGTCAATAACACGGCGTTTCACGTACAAATTTAATGTCTCTTCAATCTTCAAGTTCAAGTCAATGGTATGTGTTGCAAAGGCTGTGGTCTTAACCTGCCTCATCCCATAACAAGCCCCTAGCGTTCCATGCAAACAGCTTTAAATTTTCAATCACTTGAGAAAGATTGAAGTTATAGACGTAGCAGAAGCTTTTGTCGATTCTTTATATAATTCAATTTTCTTACAAAGTGGGTAAGATGTGTAAGAGAGGGGAGTCGAGCTTTTGTTTGTGAAGAAAACGAGAGACGAGCTACATTGTAGAGAACTTTCAAATTTCATCTCGAACAAGATAATTGTGTTTACGTGAAGAAATTGCTCAGTGTGAAATTGCATTTATTTAACACTACTGGGTTTCTATTATTGTGAATTCTTCGACAGCAAAAAAGTGTCGTCTAGTTTTGAAATAAATTTCCGGTTTAACTTCGCAATACGTAATGGAATAATTGAAGGAACTGAAGGATTCCGTCTTTGGTAAATGTGTTGCAACACTTCGCGTTACATTAGATCCACATTGGAAACATCGTATTCTGTAGACTGTGAATATAACCTGACACAAACCAGTATTGTTTAGGGCCTGAAGCCAAGATAGAGATATAACCAACTGTATTTCGATCTCAACCTTTAACCCCACTGATCTCGAAATAATAAAAAAAGACAATGTTGATGGAAATATTCAATTTGATGAGTAATTAATGATCTAAACAACAGTCTACCTTTCCTTTATCATAAATATTGAAAGATAGTTTCGCGAATTCAAATATCACTCGGCATTACTGACAAAACATAGTAGTATCATTAATATTTATAATAATTTTACAATATTAAATTTATTCAAACTTTCTTCTTTTAAGGTGTCAACTCGTGCAGTTAAACTTTACATTAAAATATATTTTGTATTATCACCAGTATGCGACATTTTTAAAACTCGCAACGAAGCTAGAGTCAATATTATATTTTGGTAAGGTCTGTTACCATGAGTGTTGTGTTTGACTTTAACAGAAACCCTAATCAACACATTGATTATTGTTTAATCAACACGGTCGCCACGACCTGACCCCTGTTTGATTTTGCAAATGTTACCAAGTTTATGTCGTTACTTTTTAACGCATTGTCCTCTTGCCCGAGTAAAACTATTAAGCAGGGTATGATTAAATGTTTTTTAAAACCTTCTTCAATCTTTAACTAGGCGCGAATGTTTAAACAGTTAAGTTTATTTTGTAATCACAGACAAAAATGTCCGTATATTAAATTATATATTAATGCACTTAAAAGATTAAATAACACATTTTGTTTTAAATCATCATTAATGTATATATTTAAGAGTGATGTGAATCATGGGATCAGGTGGTGAAAGTGAAGTTGTGTAGATACAGGAAAGATTGGAGATCATTTGTAGAGAGGAAAATACATGGAGATGAGGATAAAGAAACGCTGATCTATGCAACCAAAAATAAGATATTGGCGTTTAAAAAAAACAAAAAAACACTCAACCCAACGAAGCTGGAAATTAGATCATGAGTATAGTCCTAATGTATGTATCGCGAATGAAAACCATTATAGAGAAAACACGATTGGTTACAATATGGTCAACTTATAATTTTCTTTTATGATCAAAAACCTATCCTGTAAATTGCCTACAGGTACTGAAATGTATTGGTTTAACAAACTCAGGGCTACTTTGTATTATTACTTTAATGCTAATAATAATTCCAAATAGTTAATTTTTAAGTTTAATTTTAAAGAGAAACAATTAAAAAACATTTTGATAATATTCGCATTTCGATTACGGACCGGCACCTCCACCAAAATAGTTTACGTTTGTATTATACATTTGAAATGAGGAACTAAAGTATGCGTAACGTGTAGTATAGTTCACGTTCGTACATAAGTATAAACATGCAATTGAATCTATATAATATCATATTTAGTATGCAGTCAGTGAGTCACGAAATGGAATGGCGTCTCATTAGTTAAAACTCACTTTTTCACTACAAGAAATGCATGCAAATATTCATATACGTATTACATGATGCATATAAATGTATATTAAATAAATGTTGTGCAAATATAAATGTTGCATATAGTACTCGTAACGAGAGCATTATAATTAGTAGTTACTCATTAGTCATTACGTTGGCTAAGGAATTGCGAATTAATGACTGAATAGTCGCTAACTTTCTCTTACTTCACCAAAAGTATTATTAGATCAGTGGTCACATTAAATTGTTACTTACAACATTATATATTATTCTAAAAACTAGTCATATCAGTAACTGTAGATAAATTTCATTGCGTGTTGGAAAATTTAAATAATAAATACAATAACTCGTGTTAAGTTGCAGGGGTATAAGCACCACAGAGCTCACGAACATAAAACGCCGCATGCGAGTAGAAGAAGGTGCAAATAGTATTTATTGTTCAAATTGATTATTTCAAAGTCTATCGCCACTGTAACGTTCTCTTCAAAACTAAAACTTCACACAAAAATTGCTTAAAGAGTTATTTACTTTAAATATTCTAAAAGTTCAAGCTCCTTCCATCGAGATAAATTCAGGGATGTCGCAGTATAGAAGGCCACTTTTAAACACTTGCTCTGTCCCAATGCTGTTAGGCAGAATAACTTCACAGCCAGCCACTCACAGTTTCACTGCTGTCTCATTGTGACGTCATTGTTAATGATCATCATTGTTGAATAAGTTGAACTAGGCTAGTCGACTACGGCAAAAGAGCTTTGAGATGGGCCCATTCTGGTATCTAGTATTGTACGACCTCCATGCAATGGGCCACGATTCATCAATGCCAAGAAACAACAATCGCGTCTGCAATGCGAAGTTTCTTCAGTATAGAAAACAAGAAGGATCTTTAGAGTTGACTTTGTCACAATCTAAATTATTTACCGTAGTGCAGTATTTTCTTCTCCGATGGCGATGGGACAAACATACAGTTGAGCGCGTAGGTTTTGTTTCGTGGGCGCTCGTCTCCAACGAGCCGTGCGAAAGCGTCGTGACCCAGGGGAGGGGAGGGTATACGCAGACGGGAGCACTTTGTCATAGGCGACGCTCTGATTGTCGAAGAAAGTACACGTAGAACGCGATCTTTAGCTTGAAGAAATACTTTGGTGCAGTCTTTACAGAACATTTGTATGTCATAATTAATAAATTAAATTTAAAACTCATTTAAACTCATTTTTAATCAGTTTGAGAGTAAATAAATAATATTTAATAATAATACAGGACATTTTTTTAAACTAATAAATTACAAAATCTTTGTACGATTTAACCTTGGGTTAAAAGCTCTCTGTATTACTGAAATTGACAGTGGTGACAGCCAGTTTTAATACCAATCTGTTCATGGGTAACTAGATTACAATGGTAGACTGTTGACTGATGCTGGTTTGTGGTTGACGGGTTAAACCATTGTCAAAATTTAACCCCTGGGGCTAGTAATACTAAAACAATGTACACAAATCCGGCCCTCTAAAATGAAAATATATAAATAGCGCGATGACCGGCCTAGGCTATGTAAAGTTGGCTCCAAATCAATCTATCAAAGTTTTTTCTTCTTAGATCTATCGTATAATAGCCGTATGTTTGAGAATATAACAGATCCGTGCAAAAATAGGCACTTTCATTACTATTTCAAATCCTCTGCCTATTTCTGGAATTTAATTACAATTAACTCTCACTCATGAAAGTTGGAAGTTGGAAGTACAGCTAGTGTACGTCCCTTTCAGAGTTCCCCTCCAGCGTGGTGTTTAACGACACACTCAACAACTACATCGTAATAACTAGGGAAACGCCAAAGTCGTTGTTAAACGAGTGAGTGAGCCATGTGTTAAGTACCCGATTACATTACTTTTCTTCCCCCTACCTTGGGCCTACCTAGCCTATCATAGGCTAGAGAGGCGCATTATGACCTTACAGTTGACGCGCCCGTCCCCGTATACCAACTAAACTTTAAAAACTATTATTTATACGAATATAATTATCAAACTTAAATGCAAATGTTCCCGGGTACTCACCACATGACTCGCTCACTCGTCTCACTACGACTTTGGCGTTTCCCTATAGTCTAGTTGGCTAAGGCGCCCTTGTAGCCGAAATGTGAAAGAAGTGAGTTCAATTCCCTGGTCGGGAAAGATTTTGTAATTTCTAGATTGTATTTCAAAAATAATTGAACATGATTTGAAATGCATAATATAACGCAGTGTTGTCCATCATCTGTGGCAATAGGGCCTACTATGGTAAACATAGCCAGTACGAAATACGTGAAAATATTGCAAGGTTTACTCAATCTACGAGCGAATTTTGTGGGTACCTTGACGTGCAACATTCGACAGACCTTGCATGGGCACGGCATTTCACGGCCAGGCGAATAATAAACAAAAAATATATTTTCAAAATCTAAAACATTGTACCCGATTACATTACTTTTCTTCCCCCTACCTTAGGCCTACCTAGCCTATCATAGGCTAGAGAGGCGCATTATGACCTTACAGTTGACGCGCCCGTCCCCGTATGCCAACTAAACTTTAAAAAACTATTATTTATACGAATATAATTATCAAACTTAAATGCATATGTTCCCGGGTACTCACCACATGACTCTCTCACTCGTCTAACTACGACTTTGGCGTTTCCCTGGTCTAGTTGGCTAAAGCGCCCTTATAGCCGAAATATGGGAGACGTGGGTTCAATCCCCTGGTCGGGAAAGATTTTGTAATTTCGAGATTGTATTTAAAAAATTATTAAACATGTTTTGAAATGCATATAACGCAGTGAAGTCCATCATCTGTGGCAATAGGGCCTACTATGGTAAACATAGCCAGTACGAAATACGTGAAAACATTGCAAGGTTTACTCAATCTACGAGCGGAATTTGGGGGTACTTTGACTTAAAACATTCGACAGACCTTGAATGGACACGGCATTTCACTGCCAGGTAAATAAAAAACAAAAAATATCTTTTCAAAATCTAAAACATTGTCGTTAAAATAATTTCATAACATTGGAAGTCTATTTTTCAGTTTATTATTTCTTGTATGTTTAAATCGCAATGAATCTTGCTGATTTTGTTAGCAGTTCTCAATAAACTCGTACCGGATGTCCGTTTAAAATTTCAGCGCAATCTGTTCAGCGATTCGGCTGATTTTTAACGTACACACACACACACACACACACGCACGCACGCAGAAAAACAATAAGGGCCGTTTAAGTCGAATGGAAATCACTACGTTCGCTACGCTCACTCGTTCAATTATTATTGGCTCTTTCAGTTGTTTTGTGCAACAGCTTAATGAACATACTCTACGTAGGGCCCGGCGGACGAAGAAGTATCGCACGCTATTTATACCTATGTGTACAATAAGTTTGACTACATACACCATAATAATTATTACTTTTTTTATTCGTTATTATTAACATCAATAACATTACAAAGTATTTAATTTTTATAATTAAATACATATTAATACATTCTTTACCGTAAACTACGTGATTATCTTCTTTAGATATTGATGGGTAGAAAATATCGAAAGTCATGAATCTTAAAAATACATGGAAGTATCTTATATGAAACTAGTTTATCATCGGAAAGCCAATGCTGAAACTTTAGAAAATGTTATTTTGCGCTTTACACGCAGTTTACGCGTATTGATTAAACTACAAGGAAAAATCAAGAGCATAACAGACTCTCAAAACTAAACCCACTTCGTACTTAGAAACTTTGGCAGATATTCAAGAATTTGGCTCGAATCGATGCGAATGCGATACATTGATATAATTGCTGTCTCGAGATCGTACACTTCTTCCTTGGAGCCCATGTGGCTTCACTTCATCTTATGTCATTGTGGTTTTATTGTGTATCTATATGCGATGCAATAGTTTCTTTGTTATTGGCGAAATAACAAAAACTTGTAACAAAACAAAAGAAAGACCGACGATAAAACTGCAAAACACCGATATACAACAGACGAGACTGTTCAAGAACGGGAACGTAAGTTATCGGAGTGGAGTCACCGAATCCTATAACGAAAAGGTAAATAACATTTTAGTCGCTCAGTAATACGATGAGTGTATTACAGCAACGTTTTAAAATGTAAATAAGAGTTTTCTGAATGGATAATTAGACGAGTGAGCGCAGCGAACGTAAGTCTTCCCTAACGCTATACTCGATCGGGCTTTGGCCGTGAGCATTGTCCAATGTATGTATGTTAAATGTCTGTCTGTCTGTCTGTCTGTCCAGGCTCATACGGCCGAACGGCCAAATAGACTGAGCTGAAATTTTAAACACACATCCGTGACCAGGTAACTGAGAACTGCTAACAAAATGAGCAAGATCCATTCCGATTTAAAACTACAATAAATAAAATGGGATTTTTAAAAATATCGGTAGCATTTGTTTAGATTTTCCATATGAAAAATAGGCCACAGACTACGATATAAAAACAATTCAGATATAGTCGCTATCAGTCGGTGATTTTTCGTATGTTTTTGTTGTCAATACGGTATGTCATTCTCTAAAGGTAATGTCATTATTCTTGTTTAAATTCATCAACTAATTAATAATGATGACCAATTGACCATCCACAAGAAACAGTGCAATACCGCAGTAGACCCTATACAGTATACACGCAGTACTACGCCATATAAAGGTATAATTAAAATCGGAGACTAGACCACCTACTTTATTCTAACCTACGTCATGAATGTTAGATATGTGTACGCTTTACGTAGGCCTAAACCATATGGTCGTGTATTTGGCACAGAGCATTGCTCTGCATATGGTAAAAGACGATCGAATTAGACTAAGTCCATCTCGCAAACATCAGCTGGTAAGTATAAAAGTGAAGTATATATACTCCACGAAAAGATGCGACCTCTGGCAGTCGTCGTCGGGGACCTCTACCTCTTCCCTGACAACCCCCTTGACGACGATGACCATAACTAGGGAAACGCCAAAGTCGTTGTTAGATGAGTGAGCAAGAGTGCAAATAAGAGGGGTTTGAGATTAGTTGTTATAAGGGCGCGTCAACACTGTAAGGCCTAATGCGCCACTCTAGCCTAATATACTGTGGAGAAAATGCCCATGCTAGCTAGATTCAGCCTTAAGTTTTGGGGAGGAAAGGGGATGTTCCCGGGTACTCAACACATGGCTTGCTCACTCGTCTTACAACGACTTTGGCGTTTCCCTAGTTAATTATAAAAATGACTTTCGTTGTTTCACGTCTCTATTAATGCAATAAGGCTATTCGAGACGATATATTAAGTAGTAATAGATTAATAATAAAAAATGCTTACAAAAAGCCCATGTCTTGTCTTATGCGGTATTCTAACCCATGTCCTCGTAGAGCCATACGCTTCGGACCAGCGCCCTAAGGGCCAATCTACAATAGCCCTCCAATAGCTTCCCGTTACCATTCTAGTAGCATAGTCAATATTCACGTAACCGTTGCAGGGCCTCGTTCCCGAGCTGTTGTAGAGCGTCCTTAATCGTTTGTGTCACCGCAGACGGCTTAAGTAGTAGAAGCATCGGCCTATATCTTTAAGAGAAATGTGACATCGTGATTATATAAAATATAAATGTGAATTAAGTTGGTACAAGAATGTCACCGGTACACACTTGTCCAGGTATTCATCGTGATCGCAGAACGACAAAATGTGATTAGCCATGATAAGTATAAACTCGCGCCAAAACGTCACTCATCAGACGCAACATTCGTGAACCGTGATCTGTAACTGAAAACATAATGTCTTCAAACCACAGGTTCAGTTGCATGTTTACTAGTCTGTTTACGAATAAATGTGTCTGGACTATGAAAAACAAGATAATTGTATTCTTACGAGGATACTCCGAAAAAGCGCGTAGAAGGGTAAAATTGCTTAGGTTCCAAAATTGTGTTATTAGTTTTATTTGTTGTCTGTGTTTGATAGTTACTATTTGGATCAGCGAAGCGAGGACTTCAATTTCACGGACCCCCCAAAAAATTTAGCTCGTGTTTTTTTTTTTTTTTTTTTTTTTACTGTTTGTTCGCTCTCTACCGGGCAAACGGCATATGCGATCTTGATGAAAATTGGAGGGGACCTTTGAAATCTTTAAACTTAGAGCTGTATTGTTTTTTGGTACAATCGAAGAAATATTTCTCATGAATATCGTATTTTTACAATTTTTTTTTATTTTTAGTGCGATATTTTCGTGACATTTGGGCCGATTCTGACGAAACGGGTGGGGCTATAACGTTCAAATTTCACACGGGCATTAGGTTATGGTGATGTAGTACCTTTTGAAAGAATTTTGAAAAAACTAGGAAAACGCTTAAGTCCCGCCGCGTTGATGGATGAGCGTTTTTGTAAGTTTTTAGTTTGCGTGGGACCACTTTTCCTTTGCAAGTGCTTTGTGAATGCATTGTAGGTGACTGTTGTCAAGTTTCTATTGTTTCTTGTTAGTTGTTATTTTAAACCTCAAAAAACATATTTTAAAACCTTTATTTCTATGCATTCTGGATAATTTTGTCAACTTTTGCAACTTTTTCTTTCAAATGGTACTACTTCACCATAACCATCATGTCCATGTGAAATATGAACGTTGTTGCCCCACACGTTTGGTCAAAATCGGCCTAAATGTGACGAAAATATCGCACTTAAAGTAAAAAAATTCATATTAAAACCTTTATTTCTATGGATTCTAGCTAACTTTTTCAACTTTTTCTTTCTAAAGGTACTTCATCACCATAACCTTAATGTCCATGTGAAAAATTAACGTTGTAGCCTTACCCGTTTGGTCAGAATCGGCCCAAATGTGTCGAAAATATCGAACTAAAAATCGAAAAACTCATATTAAAATCTTTATTTCTATGGGTTATAGCTTACTTCTTCAGCTTTTTCTTTCAAAAGGTACTACATCACTATAATCCTAGAGTCCATGTGAAATATGAACGTTGTAGCTTCACCCGTTTGGTCAGAATCGACCCAAATGTGACGAAAATATAGCACTAAAAATCGAAAAAAATCGTAAAAGTACGATATTCATGAGAAATATTTCTTCGATTGTACCCAAAAATGTATCAAGTCTAAGTTCAGAGAAAACGAAGGTCCCCTCAAATTTTCATCAAGATCGCATGTGCCGTTTGCCCGGTAAAGAGCAAACAAACAGACAGAAAAAAACAAAACATTGGAGCTTAATTTTTTGGGGGTCAGTGAAATTGAAGTCTTAGCTTCGCTTGCTACGCTCGCTACGCTCATCCAATAATTGTGAGAGTAAGTAAGAGTTATGAGATACGATTTGTTGTTTACTGTACACTGACCAACATAATTTGATACACACCCAATTAATTCACGGTCACGTGTGATATACTTAAAACTACGAAAACGCTAAAAGTCCCGCCGCGTTGATGGATGAGCTTTTTAAAGTTTTTAGTTTGCGTGGGATATCTTTACTTTTGCAAGTGCTTTGTTTTGTTGCCTACGCATTGTAGGTGATTGTTGTCAAGTCTCTATTGATTCTTGTCAATTGGTATTATTTACCGTAAAAAACTTATATTAAAAGCTTTATTTCTATGGATTCTGGCTAACTTTTTCAACTTTTTCTTTCAAAAGGTACTACATCACTATAACCTTAATGTCCATGTATAATATAAACGTCGTAGCCCCACCCGTTTGGTCAGAATTAACCCAAATGGCACGAAAATATCGCACAAAAAATCAAAAAAATTATATTAAAAGCTTTATTTCTATAGATTCTGGCTAACTTTTTCAACTTTTTCTTTTAAAAGGTACTATATCACCATAACCTTAATGTCCATGTATAATATTAAAGTTGTAGCCCCACCCGTTTGGTCAAAATTGGCCCAAATGGCACGAAAATATCGCACAAAAAATCGAAAAAATCGTAAAAGTACGATATTCATGAGAAATATTTCTTCGATTGTACCCAAAAACGTAGCAAGTCTAAGTTCAGATATTTCGAAGGTCCTGTCAAATTTTCATCAAGATCGCATATGCCGTTTGCCCGGTAGAGAGCGAACAAACAGAAAAAAAACTAAACAAAACAAACAAACAAAAAAAAACACCCGAGTTAAATTTTTTGGGGTCAGTGAAATTGAAGTCTTCGCTTCACTCGCTTCGCTCGCTACGCTCATCCAAAAATACCACAACAATAATACCACACTCTGTAATTAAATAGGAGTACAACGTAAAAATATTAAATCAAAAGTAAAGACCCGGCGCCTCCACCAACGATGCTATTCTTATGGAGTTAAAAATTTTCTTTCTCTACCCGGCACCTCCACCAACCATGCTATTCTTATGGAGTTAAAATATTTCTTTCTCCACCCGGTATCTCCACCCAATTGCATATAACATTTGTTATTTTAATCATTTATTAATGACAGAATGCGATGGATTTAACTTCATTTAGGTAGAATTAAGGACTGCGATGTGCATTTAATTGGAAGAGCGAAGCGAAGACTTCAATTTAACTTTGCGTTTGTTTTTTTTTAATTGCGTTACCCCAAGAAAAATAGCTCGGGTGTTTTGTTTTTGCTAGTTTTTTTGTCTGTTTGTTCGCTCTCTACCGGGCAAACGGCATATGCGATCTTGATGAAAATTGGAGGGACCTTCGAAATCTCTGAACTTAGACCTGCCACGTTTTTGGGTATAATCGATTAAATATTTCTTATGATTATCGTACTTTTACGATTCTTTTCATTTTTTAATGAGATAATTTCGTGATATTTGGCAAACGGCTACTTCGATATTAATGAAACTTTATGGGAACGTTTAAAATCACTGAAATTACATATGTTGTGATTTTAGAGACAATTGAAAAAATATTTCATATAGAAATCGTACTTTTACGATTTTCTGCCCCGTTTTTTTTTATTATATTTTCGTGATATTTGGGCCGATTCTGACCGAACGGGAGGGGGTACAACGTTAATTTTTTACATTAAAATAAAGATCATGGTGATGTAGTGGCTCTTGAAAGAAAAAGTTGAAAAAGATATTCGAAATTCATAGATTTAAAGGTTTTAATATAAGAGTTTTACAGGTGTATAATTAACAAGTAATATCAAGTAACTATAGAAAAGGTAATGAGATTCCACTCAAAAACGTTATCATTGGACAGAAATATTCAAAAAAAAGCTCATCCATCAACGCGACTGGAAAAAGCGTTCGCGAAGCGGCCTAGTTCTGAAAATAATAATTGGATGAGCGAAGCAAAGTCTTCAATTATACTGACCCCTCAAAAAATTTAGCTCCGATGTTTTTTTTTTTTTCTGTCTGTTTGTTCGCACGCTACCGGCCAAACGGCTTATGCGATCTTGATGAAAATATGAAGGACCTTCGAAATCTTTTAACTTAAACCTGCCACGTTTTTGGGTACAATCGAAGAAATATTTCTCATGAATATCGTACTTTTACGATTTTTTTCGATTTTTAGTGCGATATTTTCGTGACATTTGGGTCGATTCTGACCAAACGGGTGGGGCTACAACGTTCATATTTCACACGGGCATTAGGTTATGGTGATGTAGTACCTTTTGAAAGAAAAAGTTGAAAAAGTTATCCAGAATACATAGAAATAAAGGTTTTAATATACTTTTTTGAGGAATATAATAACAATTAACAAGTACAATAGAAACTTAACAATCACCTACAATGCGTTAAAAAAGCACTTGAAGAAGAAAAGAGATTCCACTTAATCTAAAAACTTAAAAAAGCTCATCCATCAACGCGACGGGACTTAAGCGTTTTCCTAGTTAGTTCAAACGAATGTATTAACATACATTGCGATATAATTGCAATTGTTATACATTTTTAAGCCGATTTGATTATTACCTATAATGATGGACTTGCAATTTAAGTTTACAAAAAAACGTTTAATAAAAATTAATGCACTGAATGTGGTAGTATTAGGATAAAATTATTGACTAAGTAAAAGAATTAAAATTATATTTTTTTAATATGTATTAAAATAATTGTGAGAGTAAATAAGAGTACTGAGATACGATTTGTTGTTTACAGTACACTGACCTACATAATTTGAAACACACCCAATTAATTCACGGTCAGTGTGCTATACTTAAAAAAATACCACAACAATTATACAACACTCTGTAATTAAATAGGAGTACAACGTAAAAATATTAAATCAAAAGTAAAGACCCGGCGCCTCCACCAACAATGCTATTCTTATGGAGTTAAAAATTTTCTTTCTCTACCCGGCACCTCCACCAACAATGCTATTCTTATGGAGTTAAAAAATTTCTTTCTCTACCCGGCATCTCCACCCATTGCATATAACATTTGTTATTTTAATCATTTATTTATGAAAGAATGCGCTGGATTCAACTTCATTTAGGTAGAATTAAGGACTGCGATGTGCATTTAATTGGAAGAGCGAAGCAAAGACTTCAATTTAACTTTGTGTTTGTTTTTTTTTACTTGCGTTACTCCAAGAAAAATAGTTCGGGTGTTTTGTTTTTGCTAGTTTTTTTGTCTGTTTGTTCGCTTTCTACCGGTTTCACTCACGGGTTCACTTTCTTACTCGGTTCCTTCTACGTTCAACTTGATGCCCTCCTCACTGAAAACCTTGTCTTACATTTCAAAAATTAAAACTGAACTAAAATCTTATCTTCTTTCTGACACCTTTTGACAATGTTTTTCGATTTATTTATTCATTTTTCTAAGCTCTTTGTTCTTTTTCTGTAATTTTTTTTGGATTTCACAAATTAATTGAATATGTCATGCAACCATAGTATTTATACATTCATGTTTCTCATGTTTATTTTGGTTATATGTTCCGTTCTCTGTATTGTCACCATCTTAAATAATTTATAAATTGTCTTTACCCCACAGTTAAGCCTTTTTCAGGCTTTGTGGGTTTTTTTTTTTTTTTTTTGGCCAATTTATATTTTTGCTATGTTGTATGAGTCATGTATGTTCTATGTTCTATGACAATAAATAAATTTGTATTAAAAAAAACAAAAAAAAACGGCATATGCGATCTTGATGAAAATTGGAGGGGACCTTCGAAATCTCTGAACTTAGACCTGCTACGTTTTTGGGTATAATCGATCAAATATTTCTTATGATTATCCTACTTTTACAATTCTTTTCATTTTTAATGAGATATTTTCGTGATATTTGGCAAACGGCTACTCCGATATTGATAAAACTTTATAGGAACGTTTAATATCACTGAAATTATGTATGTTATGATTTGAGAGACATTTGAAAAAATATTTCTTATATAAATCGTACTTTTACGATTTTTTCGCCGGTTTTTAATACGATATTTTCGTGATATTTTGGGCCGATTCTGACCAAACGGGTGGGGCTACAACGTTCATATTTTACATTGACATAAATATTATGGTGATGTAGTGCCTTTTGAAAGAAAAAGTTGAAAAAGTTGGTCAAAATTCATAGAAATAAAGGTTTTAATATAAGCCTTTTACAGGTGTATAATGAACAAGTAATATCAAGTAACTATAGAAAAAGTAAGGAGATTCCTCATAAAAACGTAATCATTGGACATAAATATTCCAAAAAAAAAGCTCATCCATCAACGCGACTGGAAAAAGCGTTCGCGAAGCGGCCTAGTATGAGTTTTTTTAGGTTTATAATTGGATGAGCGAAGCGAAGACTTCAATTTCGTTGACACCTCAAAAATTTTGCTCCAATGTTTTTTGTTGTTTTTGTTTTGTTTGTTTGTTTGTATTTTTGTCTGTTTGTTCGCTTTTTACTAGGCAAACGGCATATCCGATCTTGATGAATATTGGAGGGGACTTTCGAAATCTCTGAACTTAGAGGTGTATTGTTTTTGGGTACAATCGAAAAAATATTTCTCAAGAATATCGTACTTTACGATTTTTTCGATTTTTAGTGCGATATTTTTGTGACATTTTGGCCGATTATGACCAAACGGGTAGGGCTACAACGTTCAAATTTTACATGGACATAAAGGTAATGGTGGTGTATTACATTTTGAAAGAAAAAGTTGAAAAAGTTAGCTAGAATTCATAGAATAAAGGTTTTAATATGAGGGTTTTTTTAGGTTTATAATAACAATTAACAAGTAACAATAGAAACTTTACAACAATCACCTACAATGCATTCAAAAAGCACTTGCAAAGGAAAAGTGTTCCCACGCAAACTAAAAACTTACAAAAAAGCTCATCCATCAACGCGGCGGGATATAAGCGTTTTCCTAGTTTAGGTCAATGGTCTGATGTTTTAATATACTTTCTCCCGCACTACAGAAGTCGTGTAACTATACACTGAATGGAATGAAAACGATTGCTCATGTAGTAGGTTCACACTTATAGGATGCTTGCTATCGGTTGCCATGGATTGGGGTTTGATCGGGTGGAATTGAATTTGTGTGGTTGTGTTTGTGTTTGTTAATGTAAGATTTCAAGTTTTATTGTTTTATTCGTTTGGTGTTCGTATAATATCTAGTGAGAGTGGAACTATAAAAATATAATAACTTTAAATTTGTGTAATATAATTGTTCATTTTGTGTTGTAGTAGAGATTTGTATTGAATTTATTGACGGTTGACTACTTTAAGATATTTTAACAGTTTTGTGTGGCGTGAACCGAAACTACTATACCAGTCAACCGGGGCTACTTTGGAATCCCGGGGTAACTTTGGATTATGACACATCAGCTGTTGTGTTGGCCAATAAAGATTGTATTTCTTGCGAAAACAACAACTTTTTTCAACGGTTGGTGAACAAGTTAATAAATATTTATATTATTATTTTAGCATGTATTCTTTATCATACACCCTATAAAAGATCTTTTTTTGGCCAACCTAATGTTTTTCTAATCATCCATATATAAAATCATCCAAAGTTGCCCCGTGCAATTCCATAAGCTAGAAATCTGCATTTTCATATGACAAGTCTAAAGTTGCTCCGATTCCTGGATCAACTTTGGATTGTTGAATTTATTTTAAAATCCAATCCAAAACTCTCATACCAATGTGTAATAATTGATTTATTTGGTGTTTTAAACGCGATTATTAGGGACTTTAAATGCAATTTTTATGTTGAAAAGAGTGAAAAATAGTCCAAAGTAGCCCCGATTGACGGTACTATAGCAATTAATTTAATAACTTATTATTTACACATTAAATGCATCAAAAATACGTTTAAATTTCATGACGACTCCTATGTATTCTATGTATAATATGTATATTCGATAAAATACAATTAAAAACAACGTCATTTTCGTTAGTGAGTACAATTTGTGTTGTTTTCTAAAAGCTACACGCAGTTTTCAACGAGTTACGTTATAAGCTTTGGTAAGGTGAGAGGGATATGATAAAGCCAGGGAGAGTGGACATGTTGTTAAGAGATAAAATGAAAAGCTCTGGTCAGCTCTCCTAATGTGATCCGCGCACGTTCATTCGCGGAAGACTTGATCCACGTCCCTCTTAAAACGCACAACTAGCACAATAAAATAGGCTATTTGCTCAGCTACTGCACAGTCCCTTGTCTTTACACAAGAGCTTAACAAACCTCCATTCCAAAACGCTGCAGGCCAAACAAAATCCCTTTCTGGTGTGCGGATTTAGACTTCACCGCTGAGTCAACATTAATTATTTTCCGTCCTTAATAAGAGCGTAGATTTCAAAATTTTGCTTAAGCTTGATATCGCACTAATTGGTGATATTCTAGCCGAGGAGGTTGAGGCGACCACCTGCGGGGTCGATGAGTGGTCGATGATTGGTCGCTCGCTGTAAGGCCAGGGCGGTGGAGCGAACAATTCAATACGCGACATGCGCGGACCACGGCAATTATTTAAAAGTCGCTATTTCGATTCCCAACAAAAATATTTTGATACGAACTTCCAAGAAAACATTAAGTTCCATAGATTGGAACTAGATTCAGATAACATCTTTGTATAATCAAACAATCGTGTTTTGGAGTGTAACACGAATTACAAGGCACGACATACTTTCTTGCAAAGTATGAGAATCCCACAAAGTCAATTCAAAACTTGAGTGTCGTACATTATTCCTAAAAAATTATTATAAGAAAAAAATATCGTACTTTTCTTACAAGTATATCATTATTCAAACAGCACAAAACATTAAGATAAAGAAACGTCAAGAATGTTAAAGTTACCTCATATAATAGGCATTGCCGAAACCTTGCTAAAAGTTGTCAAAACGAAAATAGTAATACATCGGTGGAAGATTCACAATACAGCCATTAAATTATTTGAATGCATAATGTGAAAGCAATGAGTATACAAAAATACACAATACCGAACCCTCTGCGTCGAATTCTGTAAGAACTTTATTAGAATTTAATATGAATGAAGTGGCTGTGAACCTACAACTATAAGAGTCAATTCAATCCCTTTATTAGAATGCTCAATAAAATAAGAAAATTGATGGGCCCAAGTCTTTTCTTTCAAGACTTTCATTCCCTTGGCTCGCATCTACTTTATGTTTTTAAAGCTCCCTAGAGGATGAAATTTATCAAGAGTAATTTATATTCAGAAAGTAATTAGCAGTAAGCTTTCTAGCGAATGTATAAGACAATAAATACGGTTCCCGTACTGGAAAAAAGAGATGATAATACACGAAGAATTCCAGACTTTTTAAACCATAACAATAGGGTATAGGTGTATTTAGATTAAATTCTGTAGCTACATAAGAAAGTTCGTCTATGTGAAACAGCCATCCAATCCAATCAGTGTTGAAGTTAGCGGACAGTTGAGGTAAGAATACGTGCAGAAATTGGTAAAGTTTTAAATTGAAAATCACATTTCCAATTATATCACTTGTATACAATAAAGGCGTATGGTGTAAATTACATTCAAAGCAATGTGTAAAATAAATGTACATCAAATCATTATTCAATATCTACACACTACAAATATTTGAATACCAGAAAAAAACAGCAACAAGCCGTATGTGCCATGAAAAGTACTTAATTTTGATTATACATAACTTTGTATGTGTTAATATGTATTCATTTATTTGTGCGCTGTTTCTATTTAATATCATGTCTGGAGCTGTGCATGCAGACATGCATACCAAAGAAGTTATCAACATTCTATTATTGTCTTGTATTGATGATTTGGCTGAATAACCCACTATTGTGTGTGACCTAAAGTAAATGCAAAGCAGCAGTGTCTCACTTATTCCAGGACTTCCTTCGGGAATTTATTACATCCGTTTCGATAATAAAAGACAGTATAATTAATTCGCAAGACTGCGGCCATTATTTGTTCTAACTATTTATGTAGGGCCTAACAACTTAATTAATGAATAGTTTCATTTTCTGTGTTCATTATGATAGCTGGATCCAAATGTCATCCAGGCTACAGCATTGGTTGGTCAGAAGAAAATAAATTACTTTTCTCTCTCTGCAACGCTATGTATGTAAGTATTTCGATTTTAAATATAATTGTAATTGTGACTTATCATTCAACTAGGCAATCAGAAAATGAATTACAAGGCGTCAACTTTCGTCGTCTCACACCAGAGAACCATCTACCTATTCCATCCAGTGCTAATTCTAATATGCAGTTTTAAATTCGCAGGATGCATTAAAGAAGGGAAACTAGAGAAGAAAAATTATTTTAAGTTGCGTTTTAAATAACAGAATCTTGTTTTCTGGAGTTTCGTAAATAGTGAGCATAGAATGTAGAAGGCGACAATATAGGTGAAATAGAAATCGAAGTATAAATGATATAAGATTTACTTGAATAAAGCATCATCAATGAGCAATAGGTGTTTCAAAAATACTGGCTAGATTTAAAAGCAATTGAGTAGCATTATAAGTTAATTATTATTAGTTTCGCAAGGATTAAATATTTAGTTTTAGGATCATGACAGCAACAAGGAGAGCAATCAAATCTATGAATGCGCTTATAATGTTGGCTACAAAAATATTTAAGAAACAGAAAATGTGCCAACGCGTTCATTTTATTATAGATTTTAAAGAAACTTTTGAAAACGTATATAGAAAAGAAGAAAGAAAATGCACATAAGAACAATTTATTATCTTAACTACAAAAGTGAACTGAATTGAATTGGTTTCAAGAACAGGGAAAAATAAGTGATTCGAAAAAAGTCAAGAAGAAATAAAAAGATAAGAGAAAAAATATTAAAATATGAATTGCACAAAAATTGATTTATTAGCCGCGCGCACCACAAACGAACATGCATAAGGTCCAGGGTTCGATTCCTACTATAGGCAGAAGTTTTTTAACTTAGGCTGGGAATGTGTAAACGGTGACTAGAAGCCGTCATAGCAACGAGGCACATTATAAATTCTAAGGTTGTTCCGAATTAGCCTTGTTGATTGTGATGCTGTCCGCGGGTGTAATTGAGTCCAGCTTGATTGCTCGGTGTTCATAACTTAAATATGTCCGTCTCTAGTTGGTCATTGTTCGTTCGTCGATGTTGCTGTCGCCTACAGGGTTGGCTTTGTCTGCTTTAAATTTAATGTCCCCCACTGGATATCAGTTATTTGTCTGAGTGAGTAAACTCTAAATACGAATTTATTTCTGTTATTTATTTTAATGTAGGGACTGGCTAATATTGATCAAACTGAAGTGTCTACCATCTTCAATACAGACCCTAAAAACGTAACATTCTGCATCTCGCGCAACTGAAGGATCTACTTCACTAAATGTCGATTCCATTGCTCCATCCACTCCACATAAGTACAGAATAAACTTCCTCGGGTGGGATGCAGAATACTTGCAAGAGCGCGTCCGTTATTATTCAAATATTAGCCGAGCCTTGGGTCCGCGGAGGCTACGGCTAGCTAGGCGGACCCCCGGAGCCGTAGCATGCACTCACTAGCGTCTACAATCGGCGTAATCGAATCGAAATCTTTTATTTGTCATACGTTATTGGAAACCTAATACCAGACTGCTCTGTTCGAGGAGGAAAGATCGTAAAACAATCTATCTTGATGAGGTTATCGTTTCGTGAATTGAAGAGAGGTAATAAGTCAGAGAGAGAGAGAGAGAGAGAGCAAGAGAGTTCCCGCTACCGGACTTTACTACGACTGACAGGCTAGGAATTATTAGCTCCATTATTGGAGTCGGGCTAGCTCAGCAAACAAGTAAATTGAGGGAAATAAAAACAACAATTTACTTTATTCCTTCCTGGCTTTCTCTAATGGTAAACAATGATTCTTATTAGATCATATTTGTTTCCAACCAATCGATGTTATTTTGCTAAACTTTCATTAAGGGCAAATGGTGATTTACAATGACAAATAGCGGGCATAACCTTGAGATAAGTGGGTTTACCAAGAAGTCAACACAATTTATAATCAGGACATAAGACCAAACTTTGATTTAGTACACGAAATTATGCATGGCTCGTTGGTTCAGTGTTAATTAGGATCCCAGCATCCAATGTAGCAGGTCCAGAGCTCGACTCCCGTTAAAGACAGAATATTTATAACTTCTGATATGAAGTTAAATCCATAAATTCTTTAGCAATCCTATCAATGAAACACAAAAAAGATAATTTTTTTCGATTAGTGTTTGTTGATTTTGTTCCGCGTCACTGCTAGACTATCGTGCCCAACTACTTTGGTCGGTGTTTCCAGTTTCAAATATCAATATCTGGTTGGAACCGTTCTTGTTTAGATGGCGACTAAAGGACTGGCTATTCAGCTTTTTATTGAAGTCCCTCACTGAAATTCAGTTATGTAAATGAGTAGGTACACTCTAATTGGATGAGCGAGCGAGCGTAGCGAGCGGAAGCGAAGACTTCAATTTCACTGCCCCCCCAAAAAATTTAGCTCGGGGTTTTTTTTTTTTTTTTTTTTTTTTTTTTTTTTTTGTTTTTCCGTCTGTTTGTTCGCTCGATTCCGGGCAAACGGCATACGCGATCTTGATGAAAATTTGACCGGACCTTCGTTTTCTCTGAACTTAGAGGTGTATTGTTTTTGGGTACAATCGAAGAAATATTTCTCATAAATATCGTACTTTTACGATTTTTTTTCGATTTTTTGTGCGATATTTTCGTGACATTTGGGCCGATTTTGACCAAACTGGTGGAGCTAAACGTTCATATTTCACATGGACATTAAGATTATGGTGATGTAGTACCTTTTGAAAGAAAAAGTTGAAAAAGTTAGCTAGAATCTATAGAAGTAAAGGTTTTAATATTAGTTTTTCAATTTTTAGTGCGATATTTTCGTCACATTTGGGCCGATTCTGACCAAACGGGTAGGGCTACAACGTTCAGATTTCACATGAACATTAAGGTTATGGTGATGTAGTACCTTTTGAAAGAAAAAGTTGAAAAAATTAGTCAGAATCTACAGAAATAAAGGTTTTAATATGAGTTTTTTGAAGTTTATAATACCAATTAACAAATAACAATAGAAACTTGACAACAATCACCTCCACAATGCATTCAAAAGCACTTGCAAAGGAAAAGTGCAAACAAACGCACAAAACGCAAAAAAAACGCTCATCCATCAACGCGGCGGGACTTTAGCGTTTTCCTAGTTTAATTACGAATCTTTTTTTTTTTTTTTAGAAAACAACACTAAATAAATAATAAATCTATTACTCAAAGTTGTTTGCCAGCGTAAGAAGCACACCTACACTTCAACATACAAGGGTGAGTATTGCTATAACACTGGTTTTGAGGAGAGCACAAGTGGATGGCTAGAAAAGCTCCTAGTAAGGCAAGTGAAAGATGGCGGTAAGCCAAGATGGAGTGTACGGCCGAGATTACAAGTAACCGCGGGTTCAATTCACACGGTTGTGTTGTTAAAACCAGCCCTTACGTTAACACGTTGATTATACAAGTAACTTCTCAACACCGGGTGTTCATGCTCCCTTGTCTACCTGTGTGAGGGTAGTTCCGGCAACTTGCTTCAAGTAATAGTTTACCATAGTGTTTTTATAGTGGACTAGTCTAATTAGTAGCGTCTGCTCAGATAGAGTGGATTAGTCTGATAGGTGGGTTGTAATTTGAAAGTTACTCTTCATTAACTAATCACTAACTAATAGTTAATGAAGAGTAACTAAATAACGTAATACTATTACCCTATGCTTAACGTCAACAAGCGCGAGAAGGGGAGTACCAGGGTGCAAAGCTACTTAAACAGCAGATCATCCTAAAAAAAAGTACAAAATATCAAGCATTAAAATGTCGTTGTTGGGTGACGAGTACAAGGAGAAAAACAAAAACAAAAATACATTATGTTCGAGTAATAAAATCTTGATTTTGGTGGAGGTGCCGGGTATGTGTCTATAGTTTGTGTGAAGCTAGTTCCAACCGCCACATGACTCTAAGGGTCTCCAAAACATTATGTATCATTCAGGGGCGGCTCGTGTATAGGTGCACAGGTGCACGCGCACCCCCAAATATCTGCGCGAACTAAATTCCAAATTTAAGGTTCGAAGCAAATCTCGTAATATTCCCAATAAATCGTTGGATTGTTTGCATGGATATTTTGGCCGGCCCAAAGCAAGGCATATTCGGCAGGAGTCATTCTTTAGTAGGTAAGTGACACTGCCACCGGAGGAGGGTGCTCTCCGAATGTGAGTTCATTTTTGTCATCGTTTTCTACGGTCGGCATGGCAGAACGAGCCCCGGGCCATCTTTAGAAATCACGTCTGAAAAAGCTTGCCCGATCGCGCAAGCGACTGGGTCAAAACCAGTTATTTCATTCAATGCCCTCGCAGGCGCAGCATTCATTCACCCCCACAACCCGCTCAGTAGCTAGTGAAAGTTGTTCGCGACAGGGTTGGTGAAGTGCAAGGTTAGTTTGGGTGAAGTGAGCAAACAGTGTTTAAATTGGACTTGGTTCTCGAAATGGGCGATTTCAATGAACTAGTAATTGACCGTTTTTCGAAACTAAAAAATCGAAGAATGGACTTCATTTTAAAATAAATATACGATGTGATGTTTGAGGCGCGTGTCGGAGGAGATGAAGGGACATTATTCGGGTATGTAATATTTTAATCAACCATATAATAATTAATTTTTGGATGGTTTTTCATAAGGTAACAGTTACACATAGGGGAGTTTTTCCTGACCAATAAATTCAAAAAATACTACTAATATACGTTTTCTGGGTACTTCAGACCATTAGTATCTGAAAAAATTTTCGCCTCCGGCGGCTGGGGCTGCGCCCCAGACCCCTTTGTTCCCGCAGAATAAGACTTCAAAAATATGTGCACCCCCACAATAATAACTCACGAGCCGCCCCTGGTATCATTACTGTTGAAGGTCAATGTCGACAGAAACGCGTGTCAATCTGATGGCGTGTTCAGATTTTACTTGAATTGTGACACACGCATGCACGCGGGGACGAACGGATGAACGGACAGAAACATGATGCTTGCAGGGTCGAGTCGCTCCAAAATATGTTAAGATAACATATTAACCTTTTCATAATTTCTACAAAACTCCTATTACAGGTCGACTTTTTTACAGAATTAACATGTTTAGTAATTCTTAATATTTCATGTAACGCTTCGGTTACTATTTTTGTCATAGAAATATTTAATGATGGAAAGTTATCTTTAAATGCAAGTAACTACGCGAGACTAGATGAAAGTGTGACTTCTCAACAGTTTCAATTTTATGTTAGGATCAAGCACAATTAGAAAATTGTGATGGTAGGCCTACTTCAACGCATATAAAAAGGTGGTCTCCATTTATGGCGTCAGTATCAGACTATATGGCGCGGAGCATCTTTACAACGAATAGGAACTCTCATAAAAAGATATGGTTGCCACTTGGCTCGGTTGGCCGGAACGTGTGGTGAGCGTTGATATGTGATTTATTACACCGCAGGCTCACAATATAAACACAGACCGGATAACTAATGGTCGCGACTTCGGGGGTGGTCTGGTCTGACGCACACGCACACGCACACGCACACGCACACCGATGTAGTTTGTACGTGCTAGAAACGAATTGTAGGCATATGAGTTGATTTCAAAAGGACTTTTTTATTAAATCTTTAAATAAAAATAAATAAAATAAATTGTATTTAGAGTCTACCCACTCAGTTATATAATTGATTTTCAGTGGGGGACAGTAAATCAAAGCGACTTAAGCCTACCATGTAGGCCCCGACGCAATCGACGAGTGAGCGATAACCAACCAAAGATCGATATTTTTAATAGGCAATATAGCAATCAGTGGTATGGACAGTGCGAACACCCGCGGATCAACGCCAGAATCAACAAGGCCTATTCAGAACAACTCTGAATTTATTATGTGCTTCGTTGCTAGGACGGCTCCAAAGTCACCGTTTACAAACTTCTAAGACACGAACTGATGGACTTAAGTCCAAATCAGAAGTTAAAAAACTTCTGACTTTGACGGGAATCGAACCCTGGACCTTCTGCATTGGAGATACGCTAACAATAAGACCAACGAGCCACAAAAAATGCCTGCTTTAAATTAAAGTCCCCACTGAAAATCAGTTATGTGACAGTAAGTAGACTCTAAATACGAATTTTGTATTGATATGTTGCTTAATTTACTTAAAATTGGTTATTTGGAAGAGAAGTATGCCCTCATACCGAAGATATCGAGCATTTTTCAACTTCAATTGTAGACTGGCACCTCCACCAAAATATGAATGTCTTGTCTAATTATGAGAAATTTAATTTAAATACTAATAAAGTATATTATTTTCAGAAGCTAATTGACCCGGATATATATTATTTGACGAGTGTATTAAAACTACTAACCGAGGTCTATATTTTTTAACACTTACTTGTGTGAATTTTCGGAGACGTCCGTCTCCATCGTCAGACACTGACACACTGGCAATCTCACTGTGTTTCCGGAGGCTTCCACCCATGTTGTTGTGCCCTAGTGACTTCTTCCCTGACTAGATTGCGCCATATGGGGCTGAATTCTTTTGTGGCCTGGCTAATTACATTTTCAATGCATGACATGACTGCAGCTTCTTTTCTCTTCCTAATGTCGGCATTCTCTTCTTTTAAGATTATTTCAACCCTCCCAATTGATGTTTTCCTTGCACACGTCGAAATGATCTTTTAATTTTGATGGCATCCTTGTGTTCCCTTCTATTGTTTTTTTATGTTCATCCTATGCGGATGTTTACTGGTCTTGATGTTTCCAAAATTCACACAAGTAAGTGTTAAAAAATATAGACCTCGGTTAGTAGTTTAATACACTCGTCAAATAATACTAATAAAGTACTTTGTATAAATACAATAACTCAAACAGATACTTATTAGTTGTGAATAATTGAAATGAAGAGCACCCAGATCTATCGAACACTCGCAGCGTTAAATTAACATCGTTCCTCTAATACATCTGAATACTGCGCGGCATTCACGGTTTTCATTGTTTAATAGTGCTGTGTATAAAAGGGAAATACAAATTAACAAAAGTGATAACTGGGAAAAACACGTTTCATTTTAAATGTTACTTTATTTCCGAACATGAACACGCGCAAAGGTAATCTACTTTAAATTTAAACTTAAAGCCATGACGTCTGTAGATGTCAAGGGATTACATTTAAAGACGAATTGTCTAGAAATTAACTTTAACTATTAAATGAATACATAATAAGCTTCATTTTTCTTATTGTCATAAAAAGTTACTTAAAGCGAGAATGAAAATAAACAGGCGATTAATCATTCTCAGTTTCTGCTAACCGAAACATTTCAGACATTGTCTTGCTCAGCTCCATCTAACTATCATTTAGGAAAATTGCATTCCGCATCGTTCGTTTTTTGTAAGATTTATTTACGAAGATAAACGACAAGAATGAAATACGTGCATGAAAAGTTCAATATCATGGTAGAGTCATTTTATTTATAGAAGGAAATATAGAATGAAACGTGCACACATTTTTTAACAAGTTCAATGTCGTGCTTTTCAATTGTTAAATATAATGCACCGCACTGTTATATTTATTAAGAGTAGAAAACATGTTTTACAAAATAATAAGATAATTGTTTGTAATTTAAATTCTGATATGAAACTTAAGCTGATCGGTTAATAAGAAAATTAGCTATCACTAGAGGTACGTGTAAAATAGCATTTTATGGTGTTTAATAGCATCTATTTTTTGGCTACTTTCAAAACCTTGTGTATTAACTTTTTTCATATTTTTAATTTGAAATTTGGTCATCAAGATTGAATAGCTGAATAAAAGCTTAATAAAAATGTGTATAAACAAATATAGATACAATGTAAATAAAATTAAATCGGAGTGGAAAAACCGCTTTGTAGCATCTGTTCACAAAACGCTATTTTCACGTGCCTCGTGCTATTACATAAAAATACATGCTGATGGCTTTTTAATATAAAGGTCATTCTACAAAATAATGAAGGTGGGACAACTTTAAGGAGCACGGGCAAACGATCGTCGAAGAAAATTCGAAAATTAAATAATTCATTCTCGTTTTTGGTGGAGGTGCCGGGTTTAAGATGCATAAAATACTAAACATTAGTGTTCGAGCATTAAAATGTTGTGATTGTTGGAGGTGCTGGGTATTTATATGTAAAGTTTGGATGACGCTAGCTTCACCCCTGACCCCCAGGGTCACCAAAAACATTATTATCATCCTTGTTCGGCAATGGCAAAACAATTAATGAACGTCAAACGTAGATCTTTTGCGGTTTTTATCTCTAGACGTGGCAAACGCACGTGTCATCATAACACATCCTACATAGTGAACCGTAGAGTAAGCGATTGTAGTAAATATTTGATAGGCCTAATGACCGTTTATCCCAGGACATAATGTCACTGCACCGGGAAGTCTTTACGACATATTACATTATACCGACCACGCTAAGTGCACCCTTCATCAATTATTATGCTGGGAGAATCGACTTGATCGTTACCGTTATTAATTAAATGACTCACCTTGGAGACATGCTAACACTGAAGATCTTGCGCTTCAACCTCCTCAACTAATACACTAAACTATATCCATTACTCCAGAGTATCTATGAGTATCTATCGTTGTTGGTAGCTTGTGTTGCTCTTCAGAATACATGATTTTATTGTAGAAATCATTTTGTCCGTTAAGTTATCCCACAATAAGGAAGTTAATAATAACATAGAAAAGTTAACACCCACAAGTAACTTATTTAAAATATACAGTGGAAATAATCAGTGATTAGTGTACGTTTCTAGCCTATTTCTATCAACAATTTAATAAAATTAGTTACACGTGGTCCAACCAAAATAAATCTGGTTGATCGAGGCTTGCAACCTCTGTGTTTAAAGTATCATTGATAAAAATCTTACGCATATTTCGTACATAACGTTCAAACGTTATTTTACACCAAGCACTGGTGCGGGAGTACGCATAATAGGGAGAAAACTTACTGTTATTGTTCCTAGCCTTCATTAATGGTGAGGGTGCCATCGTGACACACTCACAATAGACGTAGGGACAGAAAATGTGTCCATACAGTTAAAACAAGGGTACAACATAAGTATATCGGTTATTAAGATGATCTTAAATAATTAAAACAAAAGTTCACTCTTGTATATGTTTCTGATAAAGTAGAATTACGCACACACACTTGTGGGTGACCTACTCTTGATGGACACAGATAAATGCGATCCGGAGGGAGCGACTTTATCCTGGCGCAGTCCTTAGTATCAGCAATCAGTTAGATCATCAGGATGTAGGTAGCAAGCAACAAGAACCCTCGCCAAGACCGAGGGAGTCCCCAACAAAAGTCTAGTACTAATTGTTAACTTGTTCACGGACCGCACAACTTAACCAAACCTCAGCCAGTCTACCCACTTTACCCGCATAAAGGTGTTAGGTGGGGAGAGGCTAGGAATTGTTGAGACGTCGTAGGTGATGTGGGGGGGGGGGGGATACAAATAGTTTGCCACCAGGAGTTGCGACTGAGATACAGAGAGATGTAGCTCAAGAATAAAAATTGATTCAGGAGGTTGTCGATAGCAGTTACCATAAATCCTGACTGAAATTTTTGTTCTTCAGTCGTTAATACGAATGTAAGGGATCGAGTCCTCTTAAACAGTCTTTTGAAATCCTCTAGCTCAATAATACCAAGTAAGCATCTGAAGGGCATACAATTGCACTCTAGGCAAGCTTCCCAAGAGATTTTCAAAAATGTCTTGATTATTGCCGGTAAGTAAATATAGATATTTCTAGAATATTTCATAGTACATGTTGAAAGATTTATTTCCCATTCATAATCCCAACATAACACTGTTGCAAGAAATAAACGACATAAAATGATAAACACAGAACACACATAAGTTATTACCGTATTCGTGATAACCACCAAAAACCTCGAAGGGCAAATTACAAAACTAAAGATAATTTTAATAATGATTACAAAATAGAATAACTAAGTTTCAGGAGAATAATCATAAAAATCCTCAGCATTGGAAATCTCTTTGTGTGTCTAGAGAAAACAACTTCTCAAACGAAACATCAAATCTCTGGGCTTCTGCACGGTCTTCTATTATATAGGCATAAAAGACTTCGGTGGAGTATCGCAACATCAATAAACTACCGTGCTTTGAATCACTTGAATGGACCGGCATGCATATATGGAGAAACTCGACTGAAGCGATGGATGTTTTCTTGGGAAAAACTGGGCGATGGATATAACTTGTGGCACGAAATAAAATAAAGATTCCAATACAAAAGCATTTCAGAAAACTCAAACACGATTTTTAGATAAACATTATGGATTCTTTTTATTCTTTCATGGGTAAATATAACTATAATAGATAACAGCTTAAATACTATATCAAGACCAAACTGTCTAGTATATTTTGTACATCATCACGATCCTTCAAAAACAACATGCTAGAAATAGTAATTGCAATTCAGCTGATAACATTTAGTATTGCTAACCTCTGTAGAAGTGTTGGACAATATTGTTTGATTTGAAACAAAAGTTCGTTAGGTAATATCTTCCACGACGTTCAATATAGCCTAGGTTGTTGACCAAGATTTGAAGGATAGGGATCCTAACCACAAGTTGACAATATCGGGGTAGCAAAATACAGCCCTCTAGTTTCAAATAGAGGAGCCAGGCAGTCTTCCCACCATACATGAACTCCCCAGAAAGCCACCCTTTGTTGGAGAATTACTAGCTAACATGGACAAAGAGACCGAGTGAACCAAACTAGATATAATAAATGAATTGTTATGTTGTTATAGCTTTCCTCTTATCTACACTCCAACTTTCCGAAATGTCTTCTGGGATTTGGTTGTTTAAATGTTTATTGTTATTTAATGTTACTTGAATGGAACTGAAGTCATTTTAGTACTCCCGACAAAACAGTTATTACTTATAACACTGTACGCAAAGCTGGCACATTTTAGTTAATTGTTAAATAAAGGAAAGGTTTATTAAATCATAATTAAAAGAAAATATGTTTTACAAAGACTTTATTAAAGTTTAGTGGTTAAATTAAAGACGGGCCAAGAACACGAAACAACTGCTTTTGGAATACACCGAAGCTTCTCATCAACCGTAATTTAATTATAGGGCGTCGTTCCGTGACGTCTCTAAAAATAGGTTAAGAACCATGAAATTTACAAAACGTCTAGGGAACAATCTGCCTCTGGTTGCCATTAAATGTTATCACAGAAGATGGGTCTGTACGTCCCATATAATCCAAAGCGAAGCCTCGAAGAGTCTTGACACATTGAAACATCACACCACTTAAAAAGTGTAATGGAGCCAGATTGGAGTCGTCTTGAATGCAGACTAGCAGGCTAGTAGACTCGCAATCAGGGCTCGTGCACACCAATCACTTGCCAGTTTCGAACTAACTTGAATCTCGCGTGCCCAGTCACGTTCACGTGTTGACTATGAATCAACTCCAAGATCATTTTGTCGTGGCGATATTTGCTAGATTATATCTCGTGATACGATAAGCCGCTGTTAAATGGTAAACAAAAGTTTGTGTAGACTGACCGTAATGAAATAACGATGTAAAAGTAAAAAATAAGAAAGGCCAAGAATGATTCGGTGCCCTGATGAGGCTCGTAGCGTCATGCATCGATCTCGTCCTTGTCGGATAATGAGGGTGTATCCCACCAAGGTGACGTCACCCTGAGATTCCGGGTCGAAATACATCTAAGAGATTCTAGCGAGAGATGTCACCAGCAGAAAGCTACTTGGAGGGGGTGAAGGGGGGCAGGCAAAGTAAACGAGCAATTACCTTCACTTCCTCTGCTCATTCCATCCCCACAAATACACGTGTAAAGTCCTCATTTTATTTTTTATTTTTTTATCGTGGGAAACCTGTTATAGGGTGCAATTAGCCCCTCTTCAGGTGAACTAGGTATGTGCGGATAGGAAATTGTGAAAGGATGTCCGAGGGCTATTTAAGAGGACTCAATCCCTTGCATTCGCCTTAACGACTGAGGAAAACCTCGGAAAAAACTTCAGTCAGGATTGCCGGTCTCGACGGGATTCGAACCCGGGACCTCCCGAATCAGAGTCGAGCGCTTAGCGCCCGAGCCAACACTGTCGGTAGTCCTCATTTATAGTCTTCTTTCCTTACGTACTCATTGGTATAAGAAATCAGCAATAGCAACTGGTGCTGGATATTATGTCACAAAATAGTAAAATTATTATAAGATAGAGATAAACATACGCTAAGTGCAAACCTAATCCGAGTCTCGAATCCGTATTTCTTGGTTCCATAAGGCTACGACCTCCGTCCAACAGTATGAGCCGAGTTATATTCTGACGTGGGCGTTCAGTATTCTTGTCACACCTACACAAAGTCGAGTATTGAATGGACTTTATTTTTAACGCTATTATATCGCCCGCTGACCAATATCTTGAATGTCCAAGAAATGAAAAATAGCTGAATAAAATAATAAGAGCAAAACATTTTTTTGTAGTGGGCCATTACCTCACGGTCTATTATTATGTTACATTTTTTTTTAGCTATAACGGACACAAGAAGCAAAGTGCAAATTACAATAGACTTGAAAAGTATAAGGGGTTCATAGTTGTATTAAATATCTTCCGTAACCACCGATGAATGGAGAAATCAAGCCTGATATTAAATTGAATAATTATAATAATATAATAATAATAATAATAATAATAACAATAATAATAATAATAATAATAATAATAATAATAATAATAATAATAATAATAATAATAATAATAATAATAATAATAAATAATGTCATGAAAGTCAACAGTCACAACAAATAGCAGTTTAGTAAAGGTTTGTTCTGTGGTCCCGGTAGCTTAATTGGTAAAGCTATGGCACGTTAAGCCGGAGGTTCTGGGTTCGAACCCCAGTCGGGGCAAACTTTATCGACAACTGCTATGAATCAATAAGGTTTACTTTGTTTAAATTTTGAAAGTATTGGTATAAATGTTATCCATTGTATATCCTTAAAAACAGATGGTTAGTTTCACCGTTTTTATTTTTATTTTTTAAACCTTTGAACGATGTGTGTTTGGTAACCTTTTTCTAATCATTTCACATTCACTGTAAAAAAATCTTATACTAATTAAAGTATAATTTATTATTACAAAGTCTCGTGATCCAAAAATTGACCAATTATTGACCATTGACCATCAATAAATAATAATAATTGGTTGATCCTTGATATTTATACCGTCAATTATGTCATCATATCTATATGTGCTCATTTATGTGAACCTCCTCTCCTGCACATTTAATAGTTTTTATTCAGAGAAATAAATAATAATAAAATAAATGTACGACTTTCGTTGTTTATGGGATGCAACTTCTAGAAATTGTATTGTCTGCTGCCAAGCTAACAATTAAAACATTGCAAACATGAATTTATACTTGCTGTTAATATACAAACGTGTGCTTTTAAGCCAAATATTGCAGTCTGTAGTATTTTGAGACTTATGACCATCAAACGTTGAAGCAATATACCTTGAAATCACGGCAGAAATATCAAATTTTATCTCAAGTATAACCGTTCTGTTTTATATGTTATAACTCATATTTTCTGGGGGAAACACAACAATCAACAAAACAAGTACAGAAGCAATCCCGTCTGAGGGACCTTATCAAATTAATGTGTATATTAAATTAACAAAATACCATTACCCCCAAAAGTAGGTCAACAACATAAGCGATGTGGAACAATTTTCTGGTCGTCCGCAATAAGCTTAAAACTACCACGTTGGTGTCTCTGTCAGATAATAGTTCACTTATTGACAATGTGCATCCGCATCGCAGTTAGCTTCTTGTTTGATAACAACTTAACCGTAGAGAAATAATACTCGTCATCATCTTAATCCTTTCTTATTTTATAACTCAAACTCGGTGACTTCTGATAGTCTAGTTCTTTGTATTTGTCTATTTATTCTTATTCTCTCCACCCTCGAGTATTTCTGATGGAACAATATAAATCGCCATGAAGTACCGAGCTCAGTTAATCATTGCCTCATATAACTGATGACCTAATAAAAGCGCAAAGCTGAGATTGACGATGGAGGATATCGAGCCCGTGATCTCCACGGACTAACTTATATGTGCTGAGCCACCTCAATTGGTCGTTGTCCTACATTCCAACAAACCGTGTGAAAAATATCAAGTTATTAGAACAATGACGTAAAACTGGCTCGAGTTCATTATTTTGAGAACGGACAACAATCGTTAAAATTGACTCAAAATAAACCCGATATTCTTCTTTTTATTGACTATTAACGTCTTACAGATAAGATTAATTGTATCGGAAACTCTATGCAAAATTGACCAAAAAAAGATTAGTACTATTCTAACGGAATTTTTCGAATAATAATACTTTCTGACAACATATTAATAGCACCGCTATTTCATTTCCCCTAAGAGTACCGTCAACGTTTGCAGGGGCTTCAGTAAGTTTCAACAAGGCCTTCGTTATAGTTTATCAGGCCTCACACTAGAAATGATCAAACAAGGCGGTGGTGTTGTATTTTAAGTACAGGCGGACGGACGGACAGACGAATAGAAAAGTTATATTATACCGCCCCCCGCCCTAAAAAGTGTCAAGTAGTCAATTATTGTTCGTGTTTACACCGCTTTATAGAAAAATTCAAAATGACTGAACTGGTTTATTATATTAGTATGTATATTTGCGTTACATTTATTTTCGTCAAATTGATAAATTAAATTTATTGATAGTACGGTATTGAATGTATAAATTAGAAATTTCCGGTTCGATGTACTGTGTAGGGCCTGAATTAAGCGATTATTCATGGAGCAAATAGAGACGGCTCCAGTTAGTACAGAGTTGAAGTACCCTCTTAGCCTTCCTAGTTGACGAACTTCGCGCGGGAAGAGGTAAGTCTCTCCGCAACATGTAATAACGTCTGCCTGTGCTTGTGCGTGCTAAAGTGCTTGTCTCGTTAATCTGCTTAATACCGGGTTATTATAGTATTTGTATCACACGCGCAATGCTCAGATACGCCACCAAGATAACGTGGGTTCGTCACGAAATAGTATAATAAATCAAAACTTCACTCATTTATTTCTCTGCAATGGTAATAACTAATAACTAATATACAAGTGGCTGTTGTACAGCGCCGAATGGAACAACTTTGAATCGCTAGTGTGTATGCATGTACTTTAAGACGAAAGGTAGGGAAACAAGGAACGCCCAAAGCTCAAGGGGTACATTTATTTCGTGTTGTTGCCAATGTAATACACGCGAGCGAATTGACTTTTTCATCGCTGTAAATTTTCAAACGATATGTTCAAATCAATACAAGAGTGACATTAGCAGTGTTAATTTTTTAGATTCAAATAAATTACTAATTATTCAATAACTTGTGTCAGAATAGACAGAAAAGTAATTTGGAATGGATTCCTAGAAAATGCAACATAAAAAGGGCTTCAACATTTTCAACAATAAACGCAATCATTTTTAATAGACTATCGAGAAATGGGGGCGAATCCACTTAATCAACGTATCGTCGACGAGAATACAAAAATAATTTGTTTTGTTGGTGGCGGTGCCGAGTGTGAAGAGGGATAAATAAAATAAGTTCCTATTTGGTGGAGGTGCCGGGTATTCTATATATCAACTTCGGTTGACGTTATAGCCCCACTCTCTCACCACTAGCGACACCTATTTCTTCTGCATCATCCATATTGAAGGACAATGTCAACAACAACGCGTGTTAATAGCTGAGGCCGTGTTCTGTTTCTATTGTGGACGAAACACTCTCACAGACGGACGGACAGACAGAAGATGCTTATTTGGGAACTCTTGAATGGATGTTTTGATCAACATACATTTTTCTCTTGTCACAATAAAAAGTATGAAACATTTTTCAATTCAAATCAACGTCACGGTAATTCAGTTTCCAGTAAAATGGGTTGCCTGTATGACTTTGATTGAAAAGCATTACGGCAATAATGCATTTTGAAAATCAATATACAATTTAAACCAAACACATGTAGAGTTAATTTATTTCGCAAAATGAATCATTTTTATCAATATAGGCTTTTTAACTACATGCCTATGGGACAACACGTGTGTATACCGAGGAAAGATAATCTGATATTGTTGAAATAACTTTATAATTTGACGCGAACCTTGCGCAACATGTTATTGCCGATGGGGAAGACGTATCAAATTTCTAATCCAAGAACCATGTGATTATGACCTTTAAAGTTATAGCCTTGACGATACAAAACACGTTGCCTTTGTTTTGTGTAAGAGAAGCATAATATAGTAGCTCTTATAAAATTATATTTGTTACCCTTAAAGGTATTTTACAATACATATTGTGCATGCGATGTTTCACACAAGCACGGGTACGGGATTGCCCAAAAAAACAGAGAATGACTATTCATTTAACAGTTAGTCGAAAATAAAATAATTCACCGTCATATATATATAATCATATTGGTGTCACCAGAGTCGATAAAGAAGTTTCCCCTTTGGGGAGGTCCCCTATCTCCCAAGTCAAAACGGAATCTAACGTCCTGCGCGCTGAGAGCGGCTCCAATGTGAAACTAATAAAAGCACTGCACGCTAAATACGGTCAGTAGATTATCGATGTGCAGTGACGCTGAAATCAACAAACAACAGACGAAACGTCAAACTTCAATTTAATTTCAATCATATAAGCCCTGGGCCCTAGTCTTTTAAAACGATTTACTTTTGATTTATTTTTGTACTATAAAGTGTTGCGCAGGCGTCACTGACATTTTCGTGCGAAATAATTTGAGATATGCCTTGTTCAAGCCTAACGGACGTAAGTGTAGCCTAGGCCCAAGGCCACAATACAGTTTTCAGACGTAAGTACGCCCTAGGCACTCAAATCGAAATCTTGAACAATACCTATTGTCGGCCTAGCTCCTAAGCTTAGGTCTACTCCATCAGAAATATCCTCATTAATAAAAAGAGTTTGCTTTATGCCAAAACATTCGCCAACATTCGATCGTATTTAATATTTTGACGTTTCCGCCATTTGTCGTCATCGACTGTTAACTACTAGTAGAAAAGTGACGTACTTTTATTGAAGTAGTTCCATCAATCGTCACACAGAGTCGCGCGGAACGTTAGATTCCCAACGCCAAAAACCGACTTTTTATTTAACCCAGGGCGGTATAGGGAGTTGGAGGACCTCCCCAACGGGGAAACTTCTTTATCGACTCTGGTGTCACTGTCAGCCGAGTTAGCTTGCCAGTAAATATCTTTGTTGTTTGTTCTCGCATTCAGTCATGATACCGGTGTCGAAGTGCCGGGTCATGGATTTACCTGGGGGGCTAGCCACCACCTCTTTACTTCCAGAGTCACCAAAAGTTTTCTGCACTTCCTAGTTGCATGTCAATAACAACAACAAACACAATTGTCTATCGGACGTCGTGTTCAGTTTTTATCGTGAGACGAGAAACAAGTACAGAGAGACGAACAGACGGAGAGAAAAGTTATACTTATATGGAAGCTTCGCCCACTAATTGAGCGAGCGTAGCGAGCGTCTCCACTTGACTCTTATGGCTCGAATGTCTGTTTTTTTTCTGTTACTGCTTTGGTACAGGTCGCACCGTTTCTCTGATCGACCTGAAATTTTGCACACATGTACATACCACCTAGGCGGGTTGCTGTATAGTTTTTGAACAAAATCCGATCATTGGTTATAAAAATAAATAAATAAATAAATAAATAAATAAATAAAAATGTTTCGATCATTATGAAATTTTGCAGGGTCAATAAGTACAACATTCTCTCCTATTTTACAAATTTTCAGCTAAATCGGTCAAGACCTTAAAGACTTATTGGTATGTAACATTATGGGAATGTCGTACTCTGGTCGTGTTGCACGTACCGGTGCTCGCTCAACAACGCGACGGGACTTTAGCATTTTCCTAGTAATATACAACGGATACACTGGTGTTTACAGACGCTGATTGGGACTGGTGAACGCCCCCACCCCCCACCCCCCGCTCCTTTAACAACGCCACTGTTTCAACATGGAGAACTGTTTCCATCAGCTCTGCTAGATGCATTCGTGTTTCTGCCAATATAATTACTACAACGAGGTCTTGGCGACATTTCATTTCCTTAGACAAAGCTTGGATTGCGGCTAAATTGAATAACCCACCAGTCGAGAAACTGCTAGGCTATAAATAACCCAATCGAAGGGGAGAAACCAGTGTATATACAGTGGTTCTAATGAACAGTGACGAATTAGGCCTAGCCATGTTCGCTAACTAAATTCAAAGCTTAAACGCGTATAAATTCTCCTTTAATAACACACGCAATTTGAAAGTCGGATGATTTTAGTTGTATTTATATTTGAAAATGTTTAATTGTACATTTAACATGGTTAATATTTTATTTTTTACGAAAGCGTGATACATCTAAAACTATTCAGTTCCCTTTTCAAACAACATTAATATAATAATAACAAAACAATTGTTATTGTACAAATACTTCTGGACCACTTGAATTGGTGTAAACTCAAATTGAGTATAGGCCCACACGGCCATTGTGGAGGCTCTAGCGCACAGCTGATTTGACAGAATATAAAGAGAAACATGTAAATGACAATAAAATGACATTCGTCAATTAGTTATAAGTTTTCGTGGCCGGCAACAAAGACAAAACCCACATAAACAACAAACGCAGCGTTTCCGTATCTCTGGAATTATTTGGTGCTTTTGAAGTTGTCTATGCAGGGAGACATAATATTAATGTAAATAGAATAAAATAAATTGTCGCCGGAGGTTGGCGTTAGGAGTAGTAGGGTTTAGGAATAAAGGTTGTTGTTCAGGAAGAAAGCCGCACTCACCTTACAGTCACTTGTTGGGCACGGCACAGTATACAGCTCGGCAAATCAGGTTCCGACGTCTTGACTATTCCACTATTATAATATATTACTAGTAAACACACGATGTGGTCTTCACCCCACTGTAGCTCGGCAGTGAATGGGACGCCTGCCTAGGGCGAATGATGCGAACTTGAACTAAGTCACATGATAATGAATGACGTAGTTGTAGGACTGGTTTGTACAGTTTATTTACAGTGCGGCGTAAGGATAGGAAGGGAGGGGAAATGGGTTCAAATTCTAATCGTAAACAGAAGTTGTTGTGTGTTTTGTATACATCATTATTTGACGCTTACCGTACCGAAATAATACGTTTTGTTAACAACGCTTTTCTCAAGAAAGTCGCACTTTCTTCAAGAAAGTCCGTGGGTAACTTCCGTCGCATCAGACCCCGAGTGCGACACGCCACGCGTACGTCACTTTTAAACTTAGACGTGCAGGTAATTTGACGTAGATTTGCTTAGGTTGACGTCATTTTGAAGTTAGTTCGCTAACATTCAACGTGGTTTGAATTGAATGTGAAAGAAAGTGGAAATTGAATATTCAAAGCGGCGCGAGAAAAGTTACTATATAAGCAAGTCAAACAAAACCGTTGCAAAGAAGGTCAATGGTAAGCCAAATTAACCAATGTCTCCGGATGCAGCAATTTTCTGATAAACAAAAATACACAAATCATACAAACACAATTAATAAAAGAACTCGACAAAAAAACAGGGGAGGTTTTATGTAAGATTTTCTTGGCTTAGATTCACGTAAACTCGCCGCAATATTTGAAATTAAATACATTGGGGTTTACATTTTTGTATTATCTTTTATGAATGCTTACTCATTTTCAATCCAGAAAATTAATTAAACAGCGTTAAGATTATATTTGTTATCTGGTTTCAATTTTTTTTCCAGGCACTCTCTTTAATTGTTTGCCACCTCTGCCCTCTTTATCATTTACACCAACCAGCGAGACTTGTACCCCTTACTTTAACAATGAAGTGCTTGAAGCAATCAACACCTCATGCCTTGCTTATCCTCGCAAGGCTCGATACCAGGCTAGCATTCGCGAAACTACTATATTGTCTCCCCTAACAGATGAATTGCTACTGATGTCTCGAAACGTACATGGGGCAAACAGTGTGCTAAGCGTAAATCAGGAATGGCAGATAGAATAATGTGATCTCTCAGAGAGAATTATGTATTTCCTCATCCACTTCCTCCTCTCTGTTGGTTTCTGGTTATTAGTTAGCCATGGAACTAGCTCGCTATTGTTCGTGTCAGGCGACAAATTAGAACGACAGCCTCGGAGACCCAAGACACGCAATAAGATCTCCGATGCGTGAATAGGGGGTGCGTATTAGCTTCTTGTGCATGTGGAAGATAGAAACAACATGGCTGACGATGAACATGTTTCGTGCATGCTTCATCACAGTATCTATTCAGTTTATACAATAAATATTCGTAGTTTCCATCACTATGTTATTTTTCATGAACAGAGACACATATCATGATCGATAAAATAATATGTATTATGATTCTGAATAAACGGCCTATATTGTAGGCCTACACCTGCGTGAAATAACGAGAAGGCAAATACAATTAATTATGATTATTCAATTATTAGTAATTTCTTTGAAACGGTGTAGCCCTAATTAATATTATGTTGTATTATATTTCGGGAGAATTGATATATTCCCATACCATAAGTTTACATCACTTAATGCCAATAAGGGTACGTTAAGTAAAAACAGTCTTTTACAAAATATTATGTGAAAGTAGAAATTTAATCAAGATACAAATAACTATATTATTTTTAAATTTAACGGATTTTTTTAACTACCTATTCTGCAAATTATATGTATTACTTTCAATTAGACCAAAAAGTATTTCATGCACAGAAATCTTGTTTTCCCACTAGATGAATCACAATATAAATCAATAAATTAGGGAGCGGAGCTCTGTTATACCATTGAGTATATAACGGTTCCATACTCAAAGGTTATACGCGTCTGTTTCCTGTCTGTCCGCCCGTCTTCGCGCGAGTCACAGCTCAAGATAAGAACCAACCAAGAGGTCCGACAGACACGAGGTTTTATGTTGGCATTGTTCTTCAACAAGGCTGACACATAATGTTTGGTTACAATGTGGGAAAGGGGGTGACCTCCCAGAAAGTTTTCGAACTCATGACCCGGCACCTCCACCACCAACAGTCAGATCTGAGGGTGATTCTCGAAGTCTCCAGTTAGAAGTGATAATAATAACGCCAACACGTTAAACATGCGACGGCTTTAAACATAAATTTAACGCAGCTTTTATAGAGAATCGCCCTGCAGGAGATCAGGTAACGAACATCTTTTAATGGTGAGCTAACCTATAGCACCGCCTAGCAAAAAAGTCAACGCAAAACGAAATATTTTTGTTTTGTTTTCTTCTTTGAAGATATCTAGATGAAAATGCTTCGCTCCCTCTAGGTACGTCCTTATACGTGCTTGGAAAATGATAGTTGCACCTCTTTTCGCAACTCGATTCAATTTCAACGAACAAGCATGAACAAAGAAAATTTTATGTTAGTTAGTTCGATATAAAAGACTATAAAGTGTGTCCAGTGGTGAAGTGAAGGGACAATGTATTTCATGGTTCATCATAGTTAGTGGTGGGGGGAAGTGTAGTACGAGGCAGGGGACAAGGGGGGAGGGGGAGGCTTTAAAACAATCTAGCAATTAGAAAAGGGCTTGAATCAGTGAGGCATTAACTTGGAGACCAACTAACTTAGGGTTATAGCCCAACACCATGTTAAACTCACCTACGCAATTGTTTGTACAAGCCAAGGCTGGAGCTGCCATGTTATAACGTTGTTTGGATTCAACCCAATATCCCTATGTACACATACTAACTTGTGAGCACTACCGGCGATCCCAACAACTTTACTCAAACTGGATTTAGATTGAGAAACAACATTTCGATTAACGTCCGTTTATACTACGGACTACAAACAAGGCAAATAAATACAACATACAGGATCAGACTGTAGCAAATCAACAATAGATTCTAGTGCATGTGATTGGCAACGGTGCTCTTGAGGGCCCAAGCTGGAGTTAAGCTAATTCAAAACTAAAATGAAGCTGATTGTTTAGAGTCAACATAAAATAAATACATAAATAAACCAACATAAATAAAATAACATTTTTTATTTATCGGGTTGTTTCGTAGTGGCGGTAGTGATATCTTTCTGTCGACGTTTCGAAGACCATGTTGTATTCTTCTTCAGGACAAATATGATACATCATATATGATACATATATGATACACAAATATGATACATCATATTTGTCCTGAAGAAGAAGACAAGATGGTCTTCGAAAGGTCGACAGAAAGATATCACTACCGCCGCTACGAAACAACCCGATAAATAAAAAAAAATGTCATCAACGGGTAGCGAGACATTTAAAAGTTTTATAAATAAATTAGTTTTTAAGAGTCTACCCACTCAGTCACATAACTGATTGTCATGTCAAGTGCACATACGCCTATATTTAAATCACGTATTATTTTATGTTTCAATGTGTGTATATGTATGAAGAGTCGATTTTCATACCTTACTATTTTCGCCTAATTGAGGACTCGTGCCCTTTCTTGAACAACTGATTCAATTATTATCTGTACCTATAAATACTATTACTAAATGCTTTCGCCAGTTTTGTTTGGGTTTCTTTCATTGTATTTTAAATGTATGACGATATTCATATATGAACATTCTACCTGTCAACGGAAGTAAAAAAAAAAGAAAGGACACGTCATAAAATTCACACATACAATAAACGCAATTTGAATGTCGAACAAGTTTATACCTCGTTAACTTGATTAGTGATTTGTGACAAGAAAGTTTGAAGTCGGTTAGTCATTGTCGTCACTTGAACCAACTAGTAAATTGTTGACAATTGTCTATGAGAAGCCTGAGGGATGCGTGTAAGTACCAATTAATAATTATATGTACGAAAAAGGACCTCCGGGCATGTAATCTAGAAAAATGCCGTTCTTACATTTACTTAAACAATGCATAATGATATGCATTGTTATAGTCAATATTATAAAAAGTCGATTTGGTCGGTTTGTCTTATTTTAGTATTTTGTAAAAGTAGTTATGTGTTTAATATGAACATACATATTACTTTCTATATAATGCATTTTGCTTTCTAGAATTTATTTATAATCCTTCAAATGCCTATACTTCACACTTGTGGGGCGTTGATTTCTGCCACTGTCACTCGGTGATAACATATTATCATTAAGGGGAGTGCACCAAGTATTGCTATTCACGAGCCCCTCGTCCTATGTAAGAGGAACTGTGAGGTCCGGCTACTCGGGAAGCGCAATTATTATGGTATTTTAGTAATATCTGGCACTCGGGTCAAAGGTTTATTTACTTAGGAGTCCGAATGACCGTCGGCTCTTTGTATTTTGCTCCCTATAGTTTAGTTTCCACCGTATGAACTGCCAGGTTACAGCAGCTACTCTGTCGACCTGCCAGGTCAATCCTGGGAGGTCAGTCAGGAGCCGAGAACAAAGACCTGCAACGTTTCACGGACTTATGCTTGAATACGTGTGCCTAGACCAACTGTGCTTAGGTCATTATCCAATTATATTTCACATAACTTATTATAAAATAACAAATACATAATACTATCAATGCAAATACTTGTACGTAGAATTCATTTTTTCTTTGAGTATATCTAACGATATCAAAGCCTTATAAAATAACAAATTCATAATACTATGAAATCAAATATTTGTACGTACAATTCACTATCTATTGGAGTATAATTTTATTTTAAAAATAAATTGCCCAACCAATGAGATATTATTTGTTAATCCATGCATTTCAACCAATTTGAACCCACTCGTTTTCTTCTCTTGTTTGTATGTTTGTACTTTTTTAATTTCTGAATTGTAGTAAATAATAACAATTACACCTACGGGAGTGTTTCCCGACTAACCAAATTGAGAAATATTCAATTTAGTTTAGTTTAACTTATTCAATTTAGATTCATTTCCGTTTTAACGTGGTATTATATATTATCTCATTAATTAAACAATGATAATATTGTACTATAATTACTATACAAATTATTTCATTACAATTTGCTATTTTGTGTGCATTGTATAGTCTTTATTTTCTTGTCATCCTCTGTAATTTAGTTAATAGCTGAATAGGTTAAACCTCTTGAAATTAAAATATCTACATTCAGTTTTACTTCTATCTTTTGCAGGGATTTCAACCGCTCTGACCACATGGCCTTAAAGTTTGTAACTCCCTTCTTACTGTCGGGATTGGTTGGGTCCAACTGATTGATGCTTGGACGAGACGCGAGACAGCCTTAGTCGGCGACCACTTGACAATGTACTGGCAATCCGACTTCCCCGCAGATTGCTACCGTCTTCTCGGCATTCACATTCACTCGCTGTGTAAGGGTGTAGTGATAAATGTTGCTTCGAAAGTTATCTACATCCGAGAAGCAGAGCCTACCTCCAATAAATAAAAATACTCCGACTTGTGTTTGTTGTTATGCATTTGTTGCGTAACTATGCTAAATATCATACCATGTTAAAAAAATGTGCACCAACTGTCACTTTTCGTAAATATATTTATAAAATACAAAAATTAAGGTTGATTTTAATTATTTTCTGATTTGGTTGGCTAAATGACTAAGCTGACTGCAATGTGATCATCTCCAAAAGATATTTCGACTCTATAACTAAAACTTATTTCTGGGTGCTAGTTACGTAGAAGGTTACGTCCCTATAATATTTCTATGCAGTTATTAATTCTAAGAGGATTAAATAGAATACATCTTAGTGTTATTACATTGAAAGTGTATATTTCGGTGATTGGTACCGTTTTATGACTTATTGCAAGACCATTTAAGACCAAAGCCATTATACGCAATTCCATTTCCATGTCATGGTGGAGTATCTACGAAAATTAATTTCTTAAACGAAAACCCAGACAAAGAATAACAGTGATTATGCTATCAACAATTTTGTGTTTCCTCAATGAAGTACACTAGACGTACAACATGCTACATCGCGAGTGTTTGCAAATAGAATGAAAACAATTTCCCGTAGGGATCATTGCCACTTTAGGTGACCAAGTGGGTATAGTGTGACAATATTACTATTATTATTGTTTTTAATATTACTTATAGGATAGACGATAAACTAGGCCGCTTCGCGAACGCTTTTTCCAGTCGCGTTGATGGATGAGCTTTTTTTTTGGAATATTTCTGTCCAATGATTAGTTTTTATGTGGAATCTCCTTACTTTTTCTATAGTTACTTGATATTACATGTTCATTATACACCTGTAAAAATCTTAAATTTAAACCTTTATTTCTATGAATTTTGACCAACTTTTTCTTTCAAGAGGCACTACATCACCATTATCTTTATGTCAATATAAAATATGAACGTTGAAGCCCCACCGGTTTGGTCAAAATCGGCCCAAATATCACGAAAATATCGTATTAAAAACCGGAGAAAAAATCGTAAAAGTACGATTTCTATAAGAAATATTTTTTCAAATGTCTCTAAAATCATTGGATGAGCGAAGCGAAGACTTCAATTTCACCGACCCCCCAAAAAATGTAGCTCGGTTGTTTTTTGTTTTTCGTTTGTTTTTTCTGTCTGTTTGTTCGCTCTCTACCGGGCAAACGGCATATGCGATCTTGATGAAAATTTGACACGACCTTCGTTTTCTCTGAACTTAGACTTGCCACGTTTTTGGGTACAATCGAAGAAATATTTCTCATGAATATCGTACTTTTACGATTTTTTTCGATTTTTAGTGCGATATTTTCGTGCCATTTGGGCCAATTCTGACCAAACGGGTGGGGCTACACCGTTCATATATTTCACATGGACATTAAGGTAATGGTGATGTATTGCTTTCTGAAAGAAAAAGTTGAAAAAGTTAGCCAGAATCGAGAGAAATAAAGCTTTTAATATACGTTTTTTGACTTTTTGTGCGATATTTTCGTGCCATTTGGGCCAATTCTGACCAAACGGGTGGGGCTACAACGTTCATATTATACATGGACATAAAGGTTATGGTGATGTAGTACCTTTTGAAATAAAATGTTGAAAAAGTTAGCCAGAATCCATAGAAATATAGATTAATTTAATGTAAGATTTTTACGTTAAATAATAACAAATTAACAAGAAACAATAGAAACTTGACAACAATCACCTACAATGCGTCGGCAGAAAAACAAAGCACTTGCAAAAGTAAAGATATCCCACGCAAACTAAAAACTTTAAAAAAAGCTCATCCATCAACGCGGCGGGACTTTAGCGTTTTCCTAGTATTAGGATAAAATTATTGACGAAGTAAAAGAAGTAAAATTATATTTTTTAATACATATGTATTAAAATAATTGTGAGAGTAAATAAGAGTACTGAGATACGATTTGTTGCTTACAGTACACTGACCTACATAATTTGAAACACACCCAATTAATTCACGGTCACGTGTGCTATACTTAAAAAAATACCACAACAATTATACAACACTCTGTAATTAAATAGGAGTACAACGTAAAAATATTAAATCAAAAGTAAAGACCCGGCGCCTCCACCAACAATGCTATTCTTATGGAGTTAAAAATTTTCTTTCTCTACCCGGCACCTCCACCAACAATGCTATTCTTATGGAGTTAAAAAATTTCTTTCTCTACCCGGCATCTCCACCCATTGCATATAACATTTGTTATTGTTGGATGAGCGAAGCGAAGACTTCAATTTCACCGACCCCCCAAAAAATTTAGCTCCGTTGTTTTTTTTTTTTTTGTTTTGTTTTTGTTTTTTTTTCCGTCTGTTTGTTCGCTCTCTACCGGGCAAACGGCATATGCGATCTTGATGAAAATTTGACACGACCTTCGTTTTCTCTGAACTTAGACTTGCCACGTTTTTGGGTACAATCGAAGAAATATTTCTCATGAATATCGTACTTTTACGATTTTTTTCGATTTTTAGTGCGATATTTTCGTGCCATTTGGGCCAATTCTGACCAAACAGGTGGGGCTACAACGTTCATATTATACACGGACATTAAGGTTATGGTGATGTCGTACCTTTTGAAAGAAAATGTTGAAAAAGGTAGCCAGAATCCATAGAAATATAGCTTTTAATGTAAGATTTTTACGTTAAATAAATAAATAACAAATTAACAAGAAACAATAGAAAACTAGCAACAATCACCTAAATGCGCTGCAGAAAAACAAAGCACTGCAAAAGTAAAGATATCCACGCAAACTAAAAACTTTAAAAAAGCTCATCCATCAACGCGGCGGGACTTTAGCGTTTTCCTAGTTTATTGGATGAGCGAAGCATCAAGACTTCAAATTTACCGACCCCCAAAATTTTGCTCGGTGTTTTTTTGTTTTTTTTGTTTTTTTTGTTTGTTTTTTTTTCGTTTTTCTTCGTTTGTTACGCTCTCTACCGGTGCAAACGGCATTCATGCGATTCTTGTTGAAATTGACAGACCTTCGTTTTCTGCTAGAACTTAGAACTGCCACTTTTTGTACAATCGAGAAATATTCTCATTGACATTCGTACTTTTACGATTTTTTATCGATTTTGTGCCGATATTGTTTGTCCAATTGGGCCAATTCTGATCAAACGGGTGGCTACAACGTTCAAGTTTCACATGGAATTAAGGTTAAGGTGAATAGTATTGCTTTCTGAAAGAAAAAGTTGAAAAAGTTAGCCAGATTTGAGAGAAATAAGCTTTTTAATATACGTTTTTTTGATTTCATTTTGCGTATTTGGTGCCATTTGGGCCAATTTTGACCAAACGGGTGGGGCTAGTAACTTTCATATTAATAATTGGACATTAAGGTTATGCGATCCTAGAATATACTTTTAAAGAAAATGTTTCGTAAAAAGTTAGCCAAATACCATAGAAATATAGCTTTTAATGTAAATTTTTACGTTAAATAAAAAACAATCAAAAGAAACATATCAGAACTATGACAACAATCACCTACAATGCGTCGGCAGAAAAACAAAGCACTTGCAAAAGTAAAGATATCCCACGCAAACTAAAAACTTTAAAAAAGCTCATCCATCAACGCGGCGGGACTTTAGCGTTTTCCTAGTTTATTGGATGAGCGAAGCGAAGACTTCAATTTCACCGACCCCCCAAAAAATTTAGCTCCGTTGTTTTTTTTTTGTTTGTTTGTTTGTTTTTTTTTCCGTCTGTTTGTTCGCTCTCTACCGGGCAAACGGCATATGCGATCTTGATGAAAATTTGACATGACCTTCGTTTTCTCTGAACTTAGACTTGCCACGTTTTTGGGTACAATCGAAGAAATATTTCTCATGAATATCGTACTTTTACGATTTTTTTTCGATTTTTAGTGCGATATTTTCGTGCCATTTGGGCCAATTCTGACCAAACGGGTGGGGCTACAACGTTCATATTTCACATGGACATTAAAGTAATGGTGATGTATTGCTTTCTGAAAGAAAAAGTTGAAAAAGTTAGCCAGAATCGAGAGAATAAAAGCTTTTAATATACTTTTTTTGACTTTTTGTGCGATATTTTCGTGCCATTTGGGCCAATTCTGACCAAACGGGTGCGGCTACAACGTTCATATTATACATGGGCATTAAGGTTATGGTTATGTAGTACCTTTTGAAAGAAAAAGTGGAAAAATTTAGCCAGAATCCATAGAAATAAAGCTTTTAATACAAGTTTTTTACGGTAAATAATACCAATTGACAAGAAACAAAAGAAACTTGACAACATTCACCTACAATGCGTAGGCAGCAAAACAAAGCACTTGCAAAAGTAAAGATATCCCACGCAAACTAAAACCTAAAAAAGCTCATCCATCAACGCGGCGGGACTTTACCGTTTTCCTAGTAACATATATGATTTCAGTGATTTTAAACGTTCCTATAAAGTTTCATCAATATCGGAGTAGCCGTTTGCCAAATATCACGAAAAAATCGCACTAAAAATCGAAAAAAATCGTAAAAGTACGATATTTATGAGAAATATTTCTTCGATTGTACCCAAAAACAATACAGCTCTAAGTTTAGAAATTTCGAAGGTCCCCTCCAATTTTCATCAAGATCGCATATGCCGTTTGCCCGGTAGAGAGCGAACAAACAGACAAAAAAACTAACAAAAACAAAACACCCGAGCTATTTTTCTTGGGGCAACGTAAGTAAAAAACAAACAAAAAAACACAAAGTCAAATTGAAGTCTTCGCTTCGCTCATCAAATAAATAAATACATTTATTTTTATTTTTAATATTATTATCATTATAATTACTATTTATTTTTTAAGTAGTAATGACATGACAAAATTAAGATATACAGCTCCGAAGAAAGTTAGAAAAGAGCAACGAGGCCTAAGTCACAAGTGCCTAACTTACTGACAGGGGGAAAACCTCAAGGATACCTAATTGAACTTCATCCCGGCATTCGCACAAAAATCTTTCAGGCAGGATGGCCGAGGAGGCCCCATTCTAAACCTTTAGCCCTCGCTGAGTTTTGTGTACTTATTGTACACAATTACGGTGATTTTCTCATGAGAATACGTTCAAATAAATTAGTCTGTTGGTAGATGCAATTTGAATTTGTTTACTGAACTGAACGTTCTATTATTTTTCTGACAAAAATAAACATTTGTTTATTTTGTTTGATACTACCAAATGACGGGATGTCTATAAAATAAAATATACATACATCTGTTTACTGAAATAGGTTTTAATAATAACATTAGCATTTTCGCATATTTGACAAACGAACACAACGCTAGCGGCTGTAAAACAACAAGCAACGTAATGAACTCTGTTGCTCCAATCGATTTATAAATTACTTTATACTCGCTATATAAAACGTAAAGGATCCGTTCAACTGTAATAACAAAATGTAAAGTTCCACTCATCATGACGGTTAGAGTTACATTACATACATTGTTTGAATGTTTGGTCACTACCTGCCGTTGTCAAGTAAGACAATTAGTAAATCAGTACCACGCGTAAGTAGCACAGCAACAACAGCTGGCGTGCTTTATGCTATCATATCAAGCGCACAAACCTCTTTATAAAGTAATGTTCACGCTCATATTATTATAGTTCAATTAGGTGCATAGGTCAATTTCTAATAATTATTATTCATTGTAGAAAGTGGAACAAATTATTTGTAGATAAAACCAAGACTCCTAGATCGGGAGATGTTGCAAGACGCGAACAGCTGTAACACCCTTCGCGTGACGCGTCTGAGGAAGAGAGCGGAGGAATTATACGCGCTTGTTGGTACACCGGAGACGCTGAATAGCGCCGACCACCTCGTTTGTGCATCCCTTGCAGGAGGAAGGTTTGTACACTACCCACGATGTGGTCGACTTTGTTCCAGTCGACGCTATTCAGGAGACTCGGTATACCTACCTTACTTCCTGGTACCTTGTTGGTATTTATTGGTGAGTGTTTCCATGTAATGACCGTGGTTATTATTCGTGAGGAGTTTTGATCGGTGATATTGTAATTAGATCGGGTAAAATCAGACCATTCTAGATTTTATTGAAAGAAGGCAATCTGATTTAAGTTAGAACGCAATACGGTCCTTATAACATACTTTTAAAACATAGATGTATGATATAAATTTGTAATATCTAGCCATGCTACAATCTCAAATTTGTATCTTTCGCGCTATTATATTACACTTTAAAAGGTACACTTAAGTTATGCGCGGAAACGGAAACAGAAACTTTGCACTATGTTCGAACAACTAGTTACAACTTTTTTTAAATGGGTTGATAGTTACCCGTTTAATTAAATTAGGGTTTGAGCATGGTCCGGAAATGAGATTCAAGTAATTCACTTAAAGAGTAAACGATAGTCAAGACATAAGTTTTATTACTCCCTGATTTGCTGTTTCTGATTTTTGGCAAACCTCATATTCGTTTGAGTGGGATCGTCTAATAAATCAGTCTTTTTTTCTATTCGTTTTTCTTTTTTAATGATTTTTTTGCTTTTCATTTTTTCTTTCTTTTCTTTTCTTTTCTTTTTCTTTTTTTCCACCACTTATTTGATTCATTAACTAATTGCATTTTATATCCTTTTTTTTTTGTTACCAAAATTGTTGTGTTTGTTGTTGTAATATTACTATTTCAAATATTTACTTAACTATAGTTCATTGTTGTGTCTGCATCTATGTGATTAGATTTATTTAGTTGTCCTCCTTTGTAAATCAGTTTTTATAACTGGATAGGATAGACGTTAAATAAATAAATAAATAAATAAATAAATAAATAAATAAATAAATAGAACAATCGGCCAACAAAAAACCCTTTCTTCCATTTTTTACAATGGTGCTATTTCTACCGTTTCTTGAAATGCAGAAAGCTAAAGCTAAGTTGTAATTGGAATTAACATTTAAATGTATTTTATGCACTCACATAGCTTAATTACTAAATAGATAACACTTCAAGAATACATTTAACTTCTATATACAACAAGTGTGTGCTGTACGTACAATATTAATGCCCGAGGCAAGAATATACAACAATTACCTTTTTTTTATTTATTATTTTTTTAAGTAGGAGAACTTTTGTTTTTAATTTCTGCTGGAGAAATGTAAATACATTTTTGATAAGTCGTCTAAAGTACACATACACTGTCAAGTCATACAGTACACGCTGTATGCGAGGATGATACCCTTATGAAAAATTACTATTGAGAAACTATTGAGAACTCAATAGTATTTCAACCAATAGTTAATTTGGACAAACTATTGAGACAAACTATTGACGTTCACTATTGATAACAATCCAATAGTTAACTATTGACAACCATCCAATAGTAAACTATTGATAACTGTTAATAGTTAACTATTGGCAGTAACTAATAGTAAACTATTGATTTGGTCAAAAGTCAACTATTGATTTGGTCAAAAGTCAACTATTTGCAATTATAATCAATATTTTAACTTTTGTGTTTTTACCAGTAGGAATTATTGACTTATTTCGAATAGTTACTACTGGTAAATAACAACAAGGTTTTCTACTAAACAATATCATGCTTAACTACCAAGAGGTGAATAAGCATGGTTTTGTGGTTCCTGAAAAATTGTAGGAAAGGTAGGTTAATATCCTACTTTAAACTATTAATACATCGATTAAAGGAGTTATTTAAAACGTGGGATTTTGCACTGCAACTTTAAAGTCAATTAAACAATTTTGGTTACAGGTTAGGTACTTATCAGGTGCGTAGGTTGCTCATCTCAGAAATTATACCATTTTATGTCACTGTATGCATGTGAACCTGACATTATTAAATTTCATACAACAATAACTAATTATGTTAATTCGACTGCATTTAATATAATATTCCTAAATTTAAGTTGGTTTAGGCCTGATATTGATTTAGATTTCAAAATTAATTGACTTCAAAGTATTCCAGTTGCCAATTAAGGTAACTATAAAATTGTCACACAAAGATCCTGAAATCATTTGATTAGGATAATTTTATTGGCTTTGTTTTGTTTGACTTCACTTCATAGACAATGTACATAAAGTAAATGACTTTTGTGCAAATTTGACACAGGATTGACGACAAACTTCCCGTGGACGCTTTTATTGATTCTTCTCTGAAGTTCTCTTGGGCACCATCCTGGGAAAGTACCTGTAAACAAGAAAATCTTGTTTCAGAATTTAAATATTGGAATAACAGTTTACTACCAACATAGCCTAGGTCCTTAAAAAATTTGTAGGCTTAGGCCTATGTCTTTAGAGTAGTTAATTTTAACATCATTGGGACCTAGGCCCTAGACCTACAAACTAAACCTACAACTATGGGCATAAGAGCTAAATTTAATCTCAATGGAAAAGGCAATTAAACACCAAACCCCAGCTCTCTAAGTCAATTACTTCCAGAGATATAGCAAATCCAAAATGTGTGTGCGTACCCAATTTTGGGTTTTGCCCCTAACTTAACCCCCTGTAACTCCTAAAGGGGTTGACCTAGAGAGCTAAAATTTTGTATTGTTAGTTATCCTATATAACACTACACCTCTGCAAATTTTCATCAAGATCGGAGTTGGTCACGAAAAAAGCTAGGTTGATCGGATATGGAATGACCCACATGTAGGCCTACCGTAGGCTACCGGTAATGCTTGCAATTTTAGTTTTCTTAGGCCTAGTTTGTATTAGGCTAGGCCTACTGTTTTTATTTAATTTTCTTAGCATAACATTGGCCTCAAGTGTTTAGTTTTATGGAGACAACAAAATCTCAGATATTTCTAGTTCCCCTGACATTACTGGTAGGCCTAGGCCTACCTGATTTTTTTTCTAAGAAGAATTGAACTCTTTAGACAATCTTTTCTTTCATAGCCCAACATTTAAGTCAATAGGGCAGAGGCCTATAGGGCTATAGTTAAAATTTAAAAAAAAATACTTTTGTCATATCCCCAGTCCTAGAAGCCATAGACAGTAAACTTTGAAATAATTTATCCGGACCATAAATCTAGGCTATGTGTAGCTGTAGGCCTACGGTAGGCCCAAGGGTCACAGCAGCTGACATAAAAAGCTATCATTTTGAATGTTTACTATGGTAGGCCTAGGTCTATATCCCTTAAGCCTTAAATTACATGTACCGTACCTACATTAACATAGGCCAAGTTGAATGTAGGCTACTGGTAATTGATATTGGCTATACTCGTGCTCAAGATAGGCCTAGATGTGAAAAACCGTGTATTCCTTCCATAGAATATGTTGATGAACATTAATATTTGGTGAGCCTTGGACCTTTAAATAAGCTTTTTAGGCCTAAATTGTTAGATATAGCCTACCTAAGCCTAAGGCTAGGCTAGGCCTACACATTTTTCAGTCAAATTTCTTAATTTGCCTACAACTTAGGCCTAATTATTTAATTCAAATCTAGACCGGTAGGGTATTGCTAGAACTGTAAGAGGACTTTCAAGACTACTGTAGCCTAAATTATTATCAAGGTCAAGAGTGGGCCCAAGGTCATCTTACACTGTAGGCCTACCTTCCTTGTAGACCAAAGAATAAAAAAAAGACTGTGATGTAGTAGGCCCTACAGACACAGTTTGAGACTAGCTTACTAGTATTTTAGTAAATTTCCATTGGCCAAGCCTAATAGTCTACCTAGTTAAAACAAATGATTTAAATAAGGCCAGGGTTAGGCCTTCTGCCCCGGTGAAAATTCTTGTCAAGATCTTGCAAGATCTTGACTTGACAAGAACTTGTATTTTGTAAGATCTTGCCAAGGTATTGCATTGAAATAAGATCTTGTTCATTCTTGCAAAAATTCTTGACAAGAATATTCTTGGCATGATCTTGGCTAGACACAAGATACACACAAGATCTTGTCAAGATCTGCCAGCTGGTGCTGGTATCTTGAACCTCATCACTAACAGTTAGGTAGGCCTACAACAAACAAGCCTACATTTGTGCTGTCTGATTGTTTCAGTTTATTTAGAACTAGAGAAGACAGTTGATAAATAGACCTGGTATACATGCACATAAATAGCTACAGATAGCTGCCATGTCTTTTACAGGCCTCAGACTATGTGAAAGTATTTACAACCACTAGGCCTACTTGTAGTAGGCTTAGATGACAGTTGACTTAAAGTCTTATGCCTTGCACTATAGGGCTAGGCCTGCGTTTGCCCTAGCCTGCAGGCAAGCCTACCGGTAGAATTAACAAGCCATGAATAAACATCCAATACCGGTAGTAGGCCTAATAAGGTTGGCACTAGGCCTAGGCATATGTTTGCCCTGGCCTGCATGAAAGCTTACTTGCTTTATGTTCTTGTTCATAGGTAGGGGCCTAAGGTCTAGATTAATAAGCCATGGGTAACATCTAATAAGGAAGGTGGCATAATGTGTAAATCGAAATTGCATCAAGAAGGCCTACCGCATAAATAGACCAACCACAATCTTGGCAAGATTTAACAAGATCTTGCCAAGATTTTACAAAATCTTGCAAGATCTTGGCAAGAATAATAGCCTACAAGATCTTACAATACAATCTTGCTAAGATTTTTCAGCAGGGTGTAAAGCCATAGGCCCTAGGCATATAGGGCCTACTAGACACAGCTATGAAGGTGTAGGCCTACACAAAGCGAAGGCCTAGACTAAGAAAATAGGGTCCTTTGAAATTAGAAAATATTTATTCCCAGGGCGACTAGGGCTCCTAGGCCTATGCCTATCTTGGCCACTCTGGAAATATGCGTGGCCGAGAGCATGGCGAACTCCAACTCCCTAGGGACTCGTTGGCCTAGGCCTAGCCCTTAGAAGAGACAACTTTAATTCGTGCTTAATTTCGCAGAGCTTAGCGTAGGCCTAGGCATTTCCCGGATCCGTGGGAGCCTAGCCTAGGCCCTAGGCCTATGCCTAGCCTAGGGTCTAGAACCATATGCATTACCTAGCCTAGGGCCTAGGCCCTAGGTCTACACCCTCACTAGTCACTAGGCTTTTAAAAGTAGCTCTTACCTTAATGATCCAGCATAATATTATGCAATTTGTAGAAACCCGTAACGTGAAGAATATAGGCCTATTCGGAGTTTTGAGCTCGTAGTCACAACACGCCAACACCTGCTGGGCTAATTAACACTCGCGGTAAAACTATTGCATATGCTCGCCATAAACGCAAAAGCGATCACCAACACTCATAATAATATGTCACATCACTTCTCAATAACAGGAAAATAAAATACCACATGTAGGCCTATGTATATTAAAATTATTAGGAACAACACGTAAACTGCCTCGCCGCCATTACCATGCTCGATTTTTCGGCGTAGCCAGGCCAGTGTAGCCAACATTCAACAGAAAAATGTGTAACTTCCAGTGCGGCAATCTTGACAAATAAATAAACAAATAAACAATATCCCGCCTCACATTTAATTTACGGGCGTATGATGAACAAATACAAATGATCTCAACTCTCAAGTTTAAACCTTTTATTGGGTGAGGGTGGCGAAGATTCCATTTCCCTACCCTAAGAAAAAAAATCCAGCATTTTTCCCCCCCCCCCCTTTTTTCCTTTTTTTAAATTTTATTTTTGTGTGTTTGTTAACACGATTCCGGCTAAGCCAATACTCCAATTGCGATGAAATTTTCTATAGGCCTTCCAAATCTTCGACTGCCACGTTTTTGAGCGCAATCGAATAATTTTTTCTCATAAAAAACGCAATTTTAAGATTTTTTCGATTTTTCAAATATTTCTTTGACTTATATCACCTATATGCTTTATCCGATTGTAATGATTTTTTCACAGAACCTTAATTTTATGAATTAATATTTTCGTGTGAAATTTTAGTGGAATCGAAATTTTTTTTTCATGATATTCGAAGTTTTACGATTTTTTTTTATTTTTTTTATTTCTTTGACTTATAACACCGACATGCTTTATTCGATTGTAATCATTTGTTTACAGAACCTTAATTTTATGAATTGATATATCCGTGTGAAATTTGAGCGGAATCGAAAAATTATTTTTCATGATAATCGCAATTTTACGATTTTTTTCGATTTTTTAAATTTCTTCGACTTATAACACCGACATGCTTTATCCGATTGTAATTATTTTTTCACAGAACCTTAATTTTTTGAATTAATATACTCGGGTGAAACTTGAGCGTAATCGAAAAAATATTTCTCGTGAAAATCGCAATTTTACGCTTTTTTTCGTTTAGTTAGTTTAATCAAAATACGAAGCAATTTTTTTTAAATCTGTATTTACTAAGAACAAAATAAAACTGTAAGCATGGCCTGGTTGGTCTAGTGGGTAATGATGCTCTGCTCAGCCACGTAGATGGTTGGGGTTCGTGGCTCGACGAAGGTGTTTTATTTTCTTCTTTTTTTCCATGGTAGGCATAATAAAATAAGTCCAACAAAGAAAGCTTGTGACTGGCGCAATATAATACATAGTTACTTATAATAAGTTTACTCATATGCAAAATATGGTTTAATAATTTATACACGTGATGCGTTAAGAGTCAACTATACCTATTTGAAACTTTTTTGGGAACTATTCCTGCTTCCAGTTGTCATCCGATCGATGTTCAATTTTGCATAGGCTAATTGTCAAGAAAGGATATGGTCACTCTTCTATAGTAAAAGATTACAGAACATTGTTGAGCATTATGCACAAATAAATTTTTATTAATTTTAATGATTTTACAAAAATCCAAAATTCTAAAAATAAATTTTATTTATTGAGTTTAATTTTTAATTGTTTAAAAAATAACTGTGCCACTATAGAAGACTGTATATACGTGACCAAAAGCTACATGCAAAATCTGATAGCAATCTGATAAGAACTGGCTTCAGGAAGAGTTCCAAAAAAATCACTTCTATTGCAGACTCTTAAAATAGTCTTTATTATTAACGTTTTACAGACGACATTACATTGGCAAAAAATTATGATTAAAATTAATAATTGTTATTATTGTTCAATCAAATAAAACAATATTTTATTCTGTTAATCCATAAATACAAACACACAACTTTTCAGTCCGAAGGTAAAATTAAGACCGATTGTTCAAATAATAAAAATTAAACGATTAGCAAAGGGCCCCCCCCCCCCTTCCCGAAAAGGAAAGAAGTGCCGTGGTCATTGCGTTGCCGTGGTCAGCTAGCACCCCCCCGTCGGCGTTTCGCCCCCCCCCCAACCCCACAAACCCTTTTTTTTGGGGGGGTTGGGGGGGGGGGGTCTTTATAATGAACAAGTACACAGCAAAGGAGTAAGCAAGTCATTCAGCATTACAAAGAAAAACTATTGATTACGAATAATAAAGCTCTACAACTGCTAGCTCTCAATAGTGAAATATAAATATATATCTATGTCCAAAAGTAAATGCAAAATACTATTCTACCCCAATAGTAAAAACATAAAACCTTTTCACTCTAATAGTTAAATGAAAAAACTATTCACAACCTATACTCAAAACAAAATACTATTGCTGTGCAATAGTAAATATTTAAAACTATTCACTTTCAATAGTAAATCGAAAAAACTATTCATTTTGAATAGTACATTTTCATAAGGGTAGCTTATCTAAGCTAACGTCGCACAATATGGCAGTTGCAACATTTGAACACAAACTCCAAACGAAGTGTATAAAAGTAACCTTGCACAATTCGTTACACTTTTCAGATAATTTTTGGGTGAACGAGGACTTAAATTAATAATTATAGATTATTTCGACGGTAAATCCGACTTTTTTGTAAGCTTTAAGCTCTTAACGAACTTCGCTTTCGGCAAGTCGCTGAATTACACTTAATCCAACTCATAATTCTCGCTCTGATTATAAATCTGTTTCTGATTAAAAGCCATACAAGCTCCAGTAGCTATTTCAAAGTCTATTTGGCTGAACCATGTTAGCTGATATGAACGGCGTTCCAAAAGTGGGGGGTTATAATATTTCTCCGATTAGAAATGTGAAGGTAAATAAAATATATTTAAATAGTCACAAGCAAATTCAAATTTATCAGTATTTATATTTTATTTAACTTATAGTTAAGAAAAAATTAACTTGAATACATACGAAATAAGCAAGTGTATCAGTATCTTATTTTGATTTACTTATAGAAGATAGTTTTAAAACCCCACGATAGATGTTGAACAGTCAACATCGAACGCGCTGTCGCGCCCTAAAAATGATCGAGTTATTTCAAAATCAGATACGATGCTTTACCAACAGATACTTATTACATATTGATTAATGTTTTTAAAAAATAAAATGGTTGTAAAAAAAGTAAAATAAATTATCAATACAGTGTATTGCAAAAATTGGGCAGTACCAAAGAGGAAAATTTGTAACTCATTTATAATCAATTTTGTGCTATTTAATACATTACATGGTGCTGTGAGTATGCATGACAAGTACAATACTCTACGCTCTATGCAGAGCTCGAACACATGCCTCTCTACGCTGAGGCTTTGCCCTGAGTATATTAGCCCCCGCGGGCGGCTATGTTATTAATAGTAATAGCGTGTCCAAATTAAAACTTCCATGTTTCATAACGAGCTCACGTTCCAATTACATGGATTTTAATTTTCTGGTTGAAAGTGGCACAGATGACGGACAGACTAGGTTAAACGTTTCACCGGTTTTCGAGGGCACACATTTACGGTGGAAGTAATATTGCTATATGCTAGAGCTAGTGCTACTACTAGCGATAGTGGAAATGTGGTAGATATTACAGAATCATGGGTAGTAATTAGGTTGAAATTAGAACTTAAGTACCGGGGAAAGCTTAAGTTCATAATAATATGAGCGTTTTTACTTGGAGTAAAATCAATATAGCACCGAGCAATATATTTATTTGATGGAGTCACTTATTTGTTTGTTTAACAATCTAGTTACCATAAATCAGGGCGATTGAATAATTTTAAAATTAATTTTAATAAAAGTATTAAAACAAAAGTGACTATTAATAAATTGGTTTGGACATGTTATACAATACATTATTAAAAGCATGTAGTATAGTTAAGAATAATATTTGCCATGAGTTGTAGTAGAATAAAATATTAATAATTGTATTCGACGTGTTATTTAATAATAATTGGAAGGGAAGGGAAGTAAGCTGTTTTCAAACTCGCCTACCAATTATTATTATTACAACCGATATTTAGTATGCACAAACCCAAACATTTTACAAACGCAACGATATACTATTTGAAACGAAATGTTATACTTACAAGTGCATTTTTGTGGTCGTAAAATCAATTATACATTTGAAAATGAGAATTGTGACATTCCTATGAATTTCAACAGCATCCAATTATTACAATAATAAGAACGAATTTAGGAGGAAAAGAACAATTTCTAAATCCACCTTGGTAAAATGTGGTTGTCATATTTATTCATAACTTGATAAGTTATTTATTTACCGTTGACATGAAAACATTATAGTGTAACTTGATGTTGGATAAAAAAAAATTGATACTTGATCTTAAATAGTCAATTCAAATTGGTTTGGTTATCATAAATATCGAAAATTAATATAATATTATTTTGATTTATAAAAATATCTTGTGCTTGGTTAAAATGTTTACGTTTCAATGCGTATCGTTATATTTTTATTCAACAACACTTGCGTAGTAAAGAAATTGAATTATTAAACGAGGGAGCGGAGCGACCGAGTGTCTCCATTCAACTCGAACGGTTCTCATTCTGTGATTCTGTCTGTCTGTCTGTCTGTCTGTACGTCGAAAATCAGCCGAACCGCTGAACAGATTGCGCTGAAATTTTAAACAGACATCCGGTACGAGTTTATTGAGAACTGCTAACAAAATCAGCTAGATCCATTGCGATTTAATCCTACAATAAATAAAAAGGTGATTTTTAAAATATCGATAGCATTTGTTTAGTAGCAGCTAGCGGGACGATAATTACGTGGCTTGCATGGCATAATGGTAAGCATGTAGCTTACCGCACGGAGGGTTGGGGTTCGATGCTCATTAGTTAGAACTTTTTTATATTTTTACACCCACATATTATTTTTGAGGGGTGTTAAATGTGTGGAAGATGGGAAATGACTCGAAGAAATTTTGGAAATATATTCATAGCAAAAAGGCAGTCTTGCACCCGATCATTACACTTGCGATGGGTCAAGCTTTCAGATCCATTTTGAAATTGCGAATGCATTCAAAAAAAAGTTCCATGACAACTTTACTCCTAATGACACGTCTCCCCCTACTAACTGGGTTCCAGGAATATTGGCCCAGTACTCCATAAGATATCTATTTTTCATCGAAGAAGAAGTTCAGGATATTTAAAAAGATTCGACCCAACGCGGGCCCCCTGGCCTGATCTTCTACCGGCCGAATTACTACATCTGTGCTGAGGCTCTGGCTCCTTCTCTATGCAGTATCTACAATCTTCAGCATCTACTGCATGTGTTCCTGATGTATGGAAGACAGCATCTGTGGTTCCAGTGTTTATGAAGGGAGATAGATTGAAGATCGAGAATTACAGGGCCTATTTCGTTGACCTCACTTGAAATGCAAGGGTATGGAGAAACTGATTGCTAAACGGTTTATTTAATCACTTTAAAAGAAACAAACTTATAAATTTAAAATCAGCACGGTTTTATTCCAAAAAGGTCATGCGTAACTCTCTTAACTGACGTTATCGATCAGTGGTTAAAATTCACTTGAATGTACTTCGTCAAAAAAGGTTGACTGCATTGCATTAGATTGGGCAAAAGTTTTTGACCAAGTCCCTCACACAAAATTGATAGCAAAATTAAAAGGATATAAAAGTTGAACACAATGTAATGGGTGGAAAAGCTCTTTTCTTTCCAATGGGAAAAACAATCTGTAGTTTTTAATGGTTTCTCGATCTGTAGAAGCTCATGTTACTTCTGGGGTGCCAAAAGGGGTCTGTAATTGGGCCTCTCCTATTTACAATCTTCTTTTTAGATTTCCTCAGTGTTTTGTCATCTCAAGTTTAAACCAGTATGCTGATGATACAACATTATTTCGACCTATTTCAGGATTAGAGGATGTTTATGGCATTGCAAGCAGATCTATCTGCACTTGAAAATTGGTGCTTGTTGAACTGAAATGCAGCTTAATGCTAGCAAATCGCAGTACATACGTTCTAACTAGGTCCAAATCACCCATTGCTTCTAATTACATTCTTTTAGGTAATGCTTTAGTGAGGCAAAAAACTTTTTAAACTCCTCGGTCTCACTATATCTTCAGATTTGAAATGGGATTTTCATACAGACAACGTTAGAGACAGAGCTTCTAAGTTGTTAGGATTTGTCAGTCGTAATCTAAAAAAAAAGTAAATCGAAATCTTTAAAAACTGCATATTTTATCTCTTATTCGCCCTATATTAACGTATGGTCTACCAGCTTGGCACCCAACTTCTCACTAAACATGCATAAACTTGAGGTTATTCAAAACCGTGCAACTAAAATTATTTTAAAAAATTTTTTTTTATTCTGAAAGTGCTCTGAGCGCTTAAACAAATTTGGGACTGCCATCAATACAACATTATTGTAAACAAACTGATGTTAGATTTTTAAGTAACTTAATTACCGGTGTTACTGACCTTGATCCTTTTAAAAAAATAACAATTCAGAAAAGACAGTTTAACCCGACATAATACTGGCCTAATTTTAACCCTCCCCGTGCTAGAACATCTATATACCAAAACCATTTTTATAACCGTGCTGTTACTTTATGGAATACTATTCCTCTAGAAATCAAAGATTTCTCCAAATTTCAAGAATAGAATAAAAGAATTTTTAGTTAAATTGTTTTTATATGTCAGTATACTACATGAGCCTACCATATTTGATACTACAAAATTATGTTAAATTTTTTGACTATTTTATCCATTTTTTTCAAATAACATTAGGCCCTAAGTTATTTTAATTAGTTTTTTAATTTAAGGGAATCAGGCATTCTTGCTATGGGGCTATGCCCTCTCTGATTCTCTTCAACATGTTAAGTGTACCTTGTACTTTTTACTTGATTTTGTTGAAATAATAATAGAAAAATAAAATAATAATAAATAATAATAAAATGGGAAAAAAAAATTAGGTGATTTTGTTTTTACCTTGGAATTTTGTTAATGTTTCACGCTAATACGTTTCGAACACGATTCGCATTTTAAATGTTCAATTTACATAACTAGGGAAACGCCAAAATCGTTGTTAAACGAGTGAGTGAGCCCAATTGTTGAGTACCCGGGAACTTCCATTTCCTCCCATATACCCAGGCTGGATCTACCCAGTATGGCGAATGATACCGGGTACTGTACACACACATGGCGCTCACTTTATTCGTTTAACAACGACTTTGGCGTTTCCCTAGTATACTATATGACATTGTATATTAAATAATGATTTCAATTGAAAACATATAATAATGTGTATTAAATTAAATAAGCTTGCGTGCGACTTTAATTAATTGTGTTAATAATTGTTTTGTAATAGGTACCAATATACAATTAGTTCTGTTTTTTCAGTGTTTTAATAATTGTTTTTGTAATAGGTACCAATATACAAACATTTTAGAAGAGGGATATATTTACTAACTCAATCAAAAGGACAGTTGTCTATCGACAGCGATAACTTTGTAAATAGAATAAATCGTGCTCAGAGCGGCAATCTTGACATTTCTGCGTGCTCTGTGGTGAGTTATCACTGACGTTTGACAAGATTATACAAGCGTTATTGTATCTACAAAGTTGTCACTGACGTTTGACAAGGTAATACAAGCGTTATTGTATTTACAAAGTTGTCGCTGTCGATTGACAAATTGTCGCAACAAGTTGGTTAATAGACCACCAGGGTTCATAATATATCGGCATTATTGTCTAAGATGGTACAGTAAATTTTGATTGGTTATGAGAAAGGGGAGACACTTTAATAAAATATCATCGAATTAAAGCGAAGTAAGTGAATAGAATAGAATTTATTTTTGATAAAAACTTTTTGAATTTCACTTTATCTTCATCTTTATTGGCAGCGAGCATTTATAAGTTCCGTTGTTTTCGCTTGATAAACTGGTTTCAATAATCAATAACCAATATCACTCGTATTATCCTATTTTATTTTCCAGTTTCAAACAATGTAATTTGTAATTTGTTTCAAACAACGGGAAACAGTAATAATTCAATGTAAATTATTGATAGATAGTGCTAGGGTATAAAACCATGAGGGAATGGACTCCCAATTCGCAGTACTTTCCTACTAACTATATTGATTCACAATGCCAACATAAAACTTTCATTCCGCTAACATTAACTCGATCATACCACAAACAAAGGCAGTGCCTGCTTTTCATTAAGCTCTAGGCTGTGTAACAGAAAAACTGAAGAATTTTAATAAATATAACACGTTCGGCATCAAATAATTAACGTAAGATCCAAAATTTCGGCAAACATAGTCAACATTTACGACCATATGCAAACAGCGCATTAATCTATGTGAAGCCGTTATTATTATTTTATAAACTACCCATTATTTTCATTGTTATTCTAGAATGAGTGAACCTCAAAGAAATGCGTTATAAATGCTAAAATAAATTATATGTGATTGCACTTTACTTACATTATATTAGCAACGTCTTAAAAAAAGACAGAGACAGAAGCAATTTTAAAACTCCAACCCCGAAACGAACCCAGGACAACTGTTGGATGTTGCACACTAACCAGAAACACAATAACATATAATTGCACTTTTTATTCAGAAAGAACAATTTTTTATTTTAATTATAAAAACAAGTAATTCTCTTACTTAAATAAATTCCGTGGGAAAAATTGTTACAGCGTCCATTGCCAAAGAACGTTGAGGTATACAAGGAAATCGCACTAACACCCCGGCCACAAATTCACTCCCAATCCCAACACAAAAGTCTGCGTTTGCTTGAAATGAAACGTGACACAGCTACAAAACCACTTGGAAATGTGTCATGTCAATAACAATCATTGCAACACGTTATACTCCGAGAATCGTGAAGTGTTCCTTAAAGCAGTGGGTCGCGCACACGCACACGCACACGCACACGCACACGCACACGCACACCCACACCCACAGCACACCCACACCCACACCCACACCCACACCCACATCCACATCCACATCCACACGCACACGCACACCCACACCACACCCACACCCACACCCACACCCACACCCACACCCACACCCACACCCACTCACTCAACAACACTAATCAACGCCCACACCTCTCGTGAATTACGTGCAAACAACCCATCCATTGTCCACTTCATTGTGTTTGAAAAAACACAACAAAATAAGCTAAGTTGCCAACCGCGTCAAACAATGCAGCTAAATTGCAACGAGAACGATATAGTACTAGTCACGGAAGTGTCATTACGCGGCGAGCGAGTGTACTCAATACCTGGCAATTAGGGGAGGTCAATGTTGCGCCATATCACATCCCAGGAGCACCTAAATATTTAGCAACAACACGCCTGCAGGTCATCATTATATCTTGTTATTCAATCAAATATGCGGTTATTGTGATTAACCGGACAATCTGTGTTTGTGCATACAAGGCAAGGGTGCACGTCGATACTGACCTCAATAGGTGAGTTGTAAGGATAAATAAGTAAACAATTCTGTGCGGGACAAACAGATTGATGTATTTGAGCGTCTGTACCATCTGTATTTTAGCAGCAGTCCTATACAACAAAGTACAAACAAGGGGTACACTCCTAATAGAATATTCGTTTTAATTAGCATAATATAACAATAGAAATAAAAATTCAACTCGAGCTACTGATTGCAATTATAATTTCTCGTACAAACAGAGTGTTTTGCATAGAGCTCGGATAAACAGTTACTGTTCTTAATAGCACAGTTTAGTAGATTATAAACCCACATAAACTAAAGGCTACTTTACCCTTTCTCGGTGGATTTAGTTTCAGTAATAAATTGTTTTCCCCTAGCGCTCGCAAGTGTAAAATACAAAAACAATCTTTTCACATAGATACCCTGAAATTTCAACTACTCTTAAATTTGGTAATTCACGGGAGATTTATAAAGTAATTAAATTCTTTTTATGTGAATTATAAATAGAGTTTTTGTCCTCTGCGAATTTTAGAAATTAGAATCTATTGTCCTCCGCATTAGAGTAGACGAATAGCATAGATTTGGATTCAAAATATAATGTTCCCAGACTTTATAATAATACGTTCTTTTAGTACTGCAAGAAAATGCTTGACAATTGCATAACCCATGTTTAGACACACACACACACTCACATTCACACCAACATTTCCAATCGCACTACACTCACATCACACACCCACATCCACACGTCAAACCCATATTCATACGCAAGCAGTTAGTTTACTGAGATTATCTTCTTGTCCGAACTGTATATTTTATTTCATTTTATATATATTCCATTGTAGTAATTTAGGAAATATATATTATATCACACTTGAAGGGTACAACCATGTTGTTGATAAATAAAACATAAAATATAAATCTTGATGTCAACAAAGCCACAGTATAGTCTTGGCTACTATGTTATTTAATCCCCGAAACGATCTAATACAAACGCCTTTTTAAACCGTTTGAATATACACATTCTAAAATAAGCCATTCCATATTATGTTTCTTAGTTTATTTTCATACTCAGTGTACATAAAATTGGCATGCATTCCTTGCAATTACTTTATCGTTCATAAAACTAATTCGATTGAACGATTGCAGTAGACTCAAGCCGGATAATTTGTTAACTAGCACAAGTAGTGTGTATTGATACACACTGCTTTATAATGATAAATGCATTAGAAAACTGCACAACTTGAATATTTTATTCTCGGCACTATCATACTGCGCCCGTGAAAAGCTTGATAAAGTTCCTATACCTACAGTCTCTGGAAGCTGTTTATGTCAACTTCTTACATTTGTGCCACCAGCGAGCTACCATCTGCGATTCACTCACAATGTTGTCATTCCTACGCAGCCAAAGCACCACACCCACAATTCCTCAGGATACTTCAACTCTTCCACGCGTCCAGATCGTTCCACACAAACTCGACAGTTTACATCTTGCTTTTCCGTTCTCAAACCTTACATTCTCCATCCCTCACACACTTCAGTACCTCACACTGATTTCAAACCAAGTTCTCTTTATATTGTACCACTACGGTTTTATTGGACCATTTTGTCCAACAAACTATTTATTGACACGATCTAATATTTTATATGTGCCTCCATTATACAATATTCCTTATTTTTTCTATTTGAAGGCAAACTTGATGCCTATTTCAAGAAATTCGTACAAATGATTCAAACCCAAAATTGTGTTTTTCTGACATCTTTAATAACCGTGTCTATAAAATCCTTATCTCTATAAATTGACTTTATCGTTTTATTTTCTGTAAGTAGGCTTAAATAAAATAAATAAAATCTGTATAAAGAGTCTACCCACTCAGTCACATAACTTATAAGTAGTGTCCTTAAAAAATCAAGATTATTACAGTAAAAATACTCTGACAGAGCTCTATGAAATGGATGTTTTGATCAGTTTTTGATTCGGCTACAAAAACAATTGCCACAATCAGTCGCAGTGTTGTTTCGGGCAAAACAAATAACACGTCCCAAACTGGCTATTGATTGGGCTTATTCAACCCAGGCAATTTAAATGTAAATGAACCGGAATAAAAAAATATGTACACTGTAATAGGTACTGCATTGAAGTAATACTGTCACTTTGTCCCAACACCAAAACACTCACTAAAACGTCTGGTTTCAAAGAATAGTAGTGAACGAAAAGCATGCAGCTACAAATTTTCTTCTTGCTTTTCTTTTCACTTAACTATATGACACCATCACATACATTTATATTTAAATAATTGATTTATTTATGTATTTACATAACGTCTAACATATTCATTTATTAAAAGTAATTTACACAAAACAATGCAATGTATGAAATAAAAAAATTACAACATTCACTTTATACTATGACAGCAAATTTTTGAAAACGTATTCTGATTCAAATTGTATATTAAAAATATGAAGTGAAATGAATTAAAATGAATCAAATAAATATAGAAAAACCACTCAACTGAACTTTGACCTGGGTTACTTACCAAAACTTTTAAGTAAGTAACCCAGGTTAAAATTCAGTGGAGTGGTTTTTATAATAAATGATCCGGGTTAATGAGTTGTTGTGATTTTTTTAAAATCAAATATATGTTAGGAAAAGAAGAAAAAAACAAACAACAAGAAAAACAGACGACAAATAAAAATTATTTAATTGGTTTCATATCTGCGTAACACAACCACAGTGTTCAAGAGTCAGGTCCAGGTAGCAACAATCATTTGATATGTACCACGTGATGAAATGTATTCTGTAAGTATTTCTTAAACCGATGCGCACTTCGGACATTACCGAGTTCACAACATAGTCCAGCTGCTTCATAATGTTACTGAGAATTAATCGTGTTCACCCCATTAAAGACCCCAAGTTTAATTTGCAGTTTAAGTTAAGCGCCTTTACCCACTGACAGGCTTAAAGTAATGACCAAGATAACATGTAAGACAGAAAGCTCGTATGATAATCCCAGACTCGACACTATTACAATACAAGTAGAAAATACTTCAAGCAGTCATCACTTAGCCTTACAAATTGGAATAAAAGTTTTAACACTGCAGGATTTAAAAAATACTTCCAAACAACGCGAATTCAGTGAGTTCGAGCTGAAAGACCGCAAAAACCGACAGAGGCTGCTCATTCGTAACGTTTGAGACTCTGTTTCGGGAGGTCGCGGGTTCGAATCCCGTCACGGGAAATCCTGACTTATAATGTTTTCTTAGGTCGTAAAGGTTGGAATCGAGATCATCCCCTCCACTATTAGCCAATACCACGACAACCTTTGTGTGGCTCGTGTGTCTTGTGGTTAGCTTGAGGTGTTCTGTTTCCAATGCAGAAGGTGTAGAGTTTGATTCCCGCTATAGGCAGAAGTTTTTACCTTCTGAAGTGGACTTAAGTCCATCAGTTCTTAGCGTAGGAATAAACGGTAACTTTGGAGCCGTCCTATAAACCAAGTACATAATACATTCTAAAGTTTTCCAATAAGCCTTGTTGATTCTTGCGCTGTCCGCGGGATGAATCGAGTCCAACTTGATTGATCGGTGTTTCATACTTAAATATAAATCGGTCTTCGGTCAGAAGTTAATTGATCATTGCTCGCTCGTCGATCGTGTCGGCGCTTATAGGGTTAGCTTGGTCTACTTTAAACTTAATGTCCCCCACTGAAAATCAGTTCTGTGACTGAGTGATTAGTCTCTAAATACGTATAAATTTATTTATTTATTTATAGTTAGTCACCCTGTAGGCCTATAAGAGGGCACACCGGATAAAAATGATTCGTACCCTGCTGCAGGAATCTTTACGAAAAAGTGGTATTACACCAAAGCCAAACGGAGAGAGGTAGATGATAACCTTCGTACTTGTACATGACAAATGCGCCTCTTTTGGTAAAATAACTCAAATCGGTACACGTAGCACGTCGCTTTAAGTACAGCCGAAACACTTGAAAGTGTCTGGTTTTGTGCAAGGATTTCCTCTTTCGTATATAAACGAATGCTGGGAAACATCCTTAGAAAATTATTTGCCAGCTACAAAAAAAAACTGGCAAACAAGAGTACTGGAGAACCGAAAATAGGGAGCGAAGCTACCAAAATTATTCAAATACAAAAACACAAAATATTTTTCTACACTGAAATAACTAAGTGGAGGTGGCGAGTAAACAAGAATAATTCTTTCAAGAAAGACTAGCCCCACTCCCTGACTAAAAGGGTCTCTAAAATAATTCCGTATCATCCTTGTTGAAAAGCAATGTCAACTTAACAACGCAACTCAATAGTAGGAAATGTTGAATTTTCAACGTGAGACGTGACACACGCACAGACGGATGGACAGAAAAGTGATGCATACCGTATAGAGATGCTTCGCTAAATAGTTACTTGCTAAGTCCCTTGAAGTCAATCGGGTAACCTTAAGTATGCACCCGGGTAAACATACCGCTGTTATATTATATTCGAACAAAAATATATTTAATTAGTGATGATCATATACTTTGGTGCAATTAGTCGTTTATGTTAACAAAGGTTAATAAGGATAGAATTATAATTAAAATAGTATTGTACATCTACAGAATGAGTTGACATTCCGGATCGTGTGGTAATTGCAATCAGACCACTGTACCGAGAGCGATTCGATTGCTAGCCAAGCCAACAAGAGTCAATTGTGATTCGGGTTACTGGGTATATGAAACAACCTTCTACACATTAACTGTTAAGCACGTGTGATTGATAAATTGTAGCCTAGCTAAATAAAATAAAATAGTGACACAAATTCGTATTTAGGGTCACAGAACGAATTTTCAGTGGGGGGCTTGAATTAAAGCAGATTTATTCGATCCAGTCTGCAAAGACCTATCGAAAAGCGAGCAATGGCCAATGAGAGATCAGTATTTGAAGTATGAAATGGCGTTCAAATACTTAGACACGATTCATCGCGCAAGCGATGCCAAGACTTGTAACATTGCTGAATCGTGATACTTAGCATCTGTTCTGTGCTTTCTAGGCAGCTACACTGTCGTCGTACCAAACCACAAGTTTATGGATTTATTCCATATAAGAAGTTTTAAATCTTCGGTCCCATGTTGGATTAGTTCCCGGGAACTTCAGCATTGGATGCTGGGACAGTATTTTGGTCCTTTTTGGTTCGGATGGTCCCCTGAATTTTAATGCAGGTCTCGGGCTCAAACCCCGCTTCAGGCAGAGGATTATTAAGCGAGCGAAGCGAGCGTTTCCATTTGACTCTGCCGGAAAAATTAGTCACTGGTTTTGTGTTTTTTTTTTTTGTTTTTTTGTTTGTATGTCTCGCCATAACGTTCGAACGGAGGCTCGGATCGAGTTGAAATTTTGACCATCCGCAAGCTTCGTTCTCGATTGAATGCCATTAGTTTTGTGGCAAAATCGTTCAAAAAGTTAAAAAGTTACATTAAAGTTAATCGAAAGTTTTTTTTTTAAACTAAACGGCGACAAAATCTGAGATAGCCAAATCATTTAGAATGTCCGTCCGGTCACGAATATGTTAATTTTATTTTGATCCGATAAGTAGTTGGATGAGCGTAGCGAGCGTAGCGAGCGAAGCGAAGATTCCATTCTACTACACTGGAGAAAAAAATCCGGAATGTTTTTTTTTTCTTTCTTTCTTTTTTTTCTGTTTGTCCACACGATTCCGGCTAAACCGATACTCCGATTGCGATGAAATTTTATGGAGGCCTTCGAAATCTCTGAACTTAGAACTGCCACGTTTTTGAGCGCAATCGAAAAAAAATTCTTATGAAAATCGCTATTTTACGCTTTTTTTCGATTTTAAAAAAATTTCTTCGACTTATAACACCTACATGCTTTATTCGATTTTAATAATTTTTGCACAGAACCTTTATTTTCTGAATTAAGATATTCTTGTGAAATTTGAGCGCAATTGAAAAAATATTTATCATAAAAATCGAAATTTTACGTTTTTTTTCTTTTTTTAAACAATTCTTTGACTTATAACACTTACTTGCTTTATCCGATTGAAATGATTTTTTCGCAGAACCTTAATTTTATGAATTAATATAATATTATTGTTAAATTTGAGCGCAATCGAGAAATTATTTCTTATAAAAATTTCAATTTTACGATTTTTTTTAAAACAATTACGATTATTAAAAAAAAATTAAAAAATAAAGTTAATTTTTTATTTTATTTTATTTAATTTAAAAAAAATCAATTTAATAATGATTTTTCCACAGAACAACAGAAAATTCGCATAACACATGGCAGCTCAATGCACCAATTACGCTCATCCAACAACGCGGCGGGACTTAAGCGTTTTCCTAGTGTAGATGGAAATTACACTAGGAAACGCTCAGTTGGACGCGTTGATAAGCGAGCACGTGCTATAGCTAGACCCACATTGCACATTTTTTTTAAATTTTAAATTTGCGACGTTCGCGTTTCCAGTATTATTTATTATTGCCAAGGTATTTGGGTAAACCCGTGTTTAAATCTTTACTTTAAAATCCACCGCCATCTAGAGGACCTTGACTCCTTGGGAAAACTTTTTAAACTCTTTGTTGACAATTAATAGACTGCTTCCTCGAAAGTATTTTTATTACTTCTAGGTGGCAGTGCATTAGAAACTTCGCGCGTCTTTTCGTTGCCATGGCAACGTTACTTTTGTTATAATGTAATTTCCATCTACACTACTTATCGGATCAAAATAAAATTAACATATTCGTGATTGGACGGACATTCTAAATGATTTGGCTATCTCAGATTTTGTCGCCGTTGAGTTTGAAAAAAAAACTTTCGATTAACTTTAATGTAACTTTTTAACTTTTTGAACGATTTTGCCACAAAACTAATGGCATTCAATCGAGAACAAAGCTTGCGGATGGTGAAAATTTCAACGCGATCCGAGCCTCCGTTCGACCGCTATCATGAGCCAAAAAAGCTGCACGACTTTCCGTTGCCATGGTAACCGTTCTTTGTTATAATGTAATTTCCATGTACACAACTTATCGGATCAAAATAAAATTAATATATTCGTGACCGGACGGACATTCTAAATGATTTGGCCATCTCAGATTTTGTCGCCGTGAAGTTTGAAAAAAAAACTTTCGATTAACTTTAATGTAACTTTTTAACTTTTTGAACGATTTTGCCACAAAACTAATGGCATTCAATCGAGAACAAAGCTTGCGGATGGTGAAAATTTCAACTCGATCCGAGCCTCCGTTCGAACGTTATCGCGAGACATACAAACAAAAAAAAAAAACAAAAAAAAAAAAAAAAAACAGTGACTATTTTTTCCGGCAGAGTCAAATGGAAACGCTCGCTTCGCTCGCTTAATTATAACAAAAGTAACGTTGCCATGGCAACCAGAGTCGATAAAGAAGTTTCCCCTTTGGGGAGGTCCCCTTACTCCCAAGTCAAAACGGAATCTAACGTCCTGCGCGCTGAGAGCGGCTCCAATGTGAAACTAATAAAAGCACTGCACGCTAAATACGGTCAGTAGATTATCGATGTGCAGTGACGCTGAAATCAACAAACAACAGACGAAACGTCAAACTTCAATTTTATTTCAATCATATTAGCCCTGGGCCCTAGTCTTTTAAAACGATTTACTTTTGATTTATTATTGTACTATAAAGTGTTGCGCAGGCGTCACTGACATTTTCGTGCGAAATAATTTGAGATATGCCTTGTTCAAGCCTAACGGACGTGTTGGTGCACACCCTTCAGGTGTCACTCTCTCGTCGGTCACTTGAACTTTAGTTTAGGTACATTTCTCCACTCTTCGGCAGATGGCGCACGCCTGCTTGTTCTGGCCTCTAGCTGACCCAGATTCCGGAGAGTGGAGGGTGTCTTTGTGTCGGTCAACAGCCCCCGACAGACAAGTGCGGACTCTCGAGGCTCAGGGTACGGCCACACGCACGGGTTTCACGGCTCGCTACGGCCAAACTGTACACCACGTACATAATTCTAGTTTACCTAATTGTTAGTTGTTTCGTCTTTCGTGTTATTCATATACTTGTGTACTACTGTGCTACGTATCATTCAATAATATTTCAGTTCGTTAAACTTCACCAATCTAGTGATTTTACCTCCCTATGGATTTACTAATTAGTTCATAATTTATTCCTGGTCCTCCGATTATTATAAGTTAAGTTTTAAGTTTTATTTTAAGTATTTTATTATTAGAAAGCCACTCGGGCCCAAACATTGGTCCCACCGGGCCGGATTGGTGAAGTAAGTTGTGTATCTGGAGCCGTCCCACAGTGCCGCTTCCGTAAGGCCATCAACCTTTTTTTTTCCCCCTATGCCATCATTACTACCTGTCGATAAAGACCATGTTACACTTGTTGGCCTAAGGGAATTGATTTATTCCCGTTAGGCCAACACCCTGCATTTCATTATCGAAAATACAAAGAAGGTTTGTTGGCCTTGGGGTAATTGATTTATTCCCGTTAGGCCAACAGAGTGTATGGATCGTTGGTACGGTAAGAAGTGGGGTGTTGTTGGCGTTGGGGTAATAAGTCAATTCCCCTTAGACCAAACAAACCTTGTTTACATATTCAATATAAAATGCAGGCTGTTGGCCTAACGGGAATAAATCAATTACCCCAAGGCCAACAACGCCCCACTCCTTACCGTAAACGATGCATATACGCTGTTGGCCTAACGGGAATAAATCAATTACCCCAAGGCCACAAACCTTCTTTGTATTTTCCATAATGAAATGCAGGGTGTTGCCAAACTGGGAATAAATCAATTCCCCTTAGGCCATCACGCTTCCTGTAACATGGTCTTTATCGACAGGTAGAAATGATGGCATAGGGGGAAAAAAAAGGTTGATGGCCTTACGGAAGCGGCACTGTGGGAAGACACCGTATATCTCGAACATTGAGTTGATATTATTTGCGCGTCGCGTTGTGAAAACATTCCTCGAGCAGGACAGCACGCTAGCTTCGTCGGCTCCGTCTGCGTGCAACACCGGCTTATTTGCTCACTGCTTCACGCGGGAAGCCAGCCGTGCCCAGAGCAGTGCGCGCAACAAGGACCTGTACGCTGGTACGCGCTCGTTTCGTCACACGCGGGAGCTGAGCTGAGGCGCCGACCCACCTGCAGCCGTCATCTCCAGGTCTCCAGTTCGACCACCGCCGTTGACACTGCCGTTGATATATCAGGTCAGATTATTCCTTGTTCTATTCCTTGTTTCCATTTGGCATTTCTCTTGGCATAATGGACCCAGCACACAAAAAGTTATTACTCAAAAAGAGAGGTTTAGTCAAGGCGACAATCACACGTATTGCAACCTTCGTTGAAAAATATGACGCCAGCACTGATGACATCAATCTAATCAGGTCTAGATTAGAACAGGTTCTTAATTCTTGGGAATCATACAATGAAGTGCAATATGATTTAGAATTAAATGATGAAGATGATCACTCATCTGATCGTGAAACTTTGAAAATGCATACCATGCGTGAAGGCCAAAATCACGACGCTATTAGAACCTGCAACTATTCCAGTCCTGTAGCGGTCCTGGAAGCACAGGAGGTTGCATCATGCACCCAGTGACGGTATGCGTGTACAGCTACCTACCATTAAATTGCCTACCTTCAGTGGCGACTCAGTCATGGGTACATTTTAAGGATATTTTGATAGTCTAGTTATCAATAACCAAGCGTTATCAAGTGTACAGAACTTCATTATCTTTTGTCTTCCTTGTCGGGCGCGGCCCTTCAATGATCACATCGCTTGCCAGTTTGCGATTCAAACTTACAGTTGCATGGGACATGTTGCGGGAAAGATACCAAAACAATAGACTTATGCAACTCGCCATGTCAGGAATTTTGAATTTACCAATGGTTAGTCAGAATCAGCTACTGACTTACGCGCTCTCCTTAACCAGCTGAAAGGCAACGTGAAATGCCATTGAAGCTTTGAAAAATGGAAACGCAGTTCACGAGTTACTATTGTCTCAGCTAATGTAGATAAGCTAGATTCGTCTTCCCGTAATCAATGGGAAACTAGCCACACTACGGCCGATATACCTAGTCTTGAATCACTCTGTTCATTTTTGGAACAGAGATGCCAAGCACTGGAGGTCATCAGCTCAGGTAATAAATAAGCCTAATAGCAGTGCTCAGTCTACCCAGAAGGAACGAAGGCAAGGAAGGGCAAGTTACGTCTCTACCACGGCACCCCCATGTGGCTACTGTAAAGGGACAAGTCACCGCATTCATAAATGTTCTAAGTTCATTAACCTTGATCTTAAACAACGCTGTGACTTTGTAAAGCAGCAGAATTTGTGCCGCAACTGTCTCCAAGACGGACACCGTAGTGACACATGCCAAGCCTCAGTTGCAAAAGCTGTGCTAAGGCACATCATACGCTTCTGCATTTTGGAGGGCAGGTGGGAACGGGAACGACCGGCGATCATCGACAATCCTTGTCGACTGATAATGGGAACTGGACCACCGGCTACACCTCACAGCCAGGGAACGAACAATTATTGTTCCTTGAAGGTACAGCCACACGTGCAGATTCTTCTGTCCACTGTCCTCGTACGGGTGCGTGACAACCACGGCCAACTACACACATGTCGAGCGCTGCTTGACCTCGGCATCACAATCACACTTTGTGTCAGAGTCATTGGCACAGCTTCTACTCTTGAAAAAGCACCACAATCAGTTTCCCATTCATGGTATTAACAATTATACATCTGAAACTAAATATTGTGTCACTCTCGAGGTCCAATCTAAGGTTGGTGAACACAACGCCATGATTAGTTGTTCGGTATAGCCTCGAGTAACGGGCAACACACCAGCCACAAAGATCATCCTGATGCATGGGGTCTACCATCGGATATCACCCTTGCGGATCCAACTTTCGACCAACCTGGCAAGATTGACCTTCTCATCGGAGCTGAGATTTTCTTCGACCTACTGCTCCCTCAGCAAAGATCGAGACCTGGAAACTACCCTATGCTCCAAAACACTAAGTTAGGGTGGATTCTATCTGGCCGCATTCAGCAAGCGCAGGTAGAAGAGTCCACCACCACGCCCAGCACACCCGCACGTTCTTCCTACGTAACGACGACTTGCTTCAACGCTTCTGGGAAGTTGAAGAAATGACCCACCCAGTTCGAACCAATGACGAACGGCGGTGTGAGACTCATTTCATTGAAAACACTACCAGAGACGCAACAGGTCGCTTTGTCGTCCGTTTACCTCTCAAGCAAGACCCGGCGATGCTTGGTGCATCATACTGTACATCCCGTAC